>OX463781.1:11557095-12157095 GCA_949825025.1 Siphlonurus alternatus
TAGTGAAAACTCTGGTTAGCTGCAGAGGTTAATTAATTTATTTTGTCAACCCTTCGATTTTGAATTGTTTTTAAAATTTTCAAAACAAGACTTTAATGTAATAATCAGTAATCATGCAGGTTATCAAACTGACAATTTTAAATAACATTGCATGGTTTCTTTCTGACAGTTTAAAAGTTACTTCACGTGTTACGTGTTAAGTCACAAATAGTAAAAAGGCAATATTGTAGTTTTGTGTTTTGTCAATGTTACACACACACTGTAGACGCGATGTGGCTAGTAAAAAAATTAAGTTAATAATATATAAGTTGGTACACACCCCTCCGAGCAGCTTCTCGGTGATTGCCTGTGCGAGTTTCTGCACTGCGGGGTCTGTTGTGGCGTTCGCGTCACCTCCTCGCAAAGTCGCCTGTACCACGTGACACAAAGAATTAGTTATTATCATTATTATAATTAAGTTTAAAAATACATCGTCCTTGCAGCAGATCCCTCAAAATGTCAAATCTTTCATCCAAAGAGCCTATAGTCCAAATTAATTAAATATTGGTTTACTTTATTCATTAAAAAAATTTAAAATACATGCAGTAAGGTCTTGTGACATAAATTTAACAAATCGTCATCAATTAGAGATTAGATGATAGAGAGTAAATTATTATTATGTAAATAAAATATTTAATACCTTCATCGCTGCAATAGCTCCTGCTTCAAAACCAGCGCATTTTGCTTCAGCAACCGAAACCCTGCATGGCATGACAATAATAATATATATTTCGGTGTTAATATATAATTCAATACTGCATGCATGGGGGAAAATAATTTTTACTGTTCAATACATGAAAAATGAATAAAAATCAAAAGTTTTATCCAGTTTTTGCTTTAAATTTTGGTCGTATATAGAGCTTAATTAAAGCATCTTTTTATTTTGACCCCTTGCGGTCAAGACAGTTTAGGCGGTCAGCCGGTCACGTGACTCACTTAATGCGGAGGTCAGCGAACTCCTGCAGGACCTCAGCCAGCGTGACGTCATCTTCGGACTGGAATCATTGTTTGCAATCATCTCGGGATTCTCGGGGAAACGAAAACAATATAATTATGTATTATAGTTTAATTGCTTACTTTTACAACCATTTTACATTTGCACTGAAAACGTAATTTACTTAACCAATTAAGGGTAAGGTAACGCCACCAATGTTAAAAAAAAATCCCTCTCACAAAAATTCTGAAAATTTTTTAAAATGTTCTCCTCTACACCCCCTATCAGTACCTAAAATATCAGGTATACAAATACGATCTAGTTTTTGAGTTATGAATTTTTAAAGTTGACCAATTTAACATGGGAGTTTCATTTCTCCATGTTAAAGTAGTCAACTTTAAAAATTTATAACTCAAAAACTAGATCGTATTTGTATACCTGATATTTTAGGTACTGATAGGGGGTATAGAGGAAAACATTTTAAATTTTTTTCAGAATTTTTGTGAGAGGGATTTTTTTTTAACATTGGGGGCGTTACCTTACCCTTAAGATTATTCACTCTCCGTTTTCTACATGTACACGCATCTGTACATGACCGATCGTCTTTTATGGTCTCTGGTCATGAGTCTGATTCATTAAATAATAAAAATAATTTTTGTAAAATATAAAGCACAATGAACGTAATATAATATTATATTTAATTATTATACCGTACATTCAAAACTATAATTTAAATATTCAGTGTAGCTCAATAATTTTTTTTTTCTTAGTGAGGATAATCGAAATAAAATTACTAAAATATTGAATATAAATCGGAAAACAAATCGATTTATTAAATTTAAGGTATAACTTCGCACCCAAGAAGCAAGCAGGGATAACTTGCATGCATGTCCACAATCTTGAGGAGCACAATAAGCTTATTAAATGCAATGGTGTCACT
This sequence comes from Siphlonurus alternatus, assembly GCA_949825025.1. Classification (NCBI taxonomy): domain Eukaryota; kingdom Metazoa; phylum Arthropoda; class Insecta; order Ephemeroptera; family Siphlonuridae; genus Siphlonurus; species Siphlonurus alternatus. The sequence goes on from OX463781.1 coordinate 11,559,009, forward strand.
TACCTCCTCAGCTTTGGTCCCGTCCTCCTGAGCCGCCCCCGAGGTGAACAGCAAAGCAAGCAGCCAGCACACCAGCAGCGACCGCGCGCCCCAAGCCATCGCAGCTGTCTGCTGTGCGCATCAGACAACAGCGGGCCCCGCGGGATCAAGTGGCGGCGGACCTACTGACCTCACTGCTTTGGCATTCAAAATTTCTTTAATCACAAGTGCATCGGTTTGATCTGCTTGATTTTACAGTAATCATTTAATCATATCCTAAATATATGTAAGCTTAGCACAAACCGCAGCATAGCTTTTATTTCATTATTTTTATTCGTTAATTTCAAAATTGTCTGGATGCATGTATATTAAGTTTAAAATAATTTTATGTATATGTTGGCACTTAAAGCCGAATTCGGCCCAAGGTTGAAAAAAATGCGCAGAACTAGATTGGAGCATCAAACCAGAAATGAATTCAAATTTCGGCTTTGCATGGGTCAAACCACGATGCTCCAAACTATATAGTTCTCAAATCGAAATGCTCCAAAGCCGATGGAGATGTTAACATGCATTGAAATAAATTTAATATCAAGGGAAAAACAGCTAGTATTATTAATCAATTCAATCACTCTATTCATCTATTGCATTATAATTTTTGCACTAGACGACCTGCATGAACATTTTTAATTACACATTTGAATGAGAGAATTACACTTGGATTGTCATTTTTTCCCCATATTTTTTTTTTCAGATATTTTCAACCCTCTAAAATTTTCTCAAAAAGTCGAGGGGAAAGTCGTTATGACGACATAGTCATGCAAATAAATAATAACACGCAAGCATAGAAAGAGCTAGACGTTGCATGACTAGATATTATAGCAACACAGCATGATTTTTAGGGTGAATATGTTGAAGGAAAAAAAAAATATGAAAAAAAAATTGACAATACTCGATGGTCCTCTATGCAAATTTGCAATAAAAAATTCACGCAGGTTGTTGATGAATTAGTAGGGTTGTAATTGAACAGAGACCCTGTAGGATTTCTGGTAATTGAATAAAAAATATATCATGTGATATATGTATATATAAATATATATATATATATATATATAGCCAGTCATTAAATATGTTTTTGAGCTAATTATAATATAAAAAAAGCAATCACCTTACCTCAGACAATAAATTGCTGCACAGAAATTAGCCTACATTTCAATCTCCCAGGCGCAGTATCTTCAATGAATATATAACATGCAGAGGCAAAAACATCGAGAGAACTTGAAACATCGCGCTTACGATATTATTGACTTGGTCGGTCTTGATGGTTGAACCAAATGCTAGCAGGTGGCATTACTATTCACTAATCTTCGTGGCCAGTATCATTTTTCACCACCAATGTTTGAATATAAAAATGGTCCGTCGTTCTCTGTTCTTGTCCATTAAACTATCAAACGGTCTCTGTTATGAGCATGTAAATTCATTGGGCACTAGCGACAAGACCTCAAAACTCCCTGTGGATCCGCTTCAATTGCGAGCTCTGTGAATAGTGTGAGAAGTGACTGTGAAATATATTTTATAAATTATATATATTAAAATGATTGATATTCCATGTTGAAAAGTATATTAAATCATAGTTTTTAATTAATTAATTTTGTAACTATATAAACAATAATTACAATGCAATTTTTTTTATTATTACAAGCACCTCAGCAAATCTTAGAATTTTGTATAATAATTAAGATATTTAATGCAGGCCAGCAATGACTAATGAGCAACAGCAATTTTTTAAAAGTATTTTGGCATTACATCACACTTATGAAGTGCTTAATCTGAAAACTGACAGTAAATTAAATTATAATTAGAGTATATATATATAATAATATAAATAATTTAAAATAACGAGTCCTCTTTTAAGGTTTATAGCACTCTATTGCAGCTATTTCCCGCTATTTGGATTCAAATTGTTTGCAGTTCTTTTGTATAATATAATATATATGTATATTAGGTATGTATGTGTTGATATTATAATGGCCTAAAATTCATAATAAAATTATAATAGATCAACTATTTTTTAATTGGAATATAATCATATTTATTGTGGCAAAACTGGCAAAGATTGTCAATATATTATACAATAACGTGAGTATGGATACTGTTTGATAAATTGAAAAAGAGTATTAATTGTACACGCCAGTATATTAAATTCCATAAAATTATTTATTTATTTATTTTACACCTTAAACTATGATTATTGCATAATGCTTAATTAATATATCGAATTGCAATTAAATATGTTGTTATTAAAGGCACCGGCTGTTGCGGCCCGCTGTTCACTAATTATTTAATACAATTGTCATCAACAGTGGTGAAAGTAAGCCGGTGCGCGCCAGTGCGCCGCACTGGTAAGACATTTGACGCCAGTGCGGCGCACTGGTAAGACACTGATCGAAATTTATTAAAAATAATCAATAATTTTTAATAAAATTTTCAAAATCAGAGAAGTTACTTTGTAAAACATTAATCATGCTCAAATAATGAATGACAATTTTCTTATACTTCGTACTTTTGTCTCACGAAATTTAATTTACTCTTTAATTCTTTTGAGTTAAAAAGCTCCTAAAAGGAAAAAAATAAAATCAACTATTTACATACTATCAACTATTTATTAGCTATGTCAAGCTGACGATTTTTTTTTTATAGAAATAGTTTTTAATGTTTTTCTAAATTTATTTAAATTTCTGTAGGCCTACTGGGTTGACTATTTTATCTTCGATTTTTATGAAGAGATATATATTTACTATAGTATTAAATTTCTTTCAATATATATTTATTGTATTTTTTAATTCTTGAATGACTAATAAAATTAATTAAAATAGATTCAAAACATCTTTTGCTGATGATGCGTTATATATACTATAACACCACGAATTTTATTACATTTTTTTTTTCTGTCTCATTTATTGCACAAAATTAACACATTTTTATTCAAATTAATTTTTAATTACAATTAAGTCAAGAGGCAAAGGGGGAGTGCCTCTTCTGGCCCACATACCCACCGAGGTTTAGAGGGTTCATTTACGCAAGGAGTTTAAAAAAATTAGGGCAAAGGATTTGGGATCGTATAGAAGATCAATCGCAGTCAGTGCTATAGATTAGTAAAATTAAGTCTTCGTCTTAAAAAATTCTTCATAGTAATGAATTTTTTAGAAAAGCAAACAAAAAATTTCATTCTCATTTTTTTTTTTTTTTTTAATGAGTTTGTAAAGAATAAGTGTAACAAAAATTTAGTCACATGCATAAAATGCGACTCATGCAAGCATTGCAAGAAGAGAGTAGATAGATAAATGCAGCCGCTATTAGGGCCGAGATGGCTGCACGTTTGGAGCATATTTAATATGGCTAGATTTTAATTTCTATCGATGACAAAGGGGAACAATAATTGCTACAAGATCTAGAGTAAATAAAAATTAATTACCGAATCAAATATAAACATTACGATTTATAATTATAAAAAGAATTCTCTCGCGTTTTTTTTTAATTTTTGTTCAAATAATTTTTTTGAGACATATTCAAAATATTAATTTAAATTTTAAATAATTGACGTATTTGATTAAATTATAAAGCATCCCAAATCGTAAGAGTTAACTAAAGTATTTTTATTATATTAAATACTACTGTTATATGATCAATGAAGATCGATGTTATGCTTTCAATTTAAATCACTAGGGATTTTCTTTCGTATTAATTTTTTTAAAAGCTATATAGCTATAATATTTTTTAAAAATTTTTTTTTATGAATTTAATGTTTTAATGTGATCGAAAATCAATCACTCATTGCATTTTTTTTTTTTTTTTTTTTTTTTAAAGTTTGGATAATATTATTTAATTTTACTCAAAATGAAGATACGCATTCAAATGTTATAAATGAATTTTAAACCACTTTTTAATATAAAAAAATAAAGCCACGCCCCTTTTTCCCAAAAAATCGCGCCTCCGGCGAGGTTTTTGGCCCTTCAGGCCTCTATCTGAGGCGCACTGGTAAGAGATTGAAACTACTTTCACCACTGGTCATCAAACTCATCAATGTTTCAATAAAATATATTATTATATTTATTATAAATGTGTCCACTCGCCTCAAAGTAGAAAGCAGAGTTTACATTATATATAATATATAATTATGCAGTTTCATTATCTCTCTTGCATCTCTTGATGAGTACATACAACGTATGCATGCAACAATGCAGTTTTGCTAATGAACAACTGCATGCATGCAGCAGTGCAAATCTTGCTGCAGTCCCAGATTACTGGATGTGACACAAAGGACGGACGCATCAATCAGCAGCTACAACAATTATGTTTCAATGGTTTAGCGGTGCGACGCAGCTGCTGAACGAGGGGAGCGATATGACTCCCTAATTGAGAAGAGGGAGGACGCGGGGTAAGCGCTTTCCCACGCTCTGACCCTGCTCAGCTACCGGCAGACGTAGAGCCTCTACCGGCTTAGCGAACCCTCGAGGGCCGGCAAGGGTCGGTGTAATGCAAAATCCCTCATCAATGTCGTATCAATTTTAAAATCACCGTCTTAAATTTCAAGAAGTTTTAGCAATTTTAGTTTTTGGCTCGATCGATATATCATAACTGCTTTTTAATTAAGCCAAAGTTGACAATGATTTAATAATATAAAATAAATGCAGCCAAATTAATGCAAAACAAGACGGTTGCAATTTCAACCATTGTGATTTTTTTTTCTCTCTCTCTCCTAATATAATAGTTGATTATCTTGTTTTGCATCTTCAAAAGTGGTCTCTCTCTCTCTCTCTCTCTCTCTCTCTCTCTCTCTCTCTCTCTCTCTCTCTCTCTCTCTCTCTCTCTCTTTCATAATTATATTTGCATGCGTATTCTAAATTTTGTTGTAAATATTCTTAACGTGTTTGTGGGTGTCGACGATATTATTTAATTTTTATTAATTTAAAGTTCTCCGTTTTGCTGTCAGTTGATAATGTCTTTAAAAAAAATGGTAAAAAAAATAAGTTTGTCTTATATAAAGGTAAAATACAGATTCAGTTTAGATTACAAATTGTCATTGCTGTATTACTTAATATGATAGATGGTAATTGGCACTCGGATATATAATCATATGGTACAGCTCGTATAGCAACAGCAAACGGCGGCCTCAACTGCATGGCTGCGATGAAATTTCTTATGCCAGAGTATATAGTACGTAGAAGTTATATATACCATTAGTGTGATTGCGAGTACATCGTAGGTTGGAAACAGAGTAGGAGGCAAACGAGCAGCTCTTACCATAACATGCTAGACATAACAATCAAACTAGTTTTCTTTATATGTCAATCTCATATCTACTTTTTTTTAAAAAAACTTTGCGTAGGCCTAACAACTTTCGTCTTCAATAAAGACAGTCAAATAAGGGTTGAGAAGAAATGTAATGATATAAAATAATAAAGTTTATTTAAATGCTTACTTACTATATACTTGTTACAAGTGCATTAAAATTTTAATTCCAAATCGATTGGTTTCGACAAAAGATATCTCTGTTGTAAATTTTATGAATCAGATGATATTTTATATTAATATTTAACACTGCCTTGCCTGTCTTTAATAATGCCCATGCCATGCAAAATGAAAATTGTCCATATCTTGTCATATTATCATATTGTCATATTATATTGTCATCAATTATCATAATATTACAATAATCCCAAAAATGTGCAAAATAATTCACAATAGCCCTTTGGTCGAAAAGTACATATAATTGGAAAAAATTACTACTATTGAATCCAAAATTCATATAAAATAATAATATAAAAAATATTAATACATATTTTTATTATTATAATTGTTTATATTATAATTATTTACTTTCGATATTATAATGGAAAATAAAAAAAAAATGCAACAATATTTAAAATTTAGGTCCAACTGCGCATTGAACGCATTCACATTAATTATGGTAATATTGTGTCTCAAATTAGCAAAGAACACATGTTATATTTGCAACTTACTTATAATGTCATTATATTAAATCAAGATAACAACAAAATTGTTGTAATTCTATGTTCTATATTACTTTTAAGATACTCTTTCAATAAGAACATATTATGCGCACGGTCGCACAGTATGAAATTTGAGTACGCAAAACCACAAATCCTAAGACCGTACTATACTTATTGGCCTTATTGCTCAGCAACTTTAGTCTTAAAAAAAATAATAATATATAGTAAAAAGTACATTTCAAACAAAAATTATTTTAAAGTAAGAAAAAAAAATAATACCTTTTTTCCCCTTTCTTGAAATTGCGTATTATGTCGTTCCCAAAGAGTTGTGTTGTATATTGTGTATTTGCGACATGCGGGTATTATTATATTGTATAGAATTACATTGTTATGAGCAAAGATAAGACAGCAGCAGCAGCAGCAGCAGCAGCCGGGGTGTTGGACGGAGGCTGAGCAGAAGATATATTAAGGCACTTGGTTGATGACGCACGCCTCAAGTGTCTCAGGCTTCAAGAACTTCAGAGACGTTATAGGCGTGCCTTCTGGTGAAGGCGTCATATAAGCACAGCAAGAACTTGTTACGTCTAACGTGACGCAGGTCTACCCAACAATATAACTAATCAAGAGTAAAAAATATTTATTAAACGTGCTAATATTGTCTAAATACTCTCATCCATAGTCGGTGACTGCATGCAGATATTTTGGGATATAATATTAAAATTTAATTTTTAATTATTTCATCATCTAATATAACTTCAATAATAATTATAACATTTTTATCTTACTGAAGAATATACAGTATATATAAAGCCTTTGTCAAAACATCAGATGGTTCAAATCTTATACTGACAATTGTGAGATTTACCTTACAATTTACATATAGACTTGTATAATAAAATTATATTAGAATGGAGTACCGACCTCAAATTTTTTTATTGCAGAAATGGATTCGAGGGTGCAAAGTTATGCTACTCTGATTTTTTTTAGATTTTTTAGAGCCCGGCAAATATTTTTTAAAAATTATTGAAAGTGCAGAAAAAGTGCCGCCTCTTGCCGTCTCTTTTAATAAAAGATAGGACCCAAAAGGGACGTGGATTCGAACCCGACCTCGCCAAAACTTTTTAGCAATACTTCCCGGTCCCTAAAAATTCTGAAAAAAAATCAGAGTAGCATAACTTTGCACCCTCTATCCATTTCTGCAATAAAAAATTTTGAGGTCGGTACTCCATTGCTTAAAACATGTAATGTGAAAAAAAAAATCTACATTATTTTCCCATCTTCATATTATGAAAACAACAGTGTAATCATTTGTATTAGCATGCAGTTATACACATTTTAAAACCTTGCTTTAGTTAATAAAGTCTGCTAGTATAATAGTGATGGATCCATTTGTAATTTGCAAGCATTTGAAGTTAACACTATATAAAATTCTAGGTCCTGTTTTTTATTTATTCATTCATTTATTTATAAAAATTACGTTTCTTAATTTTTTTTAACAAAAATAGTTTGCATGCTGTGGCCTGTGGCGATGTATATACAAGGTGTACAGAGGTATATATATATAAACCTCTATACACTTTGTGTATATAATATACACACAATATAATTAAGGAATAAAAAAATAAAGCCAATCGCATCATCTCAAGAGAGAAGTACGACACGACATGATATATACCACGTAGATGGAAGAAGGATAAAGATAGAACGAGGATAGAGTCAGGGCTAGATTAATTGCAATGATATGGGAAGAACCACAAACTTTGGAATGGAACTGCGTTCACATATGGTAGAGAGAGAGAGAGAGAGAGAGAGAGAGAGAGAGAGAGAGAGAGAGAGAGAGAGAGAGAGAGAGAGAGAGAGAGAGAGAGAGAGAGAGAGAGAGAGAGAGAGAGAAGATAACAAAATTTGTTATGTAGCGCGAGAAATCTAACAAGAAAACAAAGTTCCTGGAACAAAACTTCCCAAGATGGACACAAGTATTAAAGAGACAATAAATTTTACTGGAGACACAGATGCAGGTGCGAGAGGGCACCGTGACGTCACGTGGTGCCATTAGTGGGTCATGCGTGCTCGGCTCAGCAGTGGCCTCAGGCACAACATCTTCTTCTCTGACATGTTGCTGCGATGGCCGAATTCCCTTTGAATGCAAAGCCGAGTCTAAGCAGGAAATTCTTGTTAATATCAGCATCTCTACCATGAGATTCTTAACAATACATGTTGATCAATTCATTATTGAATGAGTTTTATCAAGTCATGTTTAAAAAAATTGAAAAGGTAATAAAATAGTGAAGATTTTATTTATCTTGCTAACAAAATTCAGCAGTGATTATTGAAACGTTTACCTGCATGAAATTACAATGACTTTAACGCGCAGCTGCAGCTTAAAAATATATTGTTTTTTTAATTATTGTTATAGCATAATACATCATTATACATCAGAAACGTATACATTAATTTAACGCATCAATGATCAATATACTCAGCATGCACCATGTGTTGTATGTGTGTATCTTGTGCTTGGAATAATGAAGATTTTGAATACTGTATAATGATAAGAAGAAAATAACACTCTAATTTAATTTTATGTAACATGTGATGACTTTTATATCAAGTTAAAATAATTTGAGAGTAAATTTAATAAGAACTTAACAATTAAATTACTATTTAGAGCAAGTTAATTTTTTTTATTGTTACTTTTATTGTGGAATAGAAAGTGTTGAACAACAAGAACTATAATAGGGTACACAGAGTAATGCTTGCAATGGTTTTGCTTTGTGATACGTGCATGCAGAGTTTTTCGTCATCTTTTCTCTTTACTTTCATACAATGTACGTGAAGTTACTGAACCTTCGCATTAGTTATGCTTTTCTACAGCATGGTGTTTATTTTAAGAAATATACAAGACTTTATAGTTTATACTTAATAATACTTTATACGGTTTATATTAATATGGGCTGAAGATATTTTTCATCAGGAGAAACTATAAGAATTGAAGAAAGAATTATGCCTACTTGTAGCTAGGAAATAATTCAAAAATATTATATCTATCATTATGTTCATAAGCAATATTTGGAAAATGCTTGCAAAATAATGAAAAACCAAAAATTTTATTTAAAAGAAGGTGATAATTACGGACAACATTGCAGATTTGCTTTAAACGTTAAACATTTACTTTTTTCACATTAGAAACAATGTATTTTAAATCGTGTAATTAATTTTTTTTAGTTTTGTTAAAAGTAAATTATTTTATGGCAAACTACATTCCTTACAATTAACTCCCGAACATTCCTGATTGACACTTGGCAAATTAAAGTTGGGAATCTCATCAACTAAGAGGCTGCTGAGATCAAACACTCAAGTCAAATTGGGGTCACACGCAGGTGCCTGCATGGACCACTCGCGCTACACCGTAAAAAAAAAAAAAAAAAAAAAAAAAAAACAAGCAGAACTTCATCTTGCGGTAGCGTTGGCAGTGCAAAAAATTTTTTTTAACTCGATCGGCCACTTCGGTAGAATCACTTTTTTACTTTATTATCTCTCTCAGAATACATATATATTATATATATAATATATATAAAGTCAATAAAATCAATAAATAAAATCATGATGTATAAATATAAACTATATACATTATAAAAGTGTTTTCGCATATTTCACTATTATTTTTAAGTTGAAGTATTCAAATTCATACACTATAATGCCTGTTTTTTTCATTCAATGAAATATATACTTGTATTTTAGATTTTAATACTGTCAAATGACAAATGACAGCTTAATAACTGTCACATAAAATTGTTAATAACTGCTAGCTCCCCTTCCCTTTCTCTTAGAGTAAAATAGTTTTACAGGGCAGCAATTTTATAAACTATAACTGAAAACAGTGATGAAAACTCTGTAATATTACATGTATATTTCAAAAAATCCTTTAAATAATTATTTTGATCTGCTTCATATGCTACCGCTTTAGCTAAAACAAAAAAAGTCCCATGTGGTGTTTGTTTATTTAGCTGGACAAATTATTTGGACAAGACTTTATAACTTTAAGCTCCAATTGACTTACGTCTCTTGACAGTGATATAGTCTATTTTGCTCCACCCATGTGGACATTAAGCTTGGCATTTCCATTGTTACTGTGTATCTGGCTGGCACTACATCGAGCTAGGAGCCGCCGTGTAGGCACCATACCCACCTACTACACACGTCCCGTTAACCGATAGCGCGAGAAGGAGGTGCTCATCACTTGGTGCTCACAAGAACACGAGCCAAATAACAACCGCCTCATCTAACTGTCTGAGAAACAAAAAATAATAGCTATAGGCATTATGCCATGCACATTTTGCATTCTTCACTCTATCAATGTCTACCTCTCTTTTTGTTATATTAATAACCTTTTTTAATACATTTTATGATATTAAAAAAAAAAAACAAAAACATGACGTGTATGTTAAAATTTTAATAACTTTTAAACAAAAAAACATGCTGAAGTATTTGCAAGATTATTAATTTTTTGTTATATTATTTGAAATTTGCAACATAATTATTAAATATTTTGTACAATATTATGTTTTTTTTTATATTTTATATAAAAAGTTAAATATAATGAATAATACGAAAATCGTATAAATTATACAACATGGTTTATAGTAAATTTTATTTTATTATATCTATATATGTAAATTAACACATTTTATTAAGGGTAAGGTAACGCCACCAATGTTAAAAAAAATCCCTCTCACAAAAATTCTGAAAAAAATTTAAAATGTTCTCCTCTATACCCCCTATCAGTACCTAAAATATCAGGTATACAAATACGATCTAGTTTTTGAGTTATAAAATTTTAAAGTTGACTACTTTAACATGGAGAAATGAAACTCCCATGTTAAATTGGTCAACTTTAAAAATTCATAACTCAAAAACTAGATCGTATTTGTATACCTGATATTTTAGCTACTGATAGGGGGTGTAGAGGAGAACATTTTAAATTTTTTTCAGAATTTTTGTGAGAGGGATTTTTTTTAACATTGGTGGCGTTACCTTACCCTTAATACGTATAAACGATGGATATTTATGAATAAAACATGACTATATATTATATAAGTGCATGTATATACCATGTCATTTAGTAATATAATATGCTAAAACTTTAAAGTTATGTGAAATTTATTGATTTACGAAATCTATAAAATTATAGTATCCAAAATCAGTAAAAATTCTTTAGTTATAAATCATAATTTATTTCTTAATTTATAAATGAGTTTGTGATCATATGAAGTATTGATGTTTCCCCAATATTGCATAATAAGTTTGATACATGATTTGATGCATGGTATAACAATTAATACACCTCTTTTTCGAAATTTTTTGTACAGCAAAGGAAGTAAAGAAAATTTAATTTTCCATTGAATTTATATGCAAAAATAAAATATATTCAATTAAAGATTTTGGTGCTTCAGTATACTCCCATTAGAGCTTTTGTAAAAATATTCCCACAGTGCGCAACGTCATTATACAAACAGCAGTATATTATAATACCTAATATACTGTATGTACGTACTGTATAGTATCTGCATTAATTAATTTTGACGAACCTTGATATTTTTAATTAAGCTGTGAAGTACACAAAGTCAATCTCATTACAAGATTTTATGAAAAAGATAAATCTTTGAATGTTTTAATACGCCGATGAATGTGGTTATAATACAGCTCAATACTGAACATGAAGTTATACTGTATTATGTTTTGTAATGCATATATGTTATTGGCTTTTAAGCACATGGGTATTACCATAGAAAATCTATATCCATAAAATGACACATACTGCACCAAGCGCACTACACTTTGCAATACTGCAATGCATTGAGAGTTAAAATATGAACCTTTACTCTAAATTCTTTGAATTATATGTGCATTCTGAAATATAAAACGCAATAAACACATTACACATAACATATTTCTATATAGAAAAATATTTGAGTGTGAAATCAGTTGACATTCAATAACAACCTTGAAAGTATGTAAAAAAAAAAGAAAGAAAATAATATGCATAAATACGAATATACCCAACAATAAGTACAAAATACTTGGACTCAACAAAGGTTATTTATTGTTGGCCGAATCTATATTGCTGCATGGTCCTTGGTGTTTTGCCTGCATTGCATTAATATCACACAGTAAATTATTTTGGTGTTCTGCCAAAAAACATTTACTTTTTTTCATTGGATCTCAAACTTTACATAAAACTCACAGATTTGCGTGTATACTTTTAGCACGCAACGAGGTACATGGCATGTGCTTATTTTTGGAGAAAATTATCATTTTGTACCTTGAATGAGCAAAGAATGTCAGTGTCATGAAATTTAGTTCAGTCTTCATTACAATTTCAACATTGCAACAACTGAAATAGCTGCCAATTTTATTGTTAGTCACTTCATCTTTCTCTTATATAATACGAACTTTTGTAAACTTAAAATACATCATTCTCAAAAAAATAAAGTTTGGCCGTGCCGTTGGTTTCTTGATATCTTGTCTCAAACATGGAATAGCTTTCAAAACAAAAACAAAAAGAGTTCTTCACTATTTGGTCCATAGTATATAATAAAGTTTGCATTTATAGATATATTTAGACATTTTGCGTCTCCTTTTATAATAATTGCCATAGTAGTTTTTCACTACCTGGACTGCAAAATCTAATATAATTATTATTAGTGGTGTTCTCCATCTGTAGGTGGTTCTCCAGTGTCTGGAACAAGGTACAACTCGCAGTGCGTGCTGATTCTCCCCTGCAATGTGGGTAACTTGGGTCTCTACTGGCTGCGTGACGTCACGGCATTGATCGTCCCAGTTTGCGGCTGGTGGCTCGCAGCACTACACTGTCGCCCCGGACATCGCATCATCATCTGATCCATACGGAGGCTGCAGTAGTAGCAGCAGCACCGGCAGTTTATGTGGAGCAAACCTGCCCTACCCTGACTAATCAGATGTAATCTATTCCACACTCGACTGCAGAGTTAAGTCCTTGGAGAGAACCTATTAGATGTATCATGACGAGCAGATTAGCTAATTTTTTGTTGCAAAACTAACTTGTCAGTATAAGTGTGGTTTTACTTACAAAATACTCAATTATTAAAAAACATACAGACAAAGAATTATTATATAATTCTTATACAGTAAACTACACTGTGATGAAGAACTGCATAATATATGATGATGTCTGAATTAGCAAAGCTTATAAAGGTCAAATCTATCGTTTAACCTCTATAAAAGTTCCAGGAAAAACATTTAAGCAATGTCTGTAACAATTATTTAAACTTTATCTGCATTCTGTATTTAAATATTTAAATTTACATCGGTTAAGAGCAAAAAAAAAAAAAAAAAGAAAAAAAAAGAAAAAGAAAAAGAAAGAAAATGTAATGGAGTTATTCAAATGTTATTTCTTCTAAAATTTAATCGGTATGCTGAGCACTCACATCTTTTACGCCAACGTTTAGAATCCCAAAGTTCCAATAAAAACTTTTGACTGCAATTTTTCACTGCAGTATACGCCACGATCAATGATAACAAAAGTTAGGATATAAATGGAAATAAAATCAATGACGAAATGTTTCTTACATGAATACTGAGAAAAGCTGTGCGATGAGACGCAGAAATTCCTTTGCATGTAACACCAAAACTCTATTGAATAAAATTGAAATTTGCATGTTCGAGGCTTGCTTTTATTGAAAAGAATATAGAAGGGGATAAGAAGCATGCAAACATAAGTCAGTAAATACTCCAGTGACATGAAAAGCATTTTTTGAAATATTCAGCAATACATTTTCTATAATGACACGAAATATTTCAAAATATTGTTTGCTCAAACTTTTAGAGATTCAAAAAGATGTAATATATTAAAATCAAATTCTGTCTAGCTGGCATATTTCTCTCTCTCTCTCTCTCTCTCTCTCTCTCTCTCTCTCTCTCTCTCTCTCTCTCTCTCTCTCTCTCTCTCTCTCTCTCTCTCTCTCTCTCTCTCTCTCTCTCTCTCTCTCTCTCTCTCTCTCTCTCTCTCTCTCTCTCTCTCTCTCTCTCTCTCTCTCTTGATAAACCTGTGTATACCCCACTATTCACATAAATCGATGATATCATTGCGTCGTTTTACGATTATTATATTAAGGAGAGTACGTAAAAATTAAACAAAATTTAAAAAAAAAAAAAAAAACGCAAAGAAAATTGTTGCCCCAGAAATTGATTTATAAATACATATTTTATAGATTTGCAGTCATGGAAGGGAATCGAATCAGTTAGGAGTGAAGCTCTATCTCTCTAGAGGTGTACATATTGATTTCCAACAAAAAAGCTATGCAAGGAAATATTTCCGCTATCAAAAGCAATGCTTGACGAATTGAGTGTGTCAGATTGAGACGAGAGTAGTTCTTGACGTGCATATATATTATAGCTTGACTCGGGCTATTTAGCAGCTCTCATAAATGAAGTTCATGTTGGTGCTAATATTAATGAGAACGTGCTTGGTACTAATGTGAAAATAACAGCAAGTATATTTTTTATATTGAATTGGCGGCTTGTGAAATAAAAAATGTAAATGCAATAACTATCTAGTGTTGCAAGATGTCTCTTACGAATAAGATCCAAACGTTTTGATAAAATTAATAATATCTTTGGTATAATTATATTAATCATAAAATATAAAATATACATTGTAATATAATGAAGAGTGAATATATTTTTTATTTTTAATTGGAGCCTTTTTCTCTATTGAACTCTGATGTCATGAATGAGAATTTCATTTTTTTTTTTCTTTAAATTGACAATGAAATATATTTATATTTGTGTAGAAAATTTTTAATAATTTGTAATTAATATTAAATTTTACAATTGCGTGAGTTTGTTTTTCATTACTCAAGTGCAGAAGTTTTTTAGTGTTAAATTTATTCATGAAAACACTGGTAATATTATTTTATTGATTTAAGAAAATGCTGAAAATTAGTTTTAAATCCCAAGATATTAACTTCTGATGAACCGATAAACGTGCAATGAATTATTGATAAGAGTAATGAATTTATTTGGCAATGCAGTGGAAAATAAAACATTTTTCTGACTACGTGGGGGAGAGAGAGAGAGAGAGAGAGAGAGAGAGAGAGAGAGAGAGAGAGAGAGAGAGAGAGAGAGAGAGAGAGAGAGAGAGAGAGAGAGAGAGAGAGAGAGAGAGAGAGAGAGAGAGAGAGAGAGAGAGAGCGGATGGGAAGATGAGAGACACAGATGGGAGGAACGGAAAAGATCCAAGACTGCGAAAGAGTAGTGCATGAGGGAAAGATTTATGTAACGGAAATGTCTGGGGTAGAGTTGGGTTGTGGTCGGCAAATTGCTCAACATCGGGAGGACGAATAAATAACGTGATCTTTCATCTTACTAACTTTACTTGGTGCGATTATTCAAAAAAAAATATATATTATACCCATGCGATTTGGTTAAACTGTAGGAGAGAGGGTCACGTTATTGAATATGTTGTTAATGTACATGCATAATATACAAGTACTACCTACAAGAACCATTTTTCCCAAAACTTGGTCCGGATCAACAATAGTTGACAAGAACTCAAGAAGCTAACAAACTATATACAAATCATATATAATATATTTATAATCTACTGAATAATAATGTAAGCAATGAGTGATGTATACTGTAAGTAAAACTAAAAAATTAAAATATTTAACTTAAAATTATTTTTTTAGTTTATATTGAAATTCTATAATATTGTAATATTGAATTCATGAAATTAATTTAATTTACTTAATTTATAGTTCCAATCATAAATTTAAATCTGGATTTAAGTTATGTAATTATTCAAATTACATCGTTCATAAAAAAACAAACACAACTGCTTGTGATTAATGATAATACAATACGTTTATTAAGGGTACGCTCACGATTGCACCTGCATCAAAGTAAAATTATTTAGCATTCTAATCTTGCACAGATTTACCTGTGCAGTGCGAGGTTTGAGGTATTCTACATTCCTACAGGAAACCGACTTACTTAACGTGGCTTTATTTATTTATGGTCAAATGGAAAATGAATAAAACATGATAGTAGCATGTTGTGCAACCTACTAACGCACCATATTATACAAAATGTAGCTCGTTTTTGAGAATTATCATTCTTAGAGAGATAAACACGGAAATGTTTTGCAACAAAAATGGCATTTTTCGTCATTTATAAAAATATTGTATGCTATTTAAACAGAACAAACGACTTTGCAAAGTAAAAAGTTGCACGCAGGGACTCGAACCAAGTCACATTTTTGTAAAGAATACACAATACACCATCTCTCTTTTCGTTTGTTAAGTTTAGCTTGTTGACAGCAAAGAATAAAGTCGAGTCGTCAAAACGCATGCACTGCTTTTTTTTTTTTTTTTTCTTTCATATACTCCAGTATGAAAAGACTGTTTTTTTTAAACATGCATGTATATTTCATATTATATAATATATACTCGTACACCACACTATTTCATATTATCAAATACATCTCTGTCTCTATAAAGCATCTCTCTGTCTATTTATCTCTTGATCTCTCACATATAATACAACTTTTTTTTATCTCTTCATTTTGGGTGGAGTAATATTTAGTCATGGAAAATTTAGAATCAACGGCTTCTTTTTAGTTAAAAATATACAAAAGGAAAGTAACATTTCTTCTTTTTAAAATACTGAGGCAATATGAAGTTCAAAAAGATTTTTATATGAATACGTTATTAAAATGATAAAAAAGAGAGTAGGGAACACTTACTCTGATTCTAATCCCATGTGGCACCCATATTTAGACACGACAAGACTGTGGTCTGTCGCTATATGACTTTTTTTTTACATCTGATGATGCACCCTTCCTTTTTTAAGTTTCTTCATCTTACCGTTATAACTATCCGAGTCATATATATATATATATATATATATATATATATATATATATATATATATATATATATATATATATATATATATATATATATTAATTTTTTTTTAATCAAACCCTATTGGGCACTTCTATTTACTAATTACATACTACTTTGAAACCCCGAACCTTCCGAAACCCTAACTTGAGCGTTTCGCGGGCTCTTCTGGAACGGGGGCGGCCACGGCCTTGCAAATCCATCCCGGCATTTGCCTGCGGCTGAGGGAAACGTGGAAACCTCAGCCAGGATGGACGCTACAGCTTTTGTCAATGAACCGGAAGTGCAATGGTCCAAAGCCAGGGGAACCACATAGTGGAAAAGCGCAACGATTTACCCTTGGGTGGGAAACGTGGTTTTTGTTGAAAATGGTCACCCATCCAACTACTAACCACGCGCGGCGTTGCTTGACTTCGGTGATCTGACGAGACCCGGTCAAGCGCACTGCGCCACACCTCCCACACACACAGATATATATATATATATATATATATATATATATATATATATATATATATATATATATATATATATAACATGATATAGTGAGATTCTACTGTAAAATGTATGAAGGTGACATCTGCCATGCGATATGTTATATATTTATAAATTTCAAATGTAATGATTTAAAAATGTTCATAAAAATATTCTAAGATCATTACATTTGAAAAAAAATATAGTATACTGCATATCAATACCCAATTAACCTAACATACTTTGTTAGTGCTTGTAACAAACTTCGTTCGGAAAATTAATTAATAAATTACATTTGAAAAAATGTTTCATAATGAATTGGAAAATTTTGATGTGCTTATCTGCCTTATCGTGAAGTTTCGAACGAACATTTTTTATTTAAATGATGAATTTTTAAATGTTAATTATCTTATTCACTTCCCCGTATATTTTTATTAGAGTGTGTAATTTAAAACTCTGAAAATGAATTAGAAATGAAATATTAAATTATAATTTAAGTTTTCAAATTGCATACATGTTTTTAAACATTTAAAATTTAAATTATCACAACCGAAACTTTTTTTCTTCTTCTTAAAACCTTCATAATAATTATAATACTGCAGTACAACATCACTGCGCATAGAAATCCTGCCTGCTTTATAACCCTCCTGTTGTTTTTTGCCAACATCCAGACAGAAGGAAACACTCTGTCCCTCTCCCTCAAGCAGCAAAACCAGCTTTGCATTTCCCTATTCTTTATGGCTTGCAGAACTTATGAAGGGGAGCAGAGAGAAATGAAAATACCGCCGTCGTTCATTTAGCGAACACTTAGACTAAGAAACCTGTTGTCGAGATTTTGTCTTGATGAGTTAGCTGTAGGGAGTAAATATTGATTGACTGCTTGGTACACACACAAAAGGAATTGATAGTCCGTAAAGACCTGTTGCCATGGAAACAAAACCTTGCTGGTCGTGCGATACACTTCTTCATCCAATCACCTTTTGTTTTTGTATTTTTATTCATATAATTCTATACGGTTATTTATTTAAGAATGAACTCTACTTGAAATAGTAATGTATTTATATATAACTAAAAATTCAATAGAAAAAAAAAATCTTCTGTGCAATTTACACTGATGATAATTAAATTTGAAACCTCAGAGCTAATTTTGTAGCTTTGTAAAAAAAAAAATGCAATCTTTACCATCTTGTCTAAAAAAATATATTTGTAAGTGAAACTGACGTTCCCCCGTTTACGAGTTTGTCGAGTTTACCAAACTCTTGAAGTGTATTAATACTATTAATTGTAATATTCTTTGTAAAGTGACATATATCCGTTTTTCTGAATAAACAAATTAAAAAAAAAATGGATTTTACAATTAGGCTACACACCTTACTTTAGATAAAATATTGCTGCACAGAAATTAGTCTACATTTTAAGCTGACAGGCGCAGAGCAGACAGTTGTTTCAAATTTAGATCACATGCAATAAGTGTATACATTTTTAACTTTTTTTTTACGCTATAAAAATTAAAAAAATATATAAAGCTGATCAATATTTTTTAATTATTTGAAATGACGTGAAAGCTGCCCACATTTATCCTTCTACGTATGGTATTTGTATAATATATAGAAATGTCAATTAATGTTGTTTCTGGAAACAGAGTAGGAAATATTAATTTAGCAAACAAAGATCAAATTTAGATGGAAATTCGTGCCACTTTCCGTACCTCGAACTTCGACAATGTATGCATAACAAACTATACCCGTTCTGCAAATACGTATATATAATATCAAATCGATAGTCCGTTAAATAATATATCTGCAAGTTTGCTAGTGGAGGATTAATACTATTAATAGACCCATTGAGCTCTATACAAGGCTCAATGAATAGACCTTATCACCATGTAATACAATGTTCACACTCTCCTAAGGACACTATAAGAATTAAAGTAGAGTGAGCAATTGCATTTTTTTTTTAAATATTTTATTTTATAAAAAATAGTTTAACCTGCCCTCTATTGAGAAATGAAAACCAAAAAAATCAATCTCAAATAGCTTCACCACAAAAAATTCCCAAAGTTGTTGTTTCGGAGGCCTTTAGCATGCAGCCTTCATATGCGGAACAGAAAACAAACGTTTTACTCAAACTTGGTCCGAACTATGGTACCATTTAAAAATACCTATGTAATCTATTATAAATTCTTTAAAATGGATTTTCAAATAAAAAAAAAAAAAAAAAAAATACGGGACCGTTTTTCCGGAAAAAATATTGAAATTTTTGTGGGTCCCATCATTATTGTGCATTTGTCATGTACAACTGCAAAGCTTTCGTTACACCTGCGCCATTTCTGGACGGCATCACACTCACTGTGGAGGCATGGTAAACCTCTCAATGGAGTATTGTCCTCAATTTTTTTTATTGCAGAAATGGATAGAGCGTGCAAAGTTATGCTACCCTGATTTTTTTTTTTTTCAGATTCTTTTGAGACCGAGAACTATTTTTAAAAAATTATTGAAAGTCCTTTTTGTGACGTCACGCGGTGGCAAATCCTATATTTTTCTTAAGGAGCGGCGTCTCGTGATGTCATGAAAAGGACTTTCAATAATTTTTCAAAACTACTTCCCGGTCTCAAAAAAATTTGAAAAGAAATCAGGGTAGCATAACTTTACATCCTCTATCCATTTCTGCAATAAAAAGAATTGAGTATACTCCATTGCTTCCCTCACCTCATCGAAAATTTTAAATCACTAGTCCCTTCCGTATTAGATTTACAGCTTCCATAAATCAATTACGTGTGTAACGAAAGTTTTGTCTTGAGGTGTACAGTCGCAGTCAAAGTTAATGGGACAGTTTGGATTCGCTGCAACGTCGCTCTGATTCCCTATTTATGACCAACACTGTACCATCTTAATTAAATATTGAATTATCTTCAATTATATGATAATTTTTATGTTCATCATCATAAATGCACCTAGGAGCAGAAAAAGAAGAGAGAGAGAGAGAGAGAGAAAGAGAGAGAGAGAGAGAGAGAGAGAGAGAGAGAGAGAGAGAGAGAGAGAGAGAGAGAGAGAGAGAGAGATACTACCCCTGTCACCCAACCCCCCATTCCCCCGAGAAGTTTTTTTTTTTTAAAAAAAAAAAAAAAAAAAAAAAACAGCAGGTTTGCTCTGAGCATGACTAATAATATAACATTGCAACCCTCAGAGTCATGGATCATCAATTAAGGGAATTGGGTGTAGCACCGGTAGTTGGCAACACTGACGTATCTTCACCATGTTAATTTTTTATCATTGCTCCTCGGAGTAATTTTTATGCTAGAGCTAAGCTGATTGCTGTAGTATCAAGATAATTAGTATCCCAAGTGCACTATTTGGCTAAATAAAGCCTGATTTAAAGAAAAGTATTTTTTAGTATTTTTTAGTAATTTTTTAAATTTACATGCATTTTTCTAAAATATATAAAAAAAATACTTTTCTTTAAATCAGGCTTTATTTAGCCAAATTGTGCACTTGGGCTACTAATTATCTTGATACTACAGCAACCAGCTTAGTTCTAGCATAAAAATTACTCCGAGGAGCAAGGATAAAAAATTAACATGGTGAAGATACGTCAGTGTTGCCAACTATCGGTGCTACACCCAATGTCCTTAAATATGATATGAAGTATCTAGAAAATTATTTAACGAAGTAACTAAAGTAAAAGGACATTATTTGCAAAAGAAACAATGACATATTTGTATTAATTAAATGTGTATTTAAAAAGAACATAAGTTGAAGATATTTTTTCTTACTCTGCATTATGAAACATTTTCACATTTATATTTATTAACAATGGCAAATATCTCTATACTAAAGACAATATCCACACATAATTTTAACAGTCATCTTAGAAATTAATTCATTCTAGTTTTTTTAATTACATATTTATATTATTCTTGTGTTACACAGCTCAATAAATTTTTTTGCAGTCAAAAATTTTAACATTTTATTTTGACTAAATTACAACAATTTAATTTACATAATTTTAAACATTTGATTAAAATCTTTTTATTAATAATTAATTAGACTATATTTTTCATTTCACCATCAATTTAGAAGCATACACAATTTTTACGGCACTTGATGGATACATAATCAGTCACTCATTACACAACAAATTAAATAGTTTTAAATGATTAATTATAATAACAAAAACCTGAGATAACTATTTTTTAATTAAATACAATGTGCTTTGAAATTATTGTAGTAATTAAGCAAAACACCTTTGGTTTGATACTTTCAGATATAAAAATACAAATAAATAGGCCATAATAATTATAAATATTATAATATTTAAATTAGTGGTTTTAGTATTGATTGCAAGGTAAATATTCATAAAAGATATTGATTTATCATGTGGCTTTTAATTTTTCATTCTTATATGGTTATTTAATGGTGCCCTAGTTTTATATTGTTTTACTTAGACTGAATCATTAATTAAAAAATTGAAATCAATTGAAAGATCTAATTGTGAAACACCAAATATATATATAGGTCATAAAAATAGCTATAACTGTTGAGAAGAAGGCATTAAAATCTCGTAAATAGGTTTGAATGTTAAAAGAAGCTGACTTTATGGTGATAATATCGATAACACCGACTCATCAAAAATTCTTTTATATAGACGATATATATAAATCAATATATTTAAAAGAGAATAAAATCAATTACCATTTTTACACAACATAAAATAAATTTTCTCACTTGAACCATAACATCATCAGCTGATTGGCGACACGCAAAACTTGACTTTTTGTCTCGTTGCTATGGTTACAATCCAAACAAAAGCGCCCCGCTCCTCCCCCGGTGCCCGGAGATCGCAACCCTGTGACGTCACGCTCAAATCGATGCGTGCACTCTGCCATAAGCTGCTGCTTTATACGTATAAATAGAAAGGACGATACCATACCAAAAGCTGATATCTATATAATATATGTGAAAAATCGTTTGAAATTTTGAATAAATATTAGACAAAGACCAAACTGGTCTTTGATATTAGATTTAAGCTCACAAGAGGAAAAAAAAAAAGAAGAAAATTGAGTTACGAAAAAATAAAGTTCATCCTGTAATAGACTATATTATACAGTATAAAAATGTTTTAAAAATTTTTTAGTTAAAATAATTCAAGCATTCATAATTTAATAATCTATCAACTAATTAATAATGTATGAGCTTTAAATAAATATAGAAAACAGAGAATATTGGATCACATTTTCAAAAAAAGGCGGCATACATGACCAAAATTTGTCAATTGCCCCAAAATACTAACCAATCATTCAATAAAAATAATAATAAAAAAAATACATTCTGTTGTAGCTAAATTTATTGATATTTTCTAATACGCAAAGCCCATGACAATTTAATTTAGTATACACAGAAAGTTGGATCAAAATTTGTTTATTAACTATTTTGAGAGAGTGCAATCAGATTATTTTTCTAGTATTTTTTCAATGAAAGTAAACAAGTTATTAAATAAATCAATTTGAGCAAACTTTTATGTCTGACACTATTTATTTGTTGACCTATGAGAAAAATTTTCCTTAGTCCAGTTATTATAGTGTTTGCCTGGGGGGGATTATCATGCAGATAGTCCGGTCAATGTATCTATGTTTTATGTGGGCTAGATACTGTAGCCTGTATGCCTGTGGTCATTATACACGCTGCTACTGCCCCACTTTTAGTGGCCATGCTGCGCAATAAGAGTCACCGAGATTATACGGCGGACGATTTGAACTCTTCATATTCTATAGAGAATAGCAGGTGATTTATTTTCTTGGCATGCCATTTTATATGCGTGATGAAATGTCAACGAAAAAAGTTGCACTGTATGAAAGAACAAAAACGTCTGAAGGTTAAAACTTTTGTTGACACCTCTAAAATATAATTAGCTATTTTAAGATAGTTACGAAATTTTCACAACGCTGCCAGCAATATTTTTTAGAAGAATGTTACATTGAAGTATTTGAAATGATCTAAACAAAATTCAATTTTTTTACGACAAAATTAAAAAAAAATACATAATAATAGTGAATGTATTAATTAAAAATTAATTTACATAAACCATTGTATTGTGTATTCATTTATAATATATAACAAATTATAACAACTATGAAATTGTCTCACAAAATGAATTCATTTATCAATTAAGCCATTCTATGAGGCATTATAAACTGTTTTTAATTAAAAAAAAATTAGCTCGGTAGAAAAAACTAAGATAAAAGAGAGAATGTAGAAGTAATTACACCGACATTTGCACACTAACAATGGGCAGACCAAGAGGTCGGATCACCGCTTGCTGAGAGGAGGCAAAAGCGAGTGCTTATACCCTCAAGTTGCAGCACAAGGGAGGTTCAACAGGAGGACCTGGTGCTCTCTCTCCCTCCATCCTCACGCAGGTGAGGTCGGTTCCAAGGGTGCTTCAGTCTCGCTTGCCATCAACCCTCTCATTCTACTAAAACAATGTGCAAGACAACATGGAACAAAAGCAAGGAAGCAGCTTAATCAAGCTTCAATCCTAATGTGAGAAAAAAGTTTACTGCTATTATCAAATCAAAATTTTAATATTTTAATGGTAGAATTAGTAATTTTTTCAATAAGGAATTAATTTTTAATGAGATTGAAAATTACAATGCAATTTAAATTTTATTTTATACCATTAAAGGCATTAAAAGAAAAATATTAATGTTTTTGAGTGAAAAATGCATCTTGTTTATATTATTAGTTTTGCATGGAATTAAGTACTAATTATTATAATAAGGAAGTATATTAATATAGCATGCCGTCAAGTTGGAGTTAAAAATAAACAGATTTTGCGATTGTGGTTTTCCGTTTTAGTAATTTTATATAATTATAAATTTATATAAATAAAAATTTGTCCTGCATGCGTGCAATTTTATAAAAAAAAGTTATTAAAGTTTCTTGTAACTGCAAGAAGAAATTTTTCCAATATCCAGTGATATTTTTTTGTGATTACGCATGGCAGGTATATATATATCAACGCTGAATTAAAAGTTATGAATCGATATTAGAATTTAAAAAACTTATTTAATCTTAAATTTTTCCAATGTATAAAAAAAATATCTATATTTTAATTAAAACCTAAATTTGTCAGTGTAAATTCAAACATAATTTTTAGAGAGATGAACTAATGCATATTGAAAGAACTGAAAATGAGACAAACTGTCTATACACGAGAGAAAGAGTTTATGTCCCATGTAATATGTCATCTCGTTAGTTCGCGTCCTCGTTGAGAGGTGTCAGGTTTGTTTACCGGTGGCGCGCAGGGGTGCGAAGAGTCGCTAATGAGACTGCAGGTGAGGGCGTGCTGATTACGTGAGAGGGCTAAGCAGAGTTATGTAATGAGGGTGAACGCTACTTTTTTAATTATCAAAAATTTCTAACTCAGAATGTTATCTGACAAATTCGCTAGTGGCGCCAGCTAGAAGAAGAATGCAAATACAACATTTTTAGAAGTACGCTCCATTCAATTATTTTTGTCAGCAGGCCTTTAAAAATGAATGATTAGCAGAGTAGAACTGTCACGAGTTTTTTTTTTCCTCTCTCTCTCCGTCTAATATTTTTTGTTAACTTGATTCTTATACTGTATAATGTAAAACAAACATGGGTTACAGAGATATTATTGTTACATACTTTTTGCATTTTGTCGTATTTGTAATATGAATAACAGTACAATCATCACAACAATTATAATTATATATAGATGTTTCACTTTGACCATAATTATATTATTAATTAAATAAATTTTAATTTAATTTAGGGTTTCACATTAAAGTACAAAAGTACAGAATAAAAAATCATTTCATATGTTCCTAACTTTGTCCTATAAAAAAAAAATAAAAGGATCAATGTTCTAGAAACCAACAGGCTTATAAAATATGTAAGACTTTCCTTTTAATTGCACTTCATATGAATTTCTATAAGTTTAAATTTTTTTTTAACAAACCTTGGAAAAAATGTTGTGGCCTAGTAAATGGGTATTGTTATTTTTTTTTTCTGTGCATTATTGTTATTATAGGAAGTAGGTTTTTTTCATTCACGCGTTGAGGAAAATGACACATCCCGTAACAAAGTTCTCATGATACAAGCACATAACACTCAATTAGATGTACTGTAAGCTACACATAGGCGGCTGTCACGAAACACGAAGCGCGTATACTGTCAAATATAATGAGCGTTTGCTTGGCTAATTATAATGTCAAAATAATCAATTTCAATAGAATTGAAAAAAAAAATGCTTAATGTACTTACAATATATATACTGAGCAAACAATTGTCTTTTAATGAGAAAAAAATAAATTTAAAAGTTTTTTTAAGGCATGAATATATTTTTATTTACAAATATATTATACAGGATTGACTAGTAATGTTCGTATGGTTTATTAATTTAAATGATCTTCAGATTTCTATATATTTTTTTTAAGACTGATATGCAATGATGCCACATTATTTTGATAGCAACACAGAATTAATTATCACTTTTTTTCATTTTAAATTCACCAATAAGTTATTTTTCAGTTAAAATTGGTGGGTTTTATTCCAGTTACATAGGGTCCTTGCATGAAATTGACATTTTCGTTTATTCTTGCGTTAACAAAAAACTAAAGATTATACAACTACAAAATTTTAGCTCAAACACAAAATTTTCAAAATCATTGTTTCGAGATTCTTTAATAGTTGTCTCTTCTGTACAGATGAGAAAAAAAGACAAAATATTTAGCAACGATGATCTCTTAAACTCTTTATATTGGAATATTTTACAATGAACACTATGCAAAATATTTTTAAAAACTTTAAACATGAAATTCACGATTACAATATATTATATTATTTATTCAAACAAAATAATTAAAATTAATTAATTTTTGTCATTTTTATGCAAGCACCCTATAACATTATTTTATCTTGTTTTTTTCTTACACAATTTTGCTAATTTACGTCTTTTTAATATCATTTCATATAAGGCTTCCATGCCTTCATCTAGTCCATCTCCAGTAATTGCACACGCTGGTTGTACATGATACAAAGGTCCACAAGAACTACCTGCACTTGAGCCTGGAGTACTTGCTGTACTAGCTGGCTGACCGGACGGAGAAGTCGCATTATTTGAGTTGGACGCCGGTGGCGGCGCTGCTAAGGAGGGTAGCTCCGCAAGTCCTAGAAGCTTTTCAACCTCACGAGGGTCACGGGCACCAGGAAGGTCCTGCTTGTTCGCCAGCACTAGTACCGGTACTCCGGCGTTCTCCGGTGATTTTGCGGTCCTCAGAAGCTCCATGCGAGCTTCCTCCATGCGCTCAGCGTCCACACTGTCCACCACGAACACGATTCCGTCAGTGCAACGCGTGTAGCTGCGCCAAAGGGGCCGCAGTTTCTCCTGGCCGCCGACATCCCATACCAAGAAGCTGATGCCACGTGCTCGGCCCGTCGTACCCTTCACCTGCAAACAAATGAAATGTCCCTGTCAAGATCCGAGACGTCAAATGGGAATTGTGGTACTCATAAGTAATTATTTAGAGTGTTTGTGCTTTATTATTAAAATAATGATTAAATAAAGTTGTTTCATACAATAATAGTTTGAATTTTGTTTGGAAAATAATTTTAGCATTAAAAAAAATGCTCTATATAGTTATAATATCCTCTTTATGTTGCTATTCATTCAATTCTAAAGCAATTTCATCCAATATTACATCTAAAATTTTATGAAGTGCAGATATAAAACACTGCATGTCATATAAAACGCGGTTATAAAGCTTGCTAGCCCACTATTATTCTCGCCCCCTGTTTATTGGAGATCGAATTTCTTCCGCAACACACGTGCCATCTTGTAAGGCTATATTCAAGCCGGTTCACACTAGGGGATAAATTTAGCAGCCAGACGGATAAAAAACCCACGCGCTCTTTCACAACATAAAAAGTTCAATCCATGTATGGAAAGTACGCGGATAACATCATACGCTGCTGCATTATTAAAATATTATGCATAGGGAATCATCTATAAAATATTATTGTTGAGAGAGGAAATTACATTAAAAATGCATCAATAAAATTAAATTGAAATTCGTTTAGAAAGTATATAATAATGTAATTTCCAGAACCAATGATTCAGGTATATTGAGGCGTGGCAAACGTTGTTTATTTTTTTTTATCGTTATATTGCTAATTGATTAAACCCACTTGGCAAACGCACATTTCTCATTGGCACGTGACAGATCGTGATAATGGTAGAGCATTATTGTAATTTAATAGAAATTAGATCACAGAGATTTAATATACAACATTTTAGATACACGCGTAAACAGGTTTTAGCAAAATGGAAGAATATTTTAAGTAATTTTTTGGTGTTCATATAGTAGATTTTATGCGCTTGCCGAGTTTGATATTAAGGAAATTGGGCTGTTTGCAGCACTGAATCCATTACAAGAGAGTGTCTCCTTACTAGATTCAAAAATAAATATTTTATTCACTGAGCTATTCCTGCCAATTTCTTAAAATATCAGCAAACTGTTATAATATGAGCAAAAAATAAAATCTAGGCACCTTTTTAGTAAATTGGGCTTTCATTTGATATTTTTTTATTCTCTTCTTCAAAAGTAAACCTAATTAAGAAATGTTAATTTAATAATTGTTCTAATTGTAAGTATTATGTCACAACAATTATTGGTTATTGGACAGTTAAATGGAGATGGATATAGTGTTAATTGAACTTAACTGTAATGGGAAAGTCCTGAAGGGGTGCTTTTTTGGACAATTTCCAGCTGCTAGAGTTTATTTTGTTAACGAAGACGCAGAGAGTTTTCCTACATTAGACATTTAGGTTTTGTCGGTTAGCCAAACTGTTCGTCTCCTAAATATTTTCGTCCCAACACGTAACAATGTCGTCTATATGGCGTCTCTTTGTCGCCATGATTTGGGAAATAACACAATTGCTCTTGCTTTCTTGCTACTTATTGTTTAAGCTCCACTTAAGTATTTTATAAGGCTTCTTGTCGTATTTACTCACAGGGTATATAGCAGAAAATATAGAAGACTGCATGCACTAGACAATGTCACGGAACATGGAACAGCTAACTGTGGTAAACTGTAAAATATTCAATTCGAGAAATGTTTATTTTTTTTTAAATAAATGAACAAAACAAATGAAAATAGCTGTATAATATGGCGGGGATACGTTGGTTAAAATTGATGTCTTTAATATACAGTTGTTAACTGTATTTTTTCTATGCGGCAAAATAATTTGAAAATATGAATAAAAACAATAAAGTACCGACCTCAAATTTTTTTATAGCAGAAATGGATAGAGGATGAAAAGTTATGTTACTCTGATTTTTTTTCAGATTTTTTAGGGACCGGGAAGTATTGCTAAAAAGTTTTGGCGACGTCGGGTTCGAACCCACGTCCCTTTTGGGTCCTATCTTTTATTAAGAGAGGCAGCAAGAGGCGGCACTTTTTCTGTACTTTCAATAATTTTTAAAAAATAGTTGCTGGTCTCTAAAAAATCTGAAAAAAATCAGAGCAGCATAACTTTGCACCCTCTATCCATTTCTGCAATAAAAAATTTTGAGGTCGGTACTCCATTTAAAATAATGGAATACATTTTCCAGTCCTTCAAATTCCATAATATTTCCTCGCCCTTTTCCCTTAGCTAGGGTCTGGGAAAGCCCCCCGGCGCCTCTCCCAAAATTTTGAAATTAACACATTCATAGGCATTATTAGCACTTCTCCAACTTGTTTTTTAATTAACCCCCTCCCCTGTTTTTTCTGGTCCCGTATTTCTCCAATATTTTCTTACCTTCTCGCAATTGAAGCCGATGGTTGGTACGGTGTTCAAGTACTGATCGAACTTAAGTCTGTAGAGGGCCGTGGTTTTGCCGGCAGAGTCGAGTCCCAGCATGACCACGTGTAGCGTGCCGTGCGTGGCGGCGGGCAAAGAGTCCAGCAGCGCCGAGGGGCTCTTGCCCATGCCCGCGCCCATGCTGCGCGCGCACTCCGATCAACCGTGAGAGGGCATCGCGGGGCCCCTGCAGGCTGGCCGCACCGAACTGTAACACAACAAACACGGGCGTGTCACGTAGGTGCGTGTGTGCGTGAGGAGGGAGAGAATACCATTACAACCATTTAACTACACTGTCTATCTCCACGACACACTTTTTATGTATATATTTTTACAACGGGAGGAGTGTAAAAATATAACAAGCAACTCATTCAGGATGCATATATGTATATATAATATATACATACAAAGTGCACTACTTTTAGTTTATCTTTACTTCTAAATGTTCTTACTGTGTTCCCTTTTTTTTATAACTTTTTAAATTTTCAGTAAAATTTAGTCTAGTATTATAAATGTTGATGTATTTAAAATTTATTTTATAACATTAAATTTTAATGAAAAAGACGCTACGTTTGAATAAAATGTCCCCAGATGCTTTCACAAAAATAAACACACATGAACACTAAGAAAATATTTAGATTAATGTATAGTATATAAATATTTAATAAACAGTAATATTAAAAATCCATAACTTACGGGAATTAATATGTTTCATGCGGTAAACTTTTTTATTAATTTCATTTCTTTACTAACCGTATATTATAGCTAATAGGAAAAATTTATTTACCATTATATATAATAATTAACTGCTGTACCAAAACAAAAAACCCACAACTTTTCCTATAATAGACAGTTTTTTTCTAGTTGGACTGATGCCACTACACATTATAGTGAGTACACATTGTGGTATCGGCAATATTAAGTAATGTGTATATGATATAATTTATAACAATTGGCCCATTTGGCTGCATTATACTTTTTACAATGCTGATGTCAATACAATGTTTTCCTAGCAATGGAAGGGAATATATCATTAAATTTAATGATGAGATGATTTTTTACAAATAAAAGGAATTGTATATATAAAAAGATAACTCAATAACATAAAAAATTATTATTACGATTGTATCGATTTAAAAAAAATTGTAACTTTAATATTCAGCATCCATCATGAAATATATTTTCTCTCAGAATTTATTTCTTTTTATATACATCTCTCTTTCTCAAGGGCCATACAGATATATTCTTTTTATACAATAAATATGAAAATCTATAATATTATATATTTTATCATATACAGTTATATATATAATATATTTTTCTTATTTCGTAGTATTTTTTTAATAAATTATAATATAAGCTTTCCAATATATTTTATATGTTATAAAATATTATATTATAAATTAAATATATGGAAAATATTACGATAGCAATTATTATATTTTTTACGTCACAAATCAAAAACAGTATCTATATAACCATTGGCAGCAATGTAAAAATAATTTATTTACACTTTCAATTGTTCTTCTGTGAAACTTTCATAATAAAAGTATTCTAAGAAAACAAATGAACTACGTCTCATACAATATGAGAATTTAACACGTACAGCAGGTATATAACTGTCGGCTGAGCCATTTTTTTTGTGCTTGTCCACTTGCGCTCGCACGAGCGGCTTGTTCAGCAGGTTTATTACACGACTAAAGAGAATATTGCGCTTTTAAACTTGCCGTTACTTACTGTATACCTCATTCATTCAGATAATAAGAGTATAGAAAGCAGGAAATTTGGTTTCAAAGTAGTCTTTTTTATATACAGATAATAATATCAAGTAACAACCCGCTGAGAATTTTAAGATAATTTTTAAGTTACTTTTCATGTTCTCTATAATATATTTTTAACTGATATCAATTTATAGCATTACTATGTTAGTAGAATGTGTTTACGTGTGAAACAATTGTGTAAAATTTCTTTACATGAAAATTATATTATCTGTTCAATCTTTACATATTAATTGAAAGATTTAATGTATTCATTATTTACTATCAGATTTAATTCTGACTGACGAGGATTTGAGAATTACATTGCTTGACTTTACATGTTTAATTTTTATAAGTCTCTCTAATTCACGATGGCAGAGGACCACCAAAGAAGATAAATCAATGCTG
This sequence comes from Siphlonurus alternatus, assembly GCA_949825025.1. Lineage (NCBI taxonomy): Eukaryota > Metazoa > Arthropoda > Insecta > Ephemeroptera > Siphlonuridae > Siphlonurus > Siphlonurus alternatus. The sequence goes on from OX463781.1 coordinate 11,590,449, forward strand.
AAGAAGGAGGGGGGGGGGAAATCACGAAGCTTTTATCACGTTGAGGAAAAAAAATATCTATATAACCTTGGTAACTTGGTTTCAAAAATTAATATATTATAAAGATTTAGAATTTTAATATTGTTAAAAATTACGTTTTTTATCAATAGATTTTAGTTACCATTATCATAATTGGAAATGGTTAATATTACATGGCCCCCAAATTAACAGTTAATCTCAGATATGTAGAAATCACTCAAAGGAGCTGTTACCAAGCCCTGGGAAACACCAGGGGACAATTATAAAAAAAATATACATAAATAAAATTATACAACACTTTGGTTTGGTTTTCATTTCATATATATATATATATATATATATATATATATATATATATATATATATATATATATATATATATATATATATATATATATATATATATATATAATAAATTTATCACATTCATATACTGTAAAAAATTGTACGTGACAATTTTTTTGTTACTAATCTGATTAAATTAAGCGTTGCAAGGATTTAAAAAGGTGCAGCTGCCATAAGAATGAACGAATGTCTAGAAAAATGTCAATCTTGGAAATGAAAGGACAATGCTAGATGTGTCACGCTGCCCGCACCGTTTCAAACTGAGACATAATACAAAAATGCTTGTAGGTTATTCTTGTATATTAAACCATTTTAAAATGACTTGACTGTATGCTAATACCTTTCATTTACATTTGAGTATGCTTGTCATAAGTGCAGTCTTATGACATACGTTTAAAAAAAAAATTGAAATAACTCTTGTTCAAATTTGTATATTATTAAATAAAGGTTTGGTTCCCCGAGTTTCTTATAATGAACATACGATTGTTAATATAAAAAATAAATACAGTTTGTCTTGTACTAGGAATCACCTTTGAAAGTATGTATTTTGGTTGAAAGATAGTTGTAAAAAGAAAAAAAAAATGTAGCTAACATTTTTAATAAACATAAAGAATATATTATACCGAGATGAAGGTACTTTCGTTAACATATACTCGTAATAAAAAGTAACTTACATAAATAGTTGATTTATTTTTTACTTCTAGCTCCCTCGTATTATACTTCGTTTACAACTTCATTTATTAATGAATACATCTAAATTTACACTTACTCTCAAAGTGTTATAAATAAACAGGAAGCTCTCAAGTGTCTTAAATAATATTGACTTAAACTGCATAGTGTGTTTTTACCATGCACTGGAGCATTTGATTTTATGTGTAGTAATCTATTTTCAACTCCTGCTGCAGGTGCATTTTAAATTTGATTTGTTTGATTCAGCTGCTACACATTTTCCTTTATAAATCGTATTTTAATTATAGATTTCACATCAATAATACTTAAATTTTATTCTAAAATGGAGTATGAAAATCAAATTTTCTTATGGAAATAAAATAGGAAGTGGAAGTTGAAGGGAAGTTTTTTTAGATTACTTTTCTTAAAAGTGCTGCTGTATCAGAATGAAAAAAATGTTGTAACTGGTTCAATCCCGGTGGAGCAGGTATTTGCGTGATATGACTTTAGTAAACGGAAAACTTTAAAATAACGGAGAGCTGCATGTTATACACACCGAGAAAAAAAATATGGTAACGTTTATTGAGAAGAGTTCGCGATTAAGTGGGTTTTTAAAATACTGTAGTAATAATTTGATCGCATGCTCAATATATTTACAATTAAAAATTTATAAATGTAATAATTGAGTAAAACAAATCTGGTGCCATTTTCATAATACTGCTTACTGTTCCGTTAAGAAAATGTTAAAAAATGAGCCAATTTTCTTATCAACATCAAGGTTGACCTTTATATATTACAAGAATACGTTTCTGCTTTCTTGAAAGTTATAAATTTTAAGGACATTGAAAAATTGGACGTTCTTATGTATAATATAGCCAAGTTACGACACTTTATTACAATGTGTACCGTTCAACAACAAGGTCCTCCCCGATACCCTAGAGGCCACCGCGTGTCTGTCCCGCGAGGCACCGCGGCTTGCGTGCAGAAGAAGTTGCTCCATCAGCACGACCCGTGACGTCACGGCAGATAACCATCCAGTGGCAAATGTCACGGGCCTCACTTACTTTCATCATGTGATTACCTCCTCCTCCTCCTCTTTTTTTATATCAGATACTCTTTAGAGAATTTCATTGACACAATAAAAGTTGTAGTAGTACACGCAAGAGAATTGTCAGAAAATTTCATTCTCATGAAAAATAAAATTTTATTTTATTCATCTATGATAGACTCAATAAAGTGAAACTATAAAATTACTATGCAGCCTAAATTAAGCTAATATTTGATTAATATTTATAGTTTATGGTCGTGTCGATTTTAATAGTTTGCAGAATTTGTACCACATTCATACAGATCTCAGAAAGTTATTATACATTTTCAGTATAGTATATAATACTGTACAGTATATTCAGAATATAATGTTTTTTTTATTATTATTGCATGTCTAATTAAGAGTGAACATTATTTTAGACTCTTAAATGTTGTTAATATTAACTCTGACTATATACTTAAGCGTTAATCGGGGGAAAAAATTACGTTAAATCCAAAATAATGTTAGGAAGCCTACAAACCGACTCATTAGATCAAGTGGTCAAAATTGCATTGCATCACTGTGAGAACTGTTTACAGTCTTTCAGTGTTTCAAAATCCTGAATGTGCTGACGGAATAACATCACTTGGAAGAGTTTACTGCGACAAGCGTCACAAGCGAGATGTAATGTTCGAGTCCACGCCGCAGTGAACACGAGATCTCATGATATCTCATATCTATGGTAATGGGACGTCCATGCCTGTAGTTTTGAAATATATAATGTTACAATATTGTATACCTATATAATTCCTGTATGACAGGTGAAATTTATTCAATTTACACATTAAGATTTTGATTGATTTTGACAATTGAGCTTAGTCTTTTAATTCCTTTTTTGCATATTTCAACTTCAATTTTTTTTTATCCAAAAGATTAAAAAATCTTGCAAAATTGTAGTTCGAAAAAAAAAAAAAATAAGTGTATTAACATGAATTTTTCTCTGTAAGCCAAAATTTTAAAACTGCCTCCTATCTTAATTAAAGAAGCCGTACTTTTGAGGTAGGCAGTGTTTATATAGAATTGTCAAAAGTGCATGAAAAATAGAGACAACATAAGCAGCAGACAAATATCAGCCTCGCAAAGTGAAGCATGCAGCTATTTCCAGACATCCCTCTCTCGTCTCTACACTCTCAGCCTGTGAGAATATAAGGTTCATATTCTAATAGTATTACATTACGATAGTCAACTGTCGAGACTGCAGGAGCAATTTTATCACACTCTCTTGTCTCATTGGAGTGAATGTAATATTAGGAACTTGCCACGGTAATTAATGAGAAAAGGTAAGTCAGTATTTAGCATGCAAGGTTATAACGTAATTACACCTCATTTCTAATTTTGAATCACCTTCACCATTCAGCAGCACACGCGTTTTCTTTGTATTAACTGACGTTGGAGTTAATTACTTCACGGACGTTATGATCATGTCCTTGATTGTTATGACTATAAAGAGTAATGAAATTAAAAGTCAGACGTATGTATTAACTATTAAGTATACTGATATAATAGGTGTATGCAGTATACACCTATTTATTCTGTTATTCGTAATTATATATCCGTAAACAACGTTTTACATGTCATTTATAAAATTCAACATAATATTATATACTTCGAGATACATACTGAAATAAATTTTTATAATATATACTTTTACTTTTCTCCTAGCAAGGCAAAATATATCTTTTAGAGGGGAAAAAATTTGATGTTATGCGCAGAAGCCTTTGAGATTCCATGTTTATTAAAAAAAAAATTCAATAAAATTGGAATTCATTTTAACTTTTCTCTCTATATTCTATATACGCACAGCTTGATATTGTACCCTACAAAAGTAAAGCTGCTTTTGAGATTTTCTTTCCGAGGGAATATTATGTGGTTATTATAGGTTGATAGAACGATGTTAAAACCATATAGTAAATGACTTCAATTTTAAAACAAACAACATCATTACAATATATACACAGCAGCAAAGTATAACTATAAGCTTCATCAATTCGTTACCTATTTAATGGCATACTACAATTTTATTTTAATAACCATCTTTGTGAGAATTTGCAAGGAAGCAGAGGGGAGTTACATAATGGTGATAGAGGGTCCCCGCCCACTTTCCCACCAGGCTAATGTGATGATGAAGAGGACTAGCTGGCTCCATCAAAGTTCCGCTCAAAGGAGCGCTCAATGCATCGTCAGAGTCGAGGAGAATTTTGACCTTTAACCTCTAAACACACCTCTCATCAAAACCACCGACCACCGGCTTAACGTACTTTGGTGAGATTCATCAACTTATTCACCGCTATGTTTAGTTAATCCTAAACAAACCTCTCATAAAATTTACGTTGAAACTTAATCCGTTTTGTACACACAAAAGAAAGAGCAAAAAAAAAAAAAAAAAAAAATGCTCGTATTAGTTTCATTTTTCTTTTTCTTGTTTACCATATTGTCAAATTATTTTATTATATTTTAATTAGTAATATGCAACAAGCGTACCTGATTCACAGTTTAAAAATGCTTGATTATACTTATTCTGTGCGTGATTTTATTTAATATTATTTTCAACTAATTTGAAAATTGAAAACGAATACGGTGTATGTATTTTGCTATATGTACATTAAATTAATTTCCAGATCAACTGCAGAATAGTTAGTTGGAGGTTACGTCCCTTGTAATGGTGCCATGGACGAGCACTCTAGCACTTAATATTGAACCAGACAGCACCACCACGTAAAAGCACCAACACGGCACCATGCCGATATTGCTGCGGCAACAATCTCGGGAGAAACAAAGAGCTAAATAACTCTATATAACTTTTGTAATCTGTAACAAGTATTGGCCACAATTAGATATGTCATGAGTGTTTCAGAACAAAATGAAAACAATAAATCAATAAGTTTTAATTAAAAAAACTTTATGAGAGATGTGTTTTGGAAGTGAAGGTGCGGGAAAATGTTTCATAGAAACCTGTGAAAAGAGTTGTTAAAATAAGCTAAAATATTGCTGATTAAAATTAAATTCAGTGAATGATGTTAATATAAAAAAGAAAAAAAAATGTATATAGGTGCAGTAGCGAAGGCGAAAAATTACATTAAAAAACTATTATATAATATATATATATATATATATATATATATATATATATATATATATATATATATATATACTAATGTTGATTTTATCAAGTTCCTAAAGTTTTAAATTAGTCTCTTACCTTACTTAGAACTTTATTATGTATCTAATTAAAATTCAACTCTTTTCCAAAAGACCTTCGGCTTTTTCCTCTTCATTAATAAAACTCTAACATAATTTTTTTCTATACTGAGCAGATCTCGTTATCATACTAATTAGCGAGTTTTGCACAACAATAGCAAATAGCGTGCACAATACATTTTTTTATTCAGAATTTTTACCAATTGAGCTTATTCAGACCTTTTTTTGCAATACACTGCATTGTTCTCCATTGTTTATAAACATAACATTTGTATTATTATAAGCTAAAGTATAAGAGCCAGTTATCAACTTTTATTCGAATTGTTCGATATCCATGTGTGAGTGTTGACTAAACACAAACAGGTTGAACTGAAATAGCAATTGTCACGAAGATCAACGAAATCGTCGTTGTTTTATTATCCGTATCCCACTAGTGGGTGTTGATAAAGTATTGATAAAACACAGGGCCGGTATGTATCCTGGGATAAAACACCAGTTTTGTTTTTATGAAAAAAGTTACACTTTTTAAGCTTTACAAATAAAAGTTTAAAATTGCTATACTTTATATTATATATAAAATATATACAGTAAAATTATAGAGTACATGGGGTAAGCTTAAAAGTTGAAAGAAAACTTAGGAGTAAACTTAAATTTAAAACTAATCATTAAGTGCATCTTGAAAGTAGAAATTGTTTCATCCAATGCACACATATATTATACGGCGTGCTCTAAATCAATACGACGCTGGATCAAGCGTGACTATACCACGTAGTGTCACATTATGTTTTTAACGCACCACTTGATATTGTGGTCTATACAACTTTCTATTGTATATTTAAGTATTTTCTTGCGGTTAAAAACATGATGCACCCGTCGACAAACAGAGCAAGTTATAAGCAGAGAGTGCATAATACACATTGTCATTGATTTCAATTGTCACTGTCAGCGTCGTAACCCAATTAACTGCTAATATTGATCCATTTTCAACTGAGCGCCTCAAATGTTTGTTAATTGTTGCACACAGCAAAGTCATTCTGTCATTCAGTAGTTGCATGTACCACATAATAAATAATAATATAATATATTAAATAATAATGCATGAACTCTCTGGGATGGTGTCTCGTTGTACTGTTTTATTGTGATTTCATTTTACTGTTCGTAAAGTCAAATGATGATAAATATAGTTCATTATTAAATTTAATTGGTAGCACAACGCTAATAATTGTGGAGTGAATGACTATTCTCCTATAATAGTATAATAAAATTATCCCAGCAAAGAAGTAAAAATAGAAAAAATTCATTAAAAAGTATTAAAGTATTAAAGTATTCATTATGTTTGTTTATTAAAAATAAACAAACAATAATGTTATAAATCGAGCTACTTCACAGGGCATAATGATAATATGAATATTATTATTTTGCTGTCATATTTTATGCCCAACAGTTTTGTAGCCAAAATATAAAATATTTATACTGGATTTAAACCAGATTCTGCGGTATACATTTTCAACACATAAAATCGATTATCTTATACACATTTACAATATCAAAAAGATCAAAGAATTTAGTTATTATTTGATTTTATACAGTTTTATCTTTAGATCTTTGTTTATTATTTTTTATTTTTGCATATGTCTTTCGCGTTTACTGTATATACTCTGTATAGTAGATCACATTGAGTTAACTTTAGTTTTCGTTTCTTGCTTTTCTCAATGCTCTTCTTTTTGAAGTCGTTTTTACTTCATTTTTTGTGCACTGGACTTGAACGTGTCAGCCACAGAGAGCTGCAGACTACTGTATCTTCTTCTTGTTGTGGCAAAACTGCTGAAGCTTGCAGTGAGAACTTTGTAGCGGCAAGTTTCCTTGCATGAAACGACCCTTCAAGAAGCAGCACACAGAAAAAAATATATAAAAAAAATCAAGTGGTTAAAAACTTTCTTATAAAACATGCAAAGTTTCCATTTAGAGTCGTTATCTATACCTTTGTAAATATTTGCATAAACTTTGAATGCCTTAAATTTTATAATGAGTCAATGAATTATTTGTGTTAAAATCAAAACTGTATTCCAAAAATATTTTTGTGTTTATAATATTTATTAATATCATCGAGTGGTTTTCTCTCGAAGTACTGTAATTTTTAATTATTAAAGTTCTCAATGTTTACGTATAACAAAAGGGATAATCCCTAATATGATATCCTATGCCACGTTCCTCGTTATCCGGAGTCATAAGTATAGTAAATATTGATATTTCTAAAACTTTTTATTCAAGCGCGCGATACCAAAAGAGAGAGAGAGAGAGAGAGAATTTACAAAGTCCAATCAATGCGGCGTTGATTTCCTACGTGACCCGTGACGTGCTCAAGCTCTCACATATCCGCAGCACCGAGGTCAGAGGTCAAGCCTGCGCCGCTTGTTCTCCAGCCATCTCATGACCCTGCCAGCCCACATCGTGGAAACTCAGATTTGGCTTGGCTCGATTCCCAACACATAATTTAGTTCGAGATAAACATCTTTGCCTTTAGGGGGAGATTAAATTTGCCTTTGCATAATTTGCCTCCATATATTTTTTTTAAAGGTATTTTCGTAATAAAATTTAAATAATAAAAAAAAATACACTCGAAGCAGAAAAATTAATTAAAAATAAAGAATAATAGATAATCAACTTAATTTGTTCCGATATTTAAATAATAGACGTGGAAATAAATCAATAAAATTTGTTCAAATGTTGAAATTATACATAGGAAAAAATATTTGCTCATTAAAACTTTTTATCATTTTCAATATCGTACAATAAATCTTAAATAAAAGAATTATAAGAGAGCGTCGATCCCATTCAAATCCTTGCAGACAGTTATTACAGTTTTGAAAATTAAATAAAATAAATATCTATTTGAAAATGCCGTTATCGAACAAAATATATTTTGCATCTGCATGACTGAAACGGTACGTATCAAAATTAACAATTAAATCAGTTTCTCGTGTTGTTATTATATTTCAACATTTAACTTTCAAAAATAAAGTTGGTATTACTATATACGATTTGAAGGACCATCATCAATGACACAATAAAAAATGTGACTAAATTGATTCAAATCATGACGTAAATTAGGAGTAATGAGTTCCAGTATTATTGTTGTTTTGTAACAATGCTTTCACTGTTCTCACAGTATTATTGGACAACAACAATACAAAAGGTAAAAGTATTTTTCAGTCGACGTAACCTCGTGATTATCCAATTCTATAATAATAATAATAAAAATTGTTCTCTATTGTCTTTTGAATGAACTAAATTATATTACGTGAGATTTTTTTCTAATCTCGTTTAAAGATTAAGACATACAATATGGAAATTTGTGTAATATGTAGGCTAAATGATAAATTTACCGCTACCAGCATCTCGCTGTGATTATTTAAATTTCAACTCATTATACTATAAATCTCGGTCATCGTGTCAATATAATATAATTTGCCTGACGACTATTACAAAAATTTAATAACGAGAAAAAATAAATCTGAAAGAGCCGTAAAACTAGTTTTGTTTTTTATAACCTGTAATACATGACGAGTTCTACTACTGGCCGGATAAAAAACATTCAATGTGATGTGTTTTCATACAGTACGTTAAGAAATTGTGCCTCCTGGTTGTGAAAGGAGTTAAATGAATTTTAATTTTAATATATTTTTCAAAACGCGAACTGTTATATTGAGTTTTTAAGTAATAAAAATAATAATAAATAAATAAATTTGTTATTATAAAAAAGAAAATAGTGCAGCACTTCAATTTTAATTAAAGAATGAAATATTATCAATAAATCTAACTAATAATTTTATGTTAAATTTATTTATTTAATTAAATATTTTACCTTTTTGAAGAAAATTCCATGGAAAAACTATATAAAACTATATAAACACTTTTATTTTTCAATACACCTGTTTCACTTAGTAAAAAAGTTATAATATTTCATAGTTTTTTTTAATAAAATAATAATATCAATCACGCATGTATTATAATCACTGCACTTATCAAACACTATTGGCACTACATGAATGAGACACTGAGTATTAATTAACTCGCTACTAGGCCGGAGCTACCAGACAAAATTCGCTCCCTCGGCTCTCTCAGTGGCTGCCGGCAGACGACTGACCAACCACCGCTGTCTGAGCGCTCTCTCACTTTTCCTCGCTCCGCACCTCCCCGCTAATAGTTCATTGTTACAACACAAGAGGCGCGCATCAGTTGAGGGACTCAACTCATCGACAGCAAAAACACTTAAATTATCGTAAAAAAATGGTAAATGAATTTGAAATCTATGCTATAATATTTGAATTATCTAAAGTGAATTTACAATGGATCCGATTTTGTATATTTGCGATTTTTTTTTATGTGTGTTTTAAAAAAATGAAAATTTGTTAGTCGAAAATTAAGATTTTTTTATTGCTGTGCAACCAATTTAGAGAAGGAAATAATTTTGATTATTTGCATAGTCTCTTGAGTCTTGCTTGCATAAAAAAACGTAATTGATACTGCATGGTATATTTCAAACCATTCTGCATGAATGTCTCATTTCATAACATAGCAACCTTTTCGATAATGGCTTAATTGTAATAATTTCAATAAGGATAGAAGGTGTATTTTTAGATTTAATGAGAAAAGTTTAAAATAAAAAAGTTTAAAGTTCATAAAGTAATTTTATAACAAAAGCATGTTGGTTAAAATTAATACAAATACAAATTTGTTTTATATATTTTATTTTTAATATACGTTTTCCTTGCAATAACTTGTTATTAATTTATCCATCATTTTATTATTACCTTTAAATTATATATAATTAATAATTACGTGTAACAGTGTATTATTTTAAATTTCTCAAAGCTAATATTTTTAATGAGATTTTCAAGTTCGTACCTTCAAAAAACAATGTTTTCAAAAACATTGTTATATATTTTCAATTAAAAATATAAAACAATTTAGCGACTTTATTTCTTTAGAATTACAAGAATAAAAACTTTATGCTTGATAAGATATTATATTATATCGTATAGAATTATTTAATAAAACTTTTTCAATTGAATTTGATATAATATCATGGCTGAATAATAATCATGAATACAATCCTGGCTTAACAGTTTTGTAGATCGATACTGTTTTATAAGACTTGGTATTGTTCTCCGATATATGAACTACAATGAATAAAAAATCTAGTCATGTGAAACAAAAATGTTGCAAAATAAAAAAATATTCATTAAGTGGAGCACAATAGGTTTTTAGTCAAGAGGCATACGTTCAAATTATATAACAGTATGTATGTACAATGTAGTGTGGTGGTATCACTACTTGTATTACTGAATTCTATCTTCTATCATGCATATTAAAAAAATAACTGGGGTATGAAATAGAATACAATGAAATGAAAAACACTCTCCACTCTTTTAAATAATTTACAACAAAAATTACTGTTAAAATTTGCATCAAAGAACAATACTTATATTTTAATGTGAGAATAAAAAAAAAAAAAAAATCATGCATTATTGTATAATATTACAACATAAACTATATACTGTGTTCTATTGTTATAATATAATTTTTTTATTTGAATTTAACTTTCACTATATATAAGCAGATAAGAAAATCATCAAAGAAGTTTACTTGAAAAAAATGTGTAAAAAAATTATATATTATTCATAAAGAGTGCAGGACAGATCGGCACGTCCCTTCTCCTTTTGTCTCCCTTCCCCATTAAGTGAGATCGCTTGATTTAAAAGTGGACTCGTTAATGATAAATATTTTTTTTTTTGTTTTCTGAAAAAAAAAAAATTATTTGCAGCATGTGTATTATAATCACAACGCCTTATTTTTTATGATAATTAATTGTTTATAGTTGTCTGTTATTAAAGTGTAATTATGATTGTATATAAACTTATCTAATTGTAATCTTGAAAGTAGAATAAAGTTTCAATTCGTTTTCCAATGATATGATTACAATACACGTACTACATCAATGATATTGGTTCCAAATAACATGAAATACAAATTAGGGGGCGTTCTCAAAGAATACATGACTACATGATTTGGAATATTTGTGCAATGTTGTATAAAAAAAAATAAATATTGAGCCTAAAATCAAATTTATGCAATATATTAACATATAGAATTTATTAACTCCATTAAATTTATAGATCAAATATTAAGTGAGTGAAAAAATTGTGTCTAATTTTCAAAATTTGGGATTGCTTGATTTTTTTTTCATGAGTACATGAAATCAAACCAAATTAATTTTTTAATTAATTAATATTTTTATTGAAATAATTTGATGTAAATTATGATTTTCAGTAGTTGCAGTTTACGTATAATTATTATAGTTAGTGCGTCAGCGCAAGAAAATTTGCACTCAAATTGAACGCAAAGACGTAAAAACTTGTGAAATGAGAACTAAATTTTAAAGTTTATAAGTAAATTAAGAATTGATAACTGCGTGTCTATAAAAAAAATATATATGTGCCCATGTATGTCAATTTTACCTTTCTTGTAGATTTGTGAAGGGAAGGTTTTGATTTAATGATCTCACAAATCGCCTCAGGAGCTAAAATGCAACTAGCAGCTATAATGCAGTGGTTTTTCAACGTAATAATAATAATAGATATGAAGAGGCTACCATTCTGTCCCTTTTAGAGCTAAATTACCACAGTGAGGTGACCACCCAAGAAGATTCTTCGAAAGAAGTAGGAGGGACTTACCCTAATTTGCTACGCCCTATTGCTATCCCATATACAGCGTATATATACCTTAAAAATTCCAACCTGCCATGTAATACCTACAAACATTGTAATGCTATTGTAATCCCCATATATAACATGAAATTTATGAAGGGCCTTAGAAATGGCCACTTTGGAACATCCTTTAATTTCAAGTATAATATATTGCATCCTTTAATCTATAATTAATATTCCTCCCTCTTTGCGTATAATACACTTTGCGTATCTCTACCATTTATCTCATATATACAATTTATATATAAAATACAACTGAATATAATTATATATAATAGTGTTTGTAATTTTCTGAATGTGTTAATTAATTTATAGATTGTAATATTATATTTTGCATGTGTAAAGAGAAAACTGTTTTATGCAGGTTTCAACTCAAAACTATACAAACTATATATCTATAAAGCTATACATATACCAAGTGCTGAGTTCAGAAATATAAAATACAAAGTGCTATTTTTAGAGCACCCGACGTTACCATAGCGACCGGTAATTGTTTTGATAAGGAAGCAAATTAGACTTTATAAAGCTTGAAGGAGTCATAATAAAGGAATAATTTAAGATAAGAAAAATAAGAACTGTTTCCTGGTTCAAATAGTTCAAACTTCCTGTAAATTTGCATGCTTCTACAGTTTAATGCGTATCATTTTAATTTTTTCATTTTATGTCAACGTAATAATTAATTTTATATTAAAAGTTCAAATGGAATAATAATTATATTAAAAATAATTATGTTATATTGTCCCATGATACATAATGCATCCTAATAGGGTCCTAAAATTACATTACACTATATAAGTAATACTATAAATCATGTTACACTACCTTTGTATATTTACTCTAAATTTCATGATTTGTGACATTCAAATTTGCAAATTAATTATTTAAAAAAATTAGCCTCAAAAAGAAAAAAAAACCTTTTCAAAAAAGCAATAAAACATAAAGTATCTGTAACTCCAATTTGTTTGACTGCATGATAAAAAAAAAGTTGCACCCTTTTCAAAATAATTAAGACTCTATTGTATATTATTATGTTTTTTAACATTTTTTAAAAACAACGTTTATTGCTAATATATTCTCAAAAGTGACCGACATGAACTTTGAAGCAAATTAGCAAATTACACACGTAGCAACAAATCATCATCATTACAAGTACACGTGATAATTTCGTAAATTAAATAGAAAATTGTGTCTCTGTAGAGTTATATAACACTGTAAACTGTAAACATGCAACAGCATATTTAAACAACATGTTTTCAAACGAGAGTTCATAGCTCTTTACGCCTTTGTTACACTTTGAATTACGTAAAACATATATAATACAACAAAATTGTATCCACAACAACCATTACTTCATTAAATAATTAACTTCAAATAATCTACCCCACTGAGGGGTTTCTCGCGAGGGTTCACCCGCCGCCCATGTGAGCAAACATTATACAGGTTGCTTGTTGATAAGACACACAGGTCTGGGTGTTATCTGGGTGGCAAATATTGACCGAGTGACTCGATTGCAACGTGACGCCAGGGGAAATTAGCTCGCAGATTATCACTTTCTTACTGCTGTCTGCGTAAATATTGCAGTCTGATCATGAATAAAAGCAATAAAGTTATTACAAATTATGAAATACAACCTCAAATTGATATACTATAAGGTACATTTCAAACCTTTAAAGAACTTTATAAAAATCAGCTTCAAATTTACTTTCTTTCAAAATTGTGTGTTAATGTTTGTTATGTTTTTATTTTTATGAGGGTTATACAGTTCTTATAATAATTCATAAATTATGTTAAAATCATCCAAATATATTAATTTAATTTAATTAATCTTTGTTGTTTTTTTATGTAAGTAATTTTTTTTACTTTCAGGTTGCATTTGCATAATTATATAAATAAATAAGCACCATATACTGCATATATAAGTTAAAAAATCTCAACCTAATTATTTATTATTTCATTTTTTTATTTTCTAAAACTTCACCTGCCAGCAAAATCCACTCGAGTATATTTATTTGATTTCAGTAAAAAATTAGCGTACGTACATATATACAGCACATAATAATAATTTTGTCTACTTCTGTACTGCAGCAGGTATATCAAAACCATATTATAATTATAATAAATGAACTCTACCTTTTCTCTAGAGAGTCTGAGGCAGAATTTCCTTGATCCCGTGCGTCATGCTACACTGGGTAACAAGATGGTGTTTATACGCAAGGTTAATAGACACAGACTGTTAATAAACAAGAAGTAAACCGCAGCAGCATATAAAAGATGGTACAGCGTATGTGCTGGTACCGTCAGCATCATATAAATATGTACGTCTCTCAAACTAGTTCTCATATACAAGACGTACTTATTCCGTAGTTGTAAATACATAAAATAGTTTATACGTCTAAATAATTAAAACCATAAATGTTGTTTATATGATCTTATTTAAGTTTAATAATTAATTAAATTTCTTGTGGGTTACTGACCGATATATTTACAAAATAATTAACGAGAATAAACTTTCTTAAATAAACATATATATAAAACTATTAATATACCATAATTTGTATACTAATTAATAACATGTTTAATGTTATGAAAAATGTTTTATTTCTTTCAGTAAACAAACGTGATACTTATACCGTACACTATAATAATTATTATTAAAACACAACATTCACTGTACTGCATTAAAACAGCTTAATTTTATATATAGACTTTTACATGCACATTCGTGCTGAATCTGAATATTAACGCTTTTAAATTAAAAATAAAACTATTATTACTGGCATATTTTTAGAGCTGTACTATTTTTTTTTAATGTTTTTATTACACATTTATGTTTTTCTCACACTCCACAAACTCATGTTAGTTTCAAAATGACATTCTATCACTTTTATTTTTATTTCATTTTGAAACTTCTGAAAACTTTTCTCGTATTAAAATTCTCACGAATTTATTTATATTGTCATTTTAGAGTCATGCAGTAAACTGATCCTAAGCTTTGCACATAAAAACAAAAGGCATTTCTCTCATCTCGTTACCACAGTGTGTGTAATGTAATTCGTTTACAAAAAATGTTGTTTTTATATTTTCTACTTTAATTTTCTCTCCCATTTATTTTATTTTAATGGCTGGAGAGGAAGGTCAAATTGCTACAGCCCCTAAAATTATACAATTTTTTGTTTGGGGGATGATGATGACCTCTGGCAACATGCGTCAACCTGAATTACGCAAGGGTAGAAATGCGGGGGTATTTTTTATTCTTTTTATGAAAATTTATGGATGCTCATATTCAGTGTTTATTTGTTTTTCATTATAAGCTTTATTTTAATTATTTAATAAAACTCTCATGCAGAGAAAAAATATATGGTTTATAAAATAATTTTCTGTCCATCGTAAATTTTAACGTTAATTTTTCTCGATAAGAGTGTGTAATCAAAACTTTACACAAGACTAAATTTTGATGAACTTAAAAGTGCATTTAACTTTCACGTGAAAAATTATTATTTGAACTTTATCTCTAAAGGTGAAAATAATACATATATATAAAAGCTTAGAAATTATTAATAAATAACAGCTAGGATAAAATATCTAACTGTAATTAAATTAATTCATAAACAAAATATTGCTTAATTTAAAAATTACTTCATGGAATTACATAATTTTAGACAGTTCTTCATCAAATTTACACATTTTAATTAAAGTATGATTAAATCTTTGTTAAACTGTACAATTTTTTCTCATCAACTTTCATTTTTTTGTAGCTATTTAATACTATTATAGCATTCTCAATTATATCTCAATTAGCGTAAAAATACCAGATGCGCGTCCTCGTCAAATTACTTTTATCTTGCACATGTCGTTATAATAATAATCTCAGCATAACTTATGTTTACTGTGACGTACGCGGAAATAACATGACTTTGGATTTCAAATGAAGCGGGACAAGATTGACAAGAACCATAATATATATACAAAAGAAATACTATTTCATGCTTTTCAAATTTAATTTTCAAATAAAATTTTGTCATCTTTTTTCTTCAATGGAATTTTATTTTTACGATTTGATTTCATATGTACAGAAAAGATTATAGGTTTAAAATACAACAGCTCGTGCATTGAAAAAGTATAATCCTTTTGCATTGTTACAGCATCAAGAAAATCTAAAAGTTTACGGAAATTCGTAATTCTTCTTCTCTTTTTTTTTATGATATGAGGAAGAATATTACTTGACAGTCCCCCAGGGAGATCCATTGTGTGTCATTTCACTTTTTGCTTGCACTATGTCAACATTACGGGTTCCTTGGCCTGCATGCATGCAGTGTTA
This sequence comes from Siphlonurus alternatus, assembly GCA_949825025.1. Lineage (NCBI taxonomy): Eukaryota > Metazoa > Arthropoda > Insecta > Ephemeroptera > Siphlonuridae > Siphlonurus > Siphlonurus alternatus. The sequence continues at coordinate 11,606,854 of OX463781.1, forward strand.
TATTGTGTGTAAGGGGGGGATATCATTTCACCTTAACATGTGTGCATAGCTGTGGAACACCTGATAACTATACGTGAGCTTACTAAAATTCTAACTACAAAAAACATGATTTTTTTGTTATAAAAATATGTAGTGTTATTTGATTCATAGATTTTTTAACATAGATAAAGCCATTAGGCGATACGGCTAGAAGAGCAAGAAAAATACATACATTGCATTGCATGTTAATATATGATGACGTCACTATGTTTTTTTACGGTATCTACTAATATAGGAATAAAAAAGAGTAAAATTTTAGTAAACCATATTGCTTTTTAATACTGTTATTTATTTTATAAATTAATTAATTTAAATATATTCATCTGCGAGTCCAATTTAATTTGGAGTTCATTATAAAGTGTATGAGAGGATATTTCCAAGGGCAACGTCCTGCGGAGGCAGATTATATGTGTGCAGTACACCTTAACTTGAAGTAAATTAATTCACAGAGTGGCTCTTCACTATTAACTACAATGAATAGGATGAAGTTACAATATAAAAATTATACAACACTTTTCTTTGGTGCTTCTCGATGCGTAACAGGAGAGTGAGAAAGGAGAGGAGAAAGAGTGTAAAACCCAAAACAACACTTCCTACACACTTTAAAAATAACTGCAAACGAGGAGGAATGTGCAGTTATGAGAATATCTTGTAAATCTTATTATTATTAAAATTCAAAACAAAACAAACTCATCATTACAAAATAACATCATTAAGCTATAATTTCTTAGTAAATATCGTATTTTTTGTATCATAAGAAAAAAAATATATTACGTTTGTCAAAGACACCACCATGGCTTATGAGATAAACATTTATTATTAAAAAATATTTGATGCTTTTTGTTGCCAACTTTTAATAAAATGGAAAGAAAAAGAAACGTTTGAAAAGTCGTGAAGTAACGAAGTGTCTCGTCTTCGTTGTCAATTTGTTTGTCATAAAACTTGCGAGATCATTAAAGTAAAAAAGAAACGAGATGAGTACAAGCTTGTGAAATATTTCATCTTGAGTTGAGATGAGGAATTGAAATTCCTGTTACAACTTGTGTACTCGACAGACATTACAAAGAAGATTATCATCTTTGTACATTTTACATGCAGTTGAAGTATTTCTTGAGACAGCTTCCAACAATCAAACATAACTATAATACACCAGACTTTTTGAACTTTTATTTAATTTTCCTGCTTACAAAGTATCCATGCTGTCATAGAAAATGTATATAGGACATGTAGAAGGAAATTGTGAGCATTTCAAATAACGTTTCATCCTCTCTTGTACAAAACAAATCTATATTTTTTTTTATAAATATGTATCGCAGACAAGTATACGTTTTTTGCACAAGAATAAAGAAAATAATGATCACAAAGCAGTAAACATTTTCCATATAACCATGCAGTGAGCTTGAGGCAGTCTTGTTAGTTTTCAAAGGAAGTTCCTTTACTCTGTCAAAGTTATTCTCACTTCTTTTGTTTCAATGAACAAAACTACAAGAAAAAATAATAACAAACAAAAAATCATATAGAAATAACACCACAAGTTATAAAAACATAAAAAAACAGATTGAATGAAGAGGAGTGGATGGTTTAATTGTGAGAATTGGAAGCACATGAAGTACAGATTTTCAATAATTATATATACTTAAAAAAGTTCAAAGCAAGTTATAATATTGACAAAAGGGTTTTAATTAAATAATTAAATTACTCTTATTTAAAATTTAAAACAAAAATTTAAGAATTAAAATGCTAAAATTTTCATATTTTGTTAGCACATTTTATGAAAACTCGTCAAAAGTCAATAGATGGGTGTGCATGTGCTTTTTCTTGCTCCATGCTGAACAATTTTTTGGCGCATACACTTTAAGTGGTAGCGATTATAGTAGAATTGTTCAAAATTACACCCCTATTGTAGACATCAAATGTGTGCAATTTGGCTTGAGAGAAATTCGCAATGGCCATCATCAGGCCGGTAACGATCGTAAGTTACGATTGTAAGAGCGGGAGCAGCACGTGAGACGTACGGCGGCACTCAACATTGATTTTCCAGCACCGCTCTCGCCGCCTCCACCACGTCGCTTCTCATTCCGTATGGTTGCTTTAAAACCACACCATATAGTGAACACGAAAGGTTTTACTACTCGGACTCTCGATGTGTAATTCAATCATGTGGATATATGATTATTTGATTATTTCATATAGAATAATCACTAAAGTGAAAAATATTCATGCTATATAGAAACCAGCTAAAGTTAACAACTTGCAAAATTATTATTTAACACTATCAATGAGTAAAAATTATTATTTGTTGTTATCAATCTATGCAGTAAATATTATTAACGTATTTCCATCTTTATTCATATAGTGAATTTGATTAAACATACAAAATATATATAAGTAGCAATAAAATTCTGTTACATTATTATCAATAATTTATTGTGTATGTAAACAATTATTTTTGCTTTTTAAATGGAAAATCTTCATGGTTGCACTTTCATCTCTCACATCTTTGGATTTGTCGTTCATTATAACATTCTCTAAAGTCAATACAAAAGAAAAAAAAAAAAAGTAAAAATATATAGATACAACAGTTGCTATAATATTGGACGCGATTCACGAATAAGATGTAACTAGAAAATTAACCATATAACCACTAACCGTGGTTCTGTTCCTGGTTATTTCCTTCATGAATCGCGCCCATTTATATAGCACCTGCAAGTACCGTAATTATGCAAACTTACATAACACTCCTGTTGCACAATTTGCATCATTTGCCCCTGGCAACTTAAAGTATGTTGTTCATCAATGTATTGCAGTTTGCATAAACAGAAGGCAAAAATGGCTACGAGAGCGAACAAACATACCCCTCGCGTCACTGTGGAAATAATTAATTTGTTGATCTACAATCTGATAAGGTATTTAAAAAATCTGTCTCTAGAATATGATATTATAATAACGCGTGGATATTATTAAAGACCGCGCGTTATATATGTCAGTCAAAAGTTAAGGTCGTTGGCTGTATATTTCTCAGTTTATTATATTAGTGTTATATTATACTGTATTACATGTGAGAGAGTAATTGCTTATTATGTGACCCGTGATGGCCAGACAGACATAATTACTGCAGCTTTTCCCATTACGTCTCCTCACAAAAATAATTCATAACTATAATACATACTTGGAAAGTTCAAACATTTTTTTTTTAAACTTCTTTTGTCTAAATAATCTTTGAACCTTTTTTTAGAGAGAAATTTTATAAAAACTTCCATTAATGAATGTATTTTTATTTTTTTAAAACACAAACAACTTTCACTACTGCCATATTATAGGAAGTTGAAAAAGCACTTATATGTAATGTGAAATTTAAATATAGAGTTGACGAAATTAAAATTCACTTTCAGTAATTGTAAACTTTAGTGTTGTGTTTTGTTATTTCAAAATTTAATCTGCAAACAAAAAAAGAAAATATAAAACTAAAACTTATTTATACTTACAAGGTATATATTCTTTAAATTATACTAAAATAAGTTATGTATATATATATATATATATATATATATATATATATATATATATATATATACAAAATTAAAGTTAATATTTAAATTATTGAAATTTTATTGAAATATTAACAAATATGGTTAATTATTAATTAATTATATCCAGGCTTTATAAAATAAATTATTTTACTCTTCATAAAATAATCATCGTTGAGAATCATCAGTACACAATACATTGAAACGTTTTTGTTTTTTTAAATCAAAGCCTAACTGGGTACTTCTACTTACTAATTACTCACTAAGTTTAAAACCTCAAACTTTCCGCCCCTAACTTAGCGTTTCGCGCGCGGGCTCTTCCGGAACGGGGGCGGCCACGGCCTTGCAATCCATCCCAGTATTTGCCTGCGACTGCAGGAAACGTGAAAACCTCAGCCAGGATGGACACTACAGCTGTTGTCAATAAACCGGAAGTGCAATGGTCCAAAGCCATGCAGGGGAACCACATGATGGAAAAGCGCAACGATTTACCCCTGGGTGGAAAACGTGTTTTTTGTTGAAAATGGTCACCCATCCAACTATTAACCACGCTCGGCATTGCTTGACTTCGGTGATCTGACGAGACCTGGTCAAGCGCACTGCATGCGCCACCCACCCACTTTAACCGTTTGTATTATGCACATTCAGGGCCGTCGCTAATAGGGTATTGCAGCCGGTTCAACCGCACAGGGCCCCCCGGAAATTGGATTTCCGCAATTGCGCATTTTTTAAAAAAAATAATAATAAAAAGTAGAATTTTTTTTTTTAAAGGTATACATTAATGTCTAGCAAAAATCGATTACTTTAACATAACCTTAATGACAGGTGCATAAAATATCACTTTTTTTTTTCAAATTTCAAGCTCAAATTTTTGTTTTTATGATACATCAATAAATACATCAAAGAAAAAATGAACTCTTTTGTTTAAGGTAGTGAGCGATTACATTTTCTTTTCAATATTTTATTTTCTAAAAATAGTTTAACTTGCCTTTTATTGAGAAATGAAAATAAAAAAATTCAATTTCAATTAGCTTGACTATAAACAAAAACAAAAAAAAAAAAAAAAAAAAAAAAAAAATCTCAAGTTGGTGTTTCGGAGCCCTTTAACATGCAGCCTTATATAGTTCGGAAAACAGCTTTTTAATTACTCAAACTTAATCTGAAGTATGGTACCAATAGAAAATACCTACGTAATCTATGATGAATTTCTTTATAATGGATTTTCAAATAAAATAATTAAAAAAAACTTGAAGTTTCTGTGGGCTACTTTTCATTTTCAAGATTTTTTCCCGGAAAAACGGATCAGTAAAAAAATTATTTTACTTGAAAATCCATTAGAGAAAACATCATAAAAATTACGTAGGTATTTTTTATTGGTTCCATACTTCAGACAGAGTTTGAGTAAAAAGCTGTTTTTCTGTACCATAAGGCTGTATGTTAAAGGCCTAGCTCCAAAACACCAAATTTGGGACTTTTTGTGGTGAAGCTATTTGAGATGTAAATTTTTGGTTTTCATTTCTATAGAGGGCAGGTTAAACTACAGTATTTTTAGAAAATAAAATATTTAAACAAATTGTAATCGCTCACTCTACTTTAGAATAACAATTTTTTCTCCAAATAATTAGTTGTTTTTTTAGCCTATTAATTGAGGAATTATACATAATATGTTGGTATATTGAGGGTACACTAGACCCTAGTCTACTGCTTGATTATTTTCTTTCTTAATGTTTTCAAATAATAATAATAATAATAATAATAATAAATGAAAATAAAATTAAAACATACCATCACGTTCAGATGCACCATGACTATTAGATCAATTAAGACTAGTAAGAGAATAAAATTCTAACCCGTAAAAAAAAAAAAAAAAAAAAAGTAAGTTTACTCCTTGAATGTACGCAACTCTTCATGCACTTTTATTGAGTTTCTCAAACATAAAATTTTATGGTAAGAAAAAAAATGCTCAAAAAGGGGGCGTGGCCCAAAAAAAATCGCGCCTGCGGCGGGCTGTTCTGGGGGGCTTTGGTGTGGGGGCCTCATTTTATTTTCCTTCCTATCTCGCACAGGGCCCCCCAAAGCCTAGCGACGGCCCTGTGCACATTTAATTATATTAATTATTGATGGAACTCACAATCACCTTGTAGAGAGTACCTTATTATGAGTAAAATTTTACTTTATAGCTTTCAGTTATGCAGTGTATCAGTACTTAGAATTTAGAATATAATAGCAACATTTTAGCTGAATCATTGTTTATTTGTTTTGTTTTCAACCTTTTTGACATTCGTATGTTTATAGTATGTTATTGAAAAATATTGTTTCTCTTAATAGTTAATTGGTTCATTGATAAATTTTGCTGTCGGTTTCAATTGTTCGCTACATTTTAAACGATCTATATAGAAACTATTAGAAATTATAATGTAAAAACTACACTTACAGGGCCAACGTTCATTCAACAGCTATTACTTCTAAAATTTTCACAATTTTCACGCAGACAAACAGAATTCTCTGTCCCTCTCTGAAATCAATGTAATCAAAGAATCAATGATCAATGAAATCAAAGTAAAAAAAAAATAAAAATAATAAAAAAAAAGAACATAACAGAAATTCGGATCAATTTATAATCAATATATGTTATTATGTAAGGTCTTTCTTTGAAAATATATTCTATTTTATTTATAAGAATATGTCTGCAAAATCTAAATCAATAATTGATTTATGAAAGTATAAACATACATCCAATATAATAAAAATATCCCTGCAATTAAAGAGAAACCAAACAAATTATGCAGCGATATTTATATATAATGACGGAGTATTTAACAATCACATACATGCATTTTTACCTGTAATTTTCTGATGTGAAATCCACTTTGCATGTATAGTTCTAGCGTAGGTGTCTGATGGGAATAAAAAACGACCGTTTGGCAAGAGGTTTTTGAACTGACTGATATACCTGCTGCTGCTGCCTCCTACCTGTTGTTGTGTAGCTCAATCGCCGTGTAAGGAGGAGAAAAGGAGCCAGCCAGCACCTTGTATACCTGACGCCCAGGAGCAATCTATAGCTGCATGATTTCTCTGTCTCTCTTGTCTCATACTCTCGTAGTCTCTTTCTCAGTCTATTTCCATCGGTATTTGTCAGAGGGTATCTTGCTCTGTCTGCTTCTTGCTTTTTTATCTGTGACTCAGTTCTCCTCAACTTATTCAAACTTTTCATACATACAAAATACTATAGCTAGCTGGTATTATATAATTTTACTCTGTCTCTTAATCCCTCTCATCTCTTATCTCGCCTCTGTATTTTCCTTTTCGCTCACTGATTTTTCTTTCATTTTTTATCCCAAGTCTGTCTCTCACTTCAGAACCTAAAAATGCGGCGACGTTGCCCTGTTTCCATCATCGATCAGCACGTGCGATCCTGCACGCTCAACAATGCCCATTATTATTTTTGCTCCTCACAACAATCTGGTAGTTCACAGCTATAGATTATTATTGCTTATGATCGCTTCACTGAATACGAATATATCCTTATAAAGAATGTCACTATCAAATGAAATATTTATTGCGATAAAATCTGGTGGTGTTTGTTGGTATCAAAAATCATATCACAGTCACATCTCATCACTTTGACAATGACTTCAATCAGTTCAGATTTTACAGGTATTAGCCACGAATTATACAATTTCAATATAAAAAAACGCACTCAGAAAGCACGTGTTTATCTAACTATTTCCGGAAAGCGATCCATAGTCGCAAAATATTATGATGTAATAGTGTAATATATTATATTTTGATACTATGGAGGAACCGGTTGCTATACATTTCCGGGTATACTCGATCCTTATGATATAGACTAATATAGAGTACGTATAAAAAGTCTCTCAGACAGATTGCTGCATGTTATAGTGGCTACAGACTTGCCTTCAAAGGTAGGGTGCCGTGGATAAATGAAAAGAAAATCCTGTGTGCTGTGATGTTATAACATGAAGAAATAATCGAGAACAACATTTCTTTATAGAAATGCTTTGTTTTGAGCATGATATTAATATTAGAAAGATGAATTTAATTTTATTATTATTTTTTTTAATATTATAGATTAAAAGGGTATCACTTCAGATAGCGTGATGGTTTTATGTTTTGACTTTCAAGCGTTTCCACTTTTATTGTTGTTTCTAGGAGCTGGGTATATTCTTACATTTCATGTCCATTCTTATTTAAATTATGCAAATAAAAATATTATTATACTAAAACAGGTTTTATCATGCAACCTAATTTTTTTTATTATTGTTTATTTTCAATTAAATTTTTTAAATATAGTATAGTATAAACTTTAACACCTAGCATGATCGAAACATTTATTTATTTACTTTTCATTCAGCTAAAAATTGAAAAATTAAATGGAGAATTCTTAACCAAATAATATAATATTTATTAAGCATCTGTGTATAAAAATATTAAAAACAAATATTGCATAAAACAGTACCAAGAAAATTATATTTTACGTTGGCGGATGGACAGATTTTTTTTTTTTATTCTTTTTAAAACATATTATATTTATACCTTGCAATCTATTAATGCAAATATCCACGTTATCAGTGAGTCACGCTGTTTATTGACTGCAGTTCAAGATAATCTCTTATCATGCAGCAGAGGTGGTGACTAATGACCGTCACTTCCACGATCACTTCCCGCGGAAATTTGGCGAAAGTCAATAACTCTTGTAGTTAATATTTACGAGATAACACAAACTATCAAGTCAATATTGGCCCAGTAAGTAGGCTACAGATTATCTCTCATGAAGTGAAAATGTTTGGATCTTCGTGCCTGCAATGTAAGATGAAATATTTAATGTACTTTGTGAGCTAATTATAAACTCGTTTGCGAAATCAAAATTTTCTAAATAATGCTGATTTGTTAAAATTATAATTATTTTCTTTTAATCGTTTCTTAATTGAAAAAAACTGCATTTCATTTTCATTTCACTGTAACTAGCACTATTATATTACTGAAGAATATTTTACAATTATAGAGTTTCTAAACCTTCACACTATCGTATTTAAATATTATGATACAGTGATTTTCATTTATACTTTTATTTTTCATCCAAAATTTTTACTTTCGATTTTACTTCACGATCACTTTTTAACAATATGCTTCAATATTGCTTTATAACCTGTTTTACTTTTTATTTAATATTTGAAAGAGAATCAAACTTTTAACGAAGTATTTTTCTTCATTTTTTTATAACAAAGATTTCGGTGCATGGTGGAGTCAAAGGTTGTATAGTTTTCTAGTTTTCACGACGCCTCAATTTCAACTTTATGAGGGTCACGAGCGTCACGCACAGTAATAGTAGAGGTTGGAAGCCAGCTAGGGGGGTGTAGATGGAACCTCTGAACTCGCTGCAGTCTCATTTACTTGGACAATTTACGAGCTTCCCATCCAGTCAGCTTAGTGTCATCTCGCTCCATAGCACAAGTCACTGCGGTCAACATAATATCACAAATCACAAAATCTATATTAAATTGCATGAGATCTTTTTAGTGTATATAATATAGACATGTTAGGCTGTTCTTTATATACTTTTTCCTTTAAAATGATATATTTTAAATGCTTCTTTTAATGTTTTAGTGCTAGTCTTAAATGTGCGAATAGATATTTACGTGGCAAATTAATACAATCAATTTAAATAACATGGTAAACTATTAAGAATATTTTTCTCTTCTCATGTGATAAATTTACTGCACTGTTTATTAAAATGCTTTTTGTTTTATGCCAGCTTTCAACAAATTCTAAAAACAGCACAAATATTCGTACCAGTCTGAGACATTTCGTCCCCTCGATGGCAGCAAAGTCGTACCAGCCTTCTGTATTAGCCCCAGGGTTACCAGCTTAAATTAATCATGTTCTTACAAATAATTTTAAAGCTAGTCTTTTGAAGATACACGCTCTCCGAAAAAGTAAAAAATTGAGTTAATTAAAAGTGATCTATATAAATATACAGCAGCATTAGCAACCTTTAATATTAGTATCTAATCTAAGTTTTTTTAAAGAAAAAAAAACACGTATTTATGTAATTTTATAACAACCGATCATCGATCATACTTAAAAAGTTCAAATTTTATACACAAAACAAACAATCGTAAATTAAATCCCGGCCTATTACACCTCTGACAAAAATGTTATATCACAGTATATGTATATTTTTTCCGAGGATCGGATTTCTAGAATGAAAGAGGCTTCGTTAGGAGCTCAAATATAATCGCTACTATAGGTAAGCGACTTTGAAAAATATTTTTCTATTCGACCCACTATCAATTTGATGAGAAAAGCTTCACTTACGCCCGAGGCTGTATCATAACTGCTGGTTCTAAGAGGTCAAAAACTTTCTAGGCTATTATTTAAGTTCCATAGTAATACTTTATTATCATTATTGTTACTTAAAACGTTAAATCATAAATATAATTTATTATAAAAAAATGTGACAGACCTCTCCCTAATTCCTTACTCTTATAATATTCATTGTAATTAATTTTTAATCAAATTTTTGGAGTATTAAGATTAAGTTAATTAAGAACACATTTACTATGCATTTTTGTATCAAGCATCGAATTATAAATTTATTTCACCGGGAGTATTTAGCCTGAGGTTTAAAAATATTTACATAAAAAATAATGAAAGTATAATATCATATGTTTAATGTTATGCTTTTAATCATACATATTATATACTACTCGTAGTTATTATATGATACTAGCATGCAGAAAGTATGCTGGTATGCTGTATATATTTTATACACAGTATCTTCTATTATTTATAGCGTGTATATATTTTTTATAAAATACAACTAACTTCGCAACTTATCATTGAAAATATGCATTATAAAGAATTCTGGTACAAAAATCTGCTTTTTACATTTCTATTTTATTTACTTTTGCTCTGCTTTTTAGTCAAACACTTTTAAATAAATTTTACTGCAATATATAAAGGTGTTTCTGACAGCACGAAGCAGAACATTGAAATAGCATTATATAATAATATTATAATAATATACTGTACAGGCAATGATATCATATTGATATGTGGAAGGTTTGATGAATGCTTCTTTTTTATAATGATACTATAGAGAATAAATCACAATAAATTATAAAAAAAATCTTAAATCCTCTGCAATGTTAACAAAAAAATCCACATATATTTCATTGAATGTTATATAGAATATAATATATAGCGTTGGGATGCAGTAGATTAAAATTTTATATTCATTTTATTTTGTTGTTTAGTGAGAGCTAGAAAAGCTTTGCTGAAAATTCATCTCCTATACTACTACACTTCATCTAGCTCGCCTGGTTTGCCGTACGGGTTATTAAATAATTTACGCTCGTGAATAACGTCGTAGCTAGGCAAAGCAATGGCTCCCTTGGGGCCCCAGCCAGAACATTTGCAAGGGCCACAGATTGAGCAAGATAAGTCGACCCTTAATTCAGCACTAAACCGCAGGGAAATGAGACTAACATTGTTTCTGTCTTCTTGTGTAATAAACTATGTGGAACTAAAATAACTTTTCGTCGGCTATAAGAATGCAGTTTTGAGTCATCGATCATTCTGTCACCTAAAACGTACTACATCGATTATTACAATAATATTTAAAATATTTACCACACCCTTGTATTTAATACGTGCTTGATATTTATAATATTTTTAATTTTTGAAATCCTTATTTTCACATATGTACGACTGTAACAAGGTTTTTGTAATTTTCATTGCAATTAACGTTAAAAATTATGATGGAAATAATAATTTAGTGACGGTGTTTTACTCTATAATAATTAATTATTATGTATTATGAACACAACGTATATTATTGCTATAATATAATAATAATATACTGTTAACAATATATTATACACTTCCAAAATATGTAAAAGTAATATCATATTGAGGTGTCGCAGAGTATTTAATTTATATAAATGATAATTAATATATTCCCTCGAATCTATCGTGGCCTGTATAAAATACTCATTACTTCTAAACTGAGGTCATGGAATTGATGTAGATATATATAATTATAAAAAAAAATATTAAAAAGCTTTCATTTTCACACAAATTTTATGTTTTTACATTTTATTTATATTTCCTTCCTCTGACTTGTGAGTTCATTCTATGAATTTTAGTTTTATTAAAGCTTAAAAAAAAGCTTTTTTTAATAAACTTTTTATGAATACTCTTACCTGATTAAAAATTGCTTTTGATATAAAACTCAAGCCTTTTTTGTTAGCTGTGATGTTTTGTGAAAATGAATTAAGTTGTATATAATAAAGTTTATTGATTTAACGTTACGTAGCGGTATATCCCCAGCGGGGCCGCGCGAGCGACGAGCGCTGTACTGCAGGCTGATATACATTTGCACCTGAATACAGTAAGGACCCACACGCTCTGGAGCCTCGATCGATATGCACGTGGTTACTCAGAGCATATGAATTTAACGACGATGTTTATCCAACAGTCGTCGGGGAAGTGCGATCCCAAAACTTCTTTTTCAAGGAAGTTCATTGTGTACGTTACTTATTTTAACTTGAATGTTATTGCACTACTTTAATTTAGTACTTACAAAATTTGTTACTAACAGATACTAACATGATAAAATCTTAGTTCTCCAATAATACTATTTTGTAAATTATTTAATCTAAATGATAAATATTTTCAGAGGAGTTTATATATTATATAATTTATATTTGAGGAAAATTGCACTATTTTGCAGTAGTTATTGCATTAAAGCTAAAAATTAAATTTTATATACCTTTTATCCATCTCTGCAAGATAAAGCACTGATGAGTATGCATAGCAATTTATCCAATACATGTTTGTGAAGTTGTGTATATATATTTTTTTAAAAATGTTAATTTTAAAATGTAAATTGATCAACTTCTTTGAAATTACTACACAGTTATAAAAAAAAAAAATTGTAGGAAAACGTTTAGTTACAATTATTATCAATTATCATTATGATCGAAATTTCATCTTAAATAATTATCACTACTTCATACATTATATTTTTTACACTTCACGTACATGCAAGCTGAGATAAAATGTCTGTATCTTGTTGTCCCCCTGAAGTCAGGCAACTTGTTCTACACCAAAACAAAACGTGCCTCACCGTCAGTGCAAAATTATATAGCTAGGTGGAGGTTTAATTAATCTCAATTTGTGAGTGCTTGAAACTTATATGTAGTTCTACTCCGCTGTTCTAGAAATTTAGCAACGTTTCAATGAGTAAACATATTTGGGTTTTGGGAATCACCTGACCGGCTCTTATCTCTCTCGGACATAACAGGTCGCGCTGCTGCCGATGTGATATTCTTCCGAACATAACATACATCATTAATGTTTAGAATTTATAAATTACTGACGCCCCCGCGTTGGTAAAAACAAAAAAAAAAAAGAGAACAAAAAATCTAAAATATATAATTTTATAATTTATATTACGATTCAAAGTTTATCTTCTTGGTACTACTTTTTTTTTTACCGACACAGGGGCGTCAGTAATTTATAAATCCTAAACTTTTATGATATGTTATGTTTGGAAGAATATCATATCGGCAGCAGTGCGACCTGTTATGTCCGAAAGAATAAATATATAAGAGTAGGTCAGGTTGACGAGGTGATAAGGGTTATATTAATATCGAATTCAAACTTAAGCAACTTCATGCTAGCAATATTACCTACATTATTTTGTTTTCCGCTTTGTGGAAGTAGCTATTAGTATTATAGATTATACACTAAAAAGATTAGCGGTCATGTAAGTATATTATAAGCATAAATCCCAAGCTTACAGTGGGCACATGTTTTTCTCGCATTCATACGTCTTCTATAAAACGTATAACTTAATCGATTTAGTACAGCAGGCCCTTTATATTAATTAAATTAATAACTCACCCGAAATTTAAAAATAAATAAATAATAACAAAAAATAATCAATTTTAAAGTTTAACTCATTCGTAATTTCTATTAGCAATGCAATAAAATATACGCGTAGAAATGAAAGTAAGGAGATAGATATGGAATGAAATAAAATGTTTTTTTAGTTCTCATGAAATAAAATTTAAATGTGCTGTGGCCGGTTAGGTACGTTTATACAAACTTTCACTGCAAACTCTTGTAAAATGCGTGATTTATTTTGTATTTTTTTTTATATATACTTTTCTATAGGACGACTGGGGACTGGTCTAAATGGTTGCAATGAAAGGAAGAAAAAGTGTCATTGCAAATATTTTATGAGGTGAGAAAAACTCCATCATATTTTTTATATGTTCCTTTCAAGTTCTTTTAATGTTTTGATCGCAAAGTTTAAAATATATTACAACTTTTTTACTCACATGTAAAATTTATCACTTGCTTTAGCATTTTTCACTATAGTCTACTTATTTTTTACTTTGTTATGTTAGCATATAAAGTGCATGCAGTATTGATCAACATAAATAAAATTATTGACCTCATTTCTAAGAAGAAGACAACATTTTTTTAGTGCATTGCATGCATATATATATGCAATTGAGAAAATGTTGTGTATGCATTTTTATAATATCAACTAACAAATTGCATATTTCTTTATAAAAAAAATAAATTCCTTTAACATTACGGTAAATAAAAATACTTTTGTAGTTAAAGAAAAAAAATATATATTGAAACATCGTACTTTGAAATATATAGAGGTCAAATGTCGTTTATACGTAGAACTTTAATTTAATGCTAAAGCGTTTGCAAGAAATCGTTGAAAATTTATATAAGTATGACGTATAATATGACCTTTTAAAGATGTATAATTAATATATTGATATGAAATAATTTTTAGTTGATGGTCGATAGTCATATATATATAACTATATATATTCGAGACCAATATACTATAATATATTATGCGGGTCGATCTATAACACACACACACACACAGGATTTACACTTAAATTCCTATGGAGATCAAAATTAAAAGCAAGTCCATCGGTCCGTCCTCTCTAACTGTTCAGGCTATAATATCATTATATTATAAATAATGCGCACCATTCAAAATTCTCAGCTTCCTCGTCAGTAATACGCCCATTTCACGTCAACGCAATTTAAATTTCGGTATACTCGTCAATTTTTGGCGCGCGTAATAATTAAATTTTTATATCATGAAGATTTTTTAATATTTATATAATATAGCCGTGGGCTTGAACGGTGGAATAAATTTTGCATATTGGCCCAGCAGGGCGGCTCCTCACATCATATCAAAAGGCTGGAATGCTGATCTTGTCGGGATGAACAGGTGCGGCCGGGCGCCTAAGCTGCAGGCTCACGATTCGAGCTCGTCACCTCTTCGCAGCTCGTGAAAGGTGCTGCGCTGCGCCATCTCTTGGTGAAATAGATTGTTAGTATTCGAACGTTTAGACAGGTACCTTTCCAGGTTTGTTCTCTACAATACTCTAACTTAAATTGTAAGACACCGTTTTGACGTAATGATTTTTTTCTTTAAATTTCAAGCAGAATAAATTTAATGTATTATATTTTGCCAACTGTTATATTTATTTATGATTATTATTTTCAGAAGTCAGGTAGGTCTATAACGTACAATAAATTTGTTACAAAATATTTATTATAAATTTACAGCAGCTAATTTTTGTGTGTTTTTTTCTCATGACATTAAAAT
This sequence comes from Siphlonurus alternatus, assembly GCA_949825025.1. NCBI lineage: Eukaryota > Metazoa > Arthropoda > Insecta > Ephemeroptera > Siphlonuridae > Siphlonurus > Siphlonurus alternatus. Next base: position 11,622,103 of record OX463781.1, read on the forward strand.
TATTATATAATTGCTGTATATTTAATTAAATTCTTCAGCATACAGAATAAATTAATAATTTTGATCAATTTAATGTTATTAAAATGCATGATTATATATATTATACTGCTTATAAAGTGAGATCGATGTATATTTAATATAATATTTATATAATACAAAATAAAAATTATGTTATTGAACAAATATTAATTTAGGCTAGATCCATGAGATTGTTTTCTTGTACGTGATTTAAATTAACCAAGCAAATAATTATAAAAGTAGCTGAGAACTATAGCTGTGTGTGATAAAATTATATTTTAGCACTCATTAAATTTTACTCTAGATCGAGGAATAGCGTAATTAAAGGAGGGGAACGGCTTAAATTCCTGCAGCTTTTATATTTTCATTGTTTTATAAATTATATCAAATTTATTATTGCACCAGAAAAATAGTGTGCTTGACATCACAAGTCCCACTTTTGTTCAGCGCGCTTTTTGAATGTAAACTGCTGGAACTCGTGTAGCAGGCGAAGAGTGGCCGGTGCAAAATAATCAGTGTGACATGATTTATAAAATGTTAAAAATACAAAAGTTGAAGCCATTCCCCTCCTTTAACTTAGGTTGTCTCCTCTGAATGGTCAGAGGGTAGAGAGTTTTTATTATGTGTAATTATAATTATGTATACTATATATATTATATTGATAATTATTTATAACATTTTGATTAATATTTAATGCGCATATATACTATTGAAAGAAAGGGGTATTGAATTACATAACCCTTCCTTGAGCACAAAATTCTTTATAACACTTTTTTCTGATACTTTCATTTATAATATTATAATTCTGAACAAAAATGCAAAACTATATAAATTCAACCGCAAGTTATTATACTGGAAAATACATTTTAATTAGCAATATTTTAGCTTTATAAATTTTAGTAAGCATGAATAAGATTAAGTAAGGTTATACCTAAATTATAAATTAAAAAATACATGTTAAACGTCAAAGGAATGTTTATTATAATTAATAAATTTTATAAAATTGAAACTCATTTCACATTATTTTGATAAACTTCAATAAAATTATAAATGAAACTTAAAAATATTAAATTTTATTTCAATATATAAAGGCAATTGCAGTCAAGAACTTATTGTATATATTGGATTCAAAATTTAGAAGGCAAATATCGCGAGCCACTCTCATAAATATTTAATATTAAATATATGGATTTTATCCTTCTTATCCGTTTCTTATCATTAGAAAACTTAAAAAAATAGCAAATAGTTGCACAGTTGTCATTATGGCCAAGGTGTGTAATTGTCTAGTCATTTTTCTTGTGCCAGCCAGATGTCAGAGGTGCAGTCACCACCAGGGTACCTGACAAGAGAAGATGCAGTTAGACACAAATCACCAAGAACATGCAAGCTAGTGCACATACTTTTGTAAAAGTAGCCAGTAGCAAAAACTGCACTATATGTTTTTATAAGCCCTTTAAATCCTTTAGAGAAATGGAATTGCTATTAATTTCATCATTAGATTTCAACAAAGATAAAACTTTTGCTTTTGACTTAATATTTCTCCTCACCTGACTTCGTGGGCAAGCACAGGTCCATCTGGCTCCTGCCCGAAGTCCACCAAGAAGTTGGGGTCGAGGGAAAGTCCGCCCTTGTCAGTGTCGACGTCCAGCTTGACCATCGTCGAGCCATGCCTGTAGACATGCCAGGAAGTCAGCTATCATATGCTGTAGCTATACTTATAGGACCTTCTTGCAAACATTTTATAATGATAAATTGTCTACAGGTTAATTCTAAAGACACACATTTTTAATGCAATATACTTTAAATAAATGGTATCTCTCTATATCTTGCATAAAATGCATTATTATAGATGGCTATATGGATGGATATCTTGCATGATCACAAAGGATGGTTATTATGTTCAAGTTCATACAGGGAGAGCACAACATTGACATCCACATAAAAAACATTACATTATCAAATTAAAATATTTCATCGGGTCATTGTTACAATAAGTGTACTATCAGAGAAAAGATTATGCTACTAGATACTGAAATATGCTGCTCAGGCCCGTGTTAAATTTTCATCTCTCCCCACCTTCAATAACAACGTGTTTGAAGACACAAAAACTAGATGTTGCTGATGTGGTTTTGGCCTGAGATAAAGTTACACAGCTAGGAGGCATGGCAGTGAAGGGGGCTCAGGAGGAGCAATGCCTGCAATGCACCTGCAAGGAACACTGCGAAGAAAACAATGAAACAAAATATGAATGGTTGAGTTTATGACTTGGCCCTCCTCCCATCCCCTTCTCTCTGCTACACTAGACTGACAAACCTTGACCACGACATGCAAGAGCCCTCTATAAGTCGTGTCTTGTACTGCCTTCAATGAAAATGACATGACGAAAGAATCCCATAAGCCTGAGCATAATCTTTTCTCTGGTACTATTATTAGTTATTTTGATAGTTTTTTAGGTCTCTACCTTATCATGTCTGGGTAGAATTGCTTGTCCCAGGGAGAGAAGAGAGAGCTCGTGACATACAACCGCTTGCCATCGAGGCTCAGCTGCAGCATCTGCGGTGCACCATGCAGGCGACGTCCCTTCACCTCCACAGGGGCGGGCTGCTCCTGAACACAGCAACACAGTGTGAGGACTGGAGAGGATCTCACAAAGTAGACTTGCAATGTTGTGAAACCAAATGAGTGTTTTCATACCAGATCATGCATTGTTTACATTCAAAACTGTTAAAATATACAAAAAAAAATGCAAAAATTGATAAATAGCCAACAGAGAAAAAAGTTTAAATTCCTTACCCAAAGTTTATAGAATTTGATTACTTTTGTTATGACAGTAACTTTTTTAGTTGACTTTGATTCGGTCTTAGCTTCATGTATTAGTTATCAGCTTGGCTGTATAATCTTGTGAAGTGCATTCTCTCCCCAGTTGTTAGATGATGACCTTACCTTGAGCTCTGAGTCTTCTACCACCTTGATGCCACTGTCGCTGAGCACGCTGCCGCCCAGGAAGATCTGCCCCACGAGGCGGGGCTTGTCGCGCTCTGTGATGTCATACTGTCTGACGTCACCATGCAGCCAATTGCTGAGGTAGAGGAAGCGGTCATCCAGCGAGAGCAGAATGTCCGTCATCATGCCTACAAGCAGAGGTTTACAGCTTGGTCAAATTTCATAAATATAAATATAGCGTGAAATATACAGCATGTTTCAAAAATTGTAGAAATAACAAATATGTCAAAAATTAATATAAATTAATTGCATTCTGGTGCTAAACAAATTTTAATTATTATTTTGCACTTTATTCTGTAATTTAGACTATTTAAAGAGTATGCATTGTCCGGGTAATGTATTTTTCATTCTTTGTTAAAATGAAGCATCTTTTTAATTTGAATACTAGTTTACTACTGATAATAACATTCAAATCAAAACATAAACCGCACCTGCCATCTCTGGAGCAACCCAACCCTCCACTTTCTTCTTAGGAATCTTGATTACAGGCTCCGCAGCCCACTTTCCATCCCCTTGCTTGAAGAATCTGTAATTTAACATTTAAATATTTTTTTTTCTCCCGTAAAAAGAAATATATGTTCTTCCTAGTATTTGACCAATGGGAATACTGAATTAAGATACACAGTACCTGTGGACAATGGCATTGAGGCCACAGCCAACGTAGCCCTGAGGCTCCAGAGGATTGTGCAGGAACCTGATTTCCAGAGGGGCTATTGCCTCAGGGCCCATGTCTATTGTCTGCAGCAATTGCCGTTTCTTCCAACTCCACACGTTCAGCGAGGTGCCATATAGCTCTGCAGACAGTGAGATAGTTCATAAAACCATCATAGCTGGTCATATGATTTTAAATTTTACAACAAATACTTTAAAACACTTTTTTTTTTATTTGAAATCTTTATTTCTTGCCTTGACAGAAAGAATAAAGTTAAAGCCACTTACTATTGAGCAGAGCAAAAAAGACAAGCAATAGTTAAGCCACTTACTATTGAGCAGAGCAAAAAAGACAAGCAATAGTTAGATAAATTGGTCAAACAAAACAAGCAACAGCAATGGCATCGATCAATTGCTTGGTGAGCTCGACAATTAGACTATTGTCTTTCTTGCCCCCATTTACATAATAATTATATATACATATACTCAGCTTAATATGTATTTGAATTTTTTAGGTTAAAAAAAAGTTTAACATTCTTCTTACTTGTTTATTATTTTGTGCTGTGTTCAATAAACAAGTGTATATACAATTTAAATTTATTGAATGTAATAATAAAAACAAAAAAAAATCATAATACAGTGTTATAAAAATTATAGCATTTAACTGAAACTAGAATTAGAATTTGAGTAAAATGATGAATGGCCAGACTCTGAACACCTCTGCTCACCTTTGTCCGAGGCGTCCTCTGGCTGAAATCCCTTCTTGAAGGACTTGGGTGCTCCCCACTCACTGCTGATCATCACATCAAAATGAGGCTGGTACCAGAAGTCATAACCAAACTTGGCGGTCTCACAAGACCACGAGTCTGTACAAAAAGACATTAATTTTTAAGTAATAGGGGGATTCCTTTAATAATATGGGTAAAAGATTAAAAAAAAAAAAAAAAAAAATAGATTAATATGTAAAAGGCTTATGATATGGAAATAATGCAAAATGGATTTTGATGTAGCACTTAAGAATTAATGCACATTAAAAATTAGGCTAGCATAAGAGCTCACCTTTGATGGTAAAGTCCTTGGAGTCGAGCAGAGCGAAGCCACCTTTGCCGTTACCCTGAGGGTCTCCCATAGTGGAGATCATGACGTTACCTGAGGCGAGGCAGTGAGCCGTATGGGGTGTGCTCAAACCCAGGGATTGTAGCTCAGAACCCTCAAGCACCTATCATCACAATGTAATCAAGAATTACCTTGCAGAATTTGTAATTAAACAAGCGTCTCATGCAAATTCACGCCGTGAGCTTCAAAATTTACCATCACTATGCAAAGGCTGGTTCTAAAATTCAGCTTCCAATCTTACTTGATTTTCAAGATATAATATAATATAATTATCTTAATTACAATTCAACAGGTGAGTATACACCACTAACAATTAATTCACTGTTCAATAAAGAAATATACATTAATTATACTGCATGTCTATAACAGAGTCTACGTGCCTCCCCGGAGAACTATTTATACCTTGTGCATGGTTGGCTTGCGAGGATTGCTGCCAGTGTCTACAACGTAGATACGGTCACTGAGTAGGCAGGGCAGGATGAGCTTGTCCCTCGAGAAGTTGGGGTCTCCGTGGCAGCTGCTGCAAGCATTCCAGCCGCAGTGGTGCATCTCATCACCCACAGCCACACCTGGCAGGCGGGAGATCACCTGCAAAATGTATCAGTGTTGCAGGTTACAGGTAATAATGAAATAGGAGAACCATCATATGTACTGCATGTTATTCAAGATAACAATACCCTTTGTAAAATATGAAACCTAATTTGTCATAATCTTCATATATATGATGAAGAATTCAGTGTAATTAAATTGTAACCTAATGTATGCTAAAATTAACAAAGAAAAAATAAGTAGAGTAGAAAAAGAAGTAGAAATAAAAAGAATTAAGAAACATAGTATGCATGCCATATAATTAAATTTAATATGATATATACTAAATCTTTATATAATATTACATAATTATAGCACATATTATTATGTATAATCCCAGGCTTTGGACATCGCTTTGGTCCATTGAGAAAAAGTAGAGGTGTCCGTCCTGACTGAGGTTTTCCACGGTTCCCTCAGTTTCACCTCAGCGAATGCTGGGACGCGTAAGCATGCAGGCCGTGGCCACTATCCGTTCCCTACCTTATCCCTACCCACAGTACCCCGCCGCGAGCTGTAAGCTCATAGGGGTGTATCCTTGTAAAAAAAAAAAAAAAAAAAAAATTTAACATTCAACAGAAGAATACTTGCCTTTCTGCTTACAGTTCAACAAATATAAGGTTAATTACCACCAGAAGTGGAAGGATTTTGGCTAAGCTATGATCATAAAAAATCGAAGACTAAAAATTGAATTGAATTTATAAAATATTTAATCCCTGTTAAATCACCTTGCAGTAGTCTGGGCTCTCTGGGTCTGCGTCAACAGTCGCGAGGTAATCTGGCTTATCTCGTCCCCCTGGCTGGACACAGATCACATACAAGAGCTTCTCTCGAGGACCATCACGCATCGCAGCTAGCGGGCTGGAATAGCCGGGGCCAGCACAGCAACTCTTGTCTCCTGATGTAGGCAAACCTAAAGTTAATTCTATTTATTTACTGGACATCAAGTGCATAGAAAATTTAACAAAACAATAATTAACACATGTTGTTTTTATATATTATGTCTTGTGAAATGACATTTAATTATTAATTAAAAACTTCAACTCAAAATAAGCACTGTAGGCATATACCTAGAATTATAGCAAGTTATCCCATAACTTACTATACCTAGAATCAGACTGGGAAGCTATTTAAGGGGCCAGTTAGGGTCATATAGGCATATTACAGAGGCAGCACAGGCCATCTGGAAGGGGGTCTGAGGCCACTTTTATGTACTGTATGCATAAATGTTCTCTGTGTTAAAAATTGGAAAGGCCAGTCAGGGATCCCTGACCCACAGTGCAACTTTATGGGCTTGTGGCCCATGGCTGTACAGTCATCAGGGAATAAACGGTTCTCCCCGTTCTCCCTCCGTGAGTGTACTCCAGCTATAGCTATTATATATGCCATGCTCTTATACGAGTACATAAATAATATATACATATGAATTTATTAATAGCTGTGTATAAACTCCTAAAAAAATATAATTTATAAAATATGCATAATATATTATATAGAATACCTTTGCCAACCATTTTAAAATGCTGCTAGATGTTGATGTGTTTTATTGACCTTCCTCCACGCGTATGCATACAGTATATAATATATGTATGCCAGCAAAATTCTGGAGACCACAAGGGTTAAAGAGTTAAAGGCAGACTGCTGATAAGATAAATATATTTCAGCCTCTGACCCCCTCTGTAGCAGGAGAAACTTTCAACACAGCTTCAGCAGCAGCGATGCGATGCCGGTTGCCCTGCCCACTTTTACAGCTGTCTGTCAGAAAACGCCCACTTCCTCTCCAGCTTCTTCAAAATGCGTGCGTCTGCGTTGCCGTGGAGATGGCCTTGAAACACGACTTTGGGGTGAAGTGAGTTAAGCGCCTTGAGTATAGGCAACTCTTCGTGCGCACAATTAATGCAAACGCGCTAATGAATCTTTTGATACGTCCGGGTTGATAATTATTGTAATAAACTAAAATGTAAAATATGAAATATTGTGTAATTAAAATAATATTTAAATATCAATTGAATTTAATCGGTTTTGTACTGATCGAGATGTATATAATATATAATTATATTAATATATCGGTTGTACTGTACGTTGTATTACATTATTATATACATATAAATATATATATATATATATATATGTATATATATACATAAATATGTATATATGATCTATATACATAAATAATTATATAATTATTATTTTTTTAGTCAAATATTTAAAATTATACTAAAATATCAATCCACTGAAACATTAAAAAAGCTATAGACAACCTATAGTTGTATCATGATAGACAACATCAAATATATTATAATATATATATCATAGCTAGTTAACTATAAAATTTGCTTTCTAATATATAATATACATTAATTAATATTATTATTATATATAAATTATTATACACAAAATATATAGATATATTATATTGCAGCGAATGTCATGCAATTGATAGCATCGTCGTCCCGCCTAATAGGGTATTCAGATATTTTTTAAAAATTTGAAACTGGAGTCTGTTATAATTCTGTTTTAGCATGTAATTCTATATTTTTAAGACATTTTTGTATTTTGTATTTATTTATTGCACATATAGAACCGTAAGGTACAAAATGCATGTTTACAATATTTTAGTATTGCAATACCTGTAAAAGAAACATAAAAATTAAAACATATTATTGGACTGGTTATTCATTACCTTAACTGTAATATATATAATTATTATATATGTATATCAGATGTGCTGTAACCCCTCCCCTGTAAGCTAGTAAGCAAAGTGTCTATATCAATTTTAATTACATATTGACTAATACAAATTTATTTACACTTAATAAATACACTTTACACTTAATTTCGTGTAATATATAAAATAAAAAGCTCTCAGTCATTATTATTAATAACCGCTGGCATCAGAAGTTTTTCCCCATTTATATTCATTTACCACCGGGAGCGCGGCGGCTATATACCAAGGCGCGTGTATTGATTGCCGGGCGCGCGGACTGGAAGCTCCAACAGGGGGTTGCTGCTGCAACAAGATCTGGGCGCGTGCGTGTGCCTTGAGGAGGTGCGAGCGTCGTAACACCAGCTGCTCCTCCACCGTCCCAGGGCCCTCGTCTACCTTGGACTGCTAATGATAGATCACATATAACTTTCTGCTGCAGCGTTATCCAGGTATGTTTAAATAATTTATTTATTTTTATTTCAAACAACTGGTTATATACAGGATAACATATCACGCCAGGGGGAAAAAAACTATAAAACAAACAACACAATATAACAAACAATAAACACAATCAATTTGCAATAATATATACAAAAAAACATAAGATAAAAAAAAAAAAAAACAAGAAAAAATTACAAATTTTCATGACTCACTACTACGAACTTAAGACATTTTCAGGCATTTTATTACTATTAAAGTCTTTAACAGAATAAAACTCTTTCTCTACTAAAACATTTTTAAGTTTTTAATAATGTAATTTGATTGATTTCTTTATATCACCTTTCCAGTATCATACCATTCTGGAAAATGTATTGTATTAGTCGCGTATTACAGAAAAAAAAAACAACAAAGATGATGTTTTATTTAATTACATATATGATAAACATTTGGTATATTTTTAAATTTTAGTTTTAATGTGCATTAATTCTTTCTTATATATATTTAAATTTGTATATCAATATTTTTTTCAATTTTTTTTTATTAATATTTATACTGTATGTAAGTAAATATAGTAGGTTTGAACTGTTGCGCTTTAGCAGAGAAATTATTTAAATATAATGATTATGCAGATGACGAAAACGTAATTATTTGGCTTGTATGCATCATAAGAATAATATTAATCCATTAATTGTTAGAACTCAATTCTAAAGTTGTATTCTTTTTCCCGAGTCCTTAATATATAATATAAGAAGATCTATTACACTTATGTAGAATATATATTATATAGGCTTTTCACACTTTATATACTCTTTTATAGTTTTATTTCGTACCTAAAATAATAAATCTAATTGAACGACTTTCGGAGGATGTCTTACTTTTCAAAAAGCTTTGAAAATAAAATACATCCTCTCATTCTTTAATGCAGAAGGCGTTACTTGTATAGGGTCCAGAATACAACAAACAGAATGTTACAAACATATATTTGTTAAATAAAAAATTGCTAACAATAAAAAATAAAATTGCGAATTGCTGTAAAATGAATGAACATTTGAGGTTATATATTATAATTATATAATTGTATTATATCATAATATTTGAGGACTCGTCAGAAATTAAAGCGGACTAGATATGACTCAAATAAAGAATTGTCTGATAATATTTTAGAGTTATATTGATTAAATTGATTTCTATATCTTGGTTCAGTTTGAAGTGACACGAGACAGATAGCACACGGCTAAAAGATTTATATTAAGATAATGTGAAGTTCATTGTCAAGATGCTAGAGATTCATAAAGCCACGATAAGAAAGTTTGTTGGGATTGAGATATTCTAATAGGCAAAAGAATTCAAACACGATTGATATTTTGTGTGGGAAATTGGAATATCAGCAATATCAATTCAAACATTTTAAATTAACTTTGAACCGTTAATTAGTGCTTTTTCGTCACCTTTATTTCACATTAAATAAAGGTGACGAAAAAGCACTAATTAAACGTTTCAAAGTTTCTAATAACGTCATCGAAACTGGAGAGTTAAAAATTACAAATTGATTTTAAATTAAGTTACATAATTATGCAAAATAAATATAGATACTAATTAATTAAATCCTATTTCTTTTACGTTAACTGAACTGCAATTAATGAAAATTGAAAGTTGCATTTAATGTTATTTACATAAATATATTAATATATCTATGATGTAAGTTTCAACAGCGTGCCAGATATTTTTAATTAATTTTGACAGAATCTGGACGATCGATGGCCACATAGGATATTTTACTACCGGCGTACACTTAATATTGACTTCCCTTGCTGCTTTGGGCTCTGCCACGACCACCAAACACGTAAATTAAAATCCAATAATCCCAGGTAGTGACCCAATACAATTTCTACTGATTCGATCGTTCCAATTAATGTTATACGTTTAATTGAATAAATATTAATCGTGTAAATTAATATTGAAATGTAGAATTTGCAAAGTAAATAAATAATAAATTTAAAGCAGTACGTGATAAAAGAAAATCCAAATAACTCTATTTTGAGAATTAACGTATACTTTTTAAGATTACGTTGTAATTAGAAATCATTTAATTAAATTTAATTAAGCAAATCAAACGTTATTTTAGAAAGAGTATATAAAAGTGTCTTTAGAAAACTATTCATATTTTTAGCACTCCTGATAAAAGATAAAAGTCATGCAGATTAGAAAATAGCTAAAATTCTTATTTCAATAATATTTTTTAAATACCTTAATTAATTGATTGGTCCTTAGTTCATCTCCGGGCTTTAAGACATTGAATTATTTCTTGAAATCATAGTCATGTAGACTAGACTATATACATAAGAAAACTACGACATTCATTGCATCCAATTATTATGTCAACTGACATGGTTGTTCTGTTTCAGATGAAATTCCACTACCAATGGCATCAATACCAATATTAAAATTCGCTTTTCCTGCATTCATGATCTTCCTTGTGGTTACCGTGGTGACCGTTTGTTTACTCTCTCTGCGACGTGGTGGGGCGTTTCTCTTACCAACCGCTCTGCTGCAAGAGCCCTCCACTGAGCGCGTCTCTGAAGTGGTGCTGAACGTGAGCCGAGCTCTAGCCGAGGTCGAGGCACGAGCGGGTCGACTGGAGGTGGCGCTACGACAACTTGGCGCCACGGCACGGCGCCTCGTGATCAACGAACAGATACGTGCAGAGCGAGAGACCAAGAGCCGGTTCGAGCATCGTGAGCTGTGTGACAACGCGTGGTGGTGGTGGAGGAATGTGATTTTAGCGAGTGTGAAAGCTCGTCGGACAGAAGTGCAAACTAGTACAGTGACCTCTGTCAATAATGTGCTGGAGTCATCAACGAAAAAAACAACATGATATAATCTGTTGAATGATTATGAGTATGGTGACAGCTAAAAACATTTTTATTCTTGGCGACGACTTTTTTTAACATTGTATAATATTTTATTAAAATTAAATAATTACTTAGTGAATTGAATTGTACAAATCTAAATTTTGCTATTTTTATGCCTAAAAAATCTCGTTATTATATTTTTTAAATGTAAGAATAAGTTTAAAAAATACCCTGTAAAAATAATGCACATACAGCTCTAACAACTTTTGCACTATAATAAATTAATAACGATCGAACCTTTTATATTTATGAGAATTGGTGTCTTGACAGCCTTACACTGATATGAGATGTGAAGTTGTTTTAATAATTTGATATTACATCGAATATTTGGTTTCCATTATTATTTTAATTTAATGTGTAAAAAAAGGGCAACCCGAGTTTTCAAAAAATGATTAAGTCCTGTTGGCCTGTTTTTATTTTCAATCTATAATCTTATTTGGAAAAAGAATATTTTGTGTTATATCTGTTTGCTTCTTTTATTAGACTACTTTATCCCTTCTATAAATTTATGCATGTTTTATATATACACGCTTATACTGTATTATTATTCAATGGTTAAGGCATGGACTATAACAAATAATTATTATAACACTAACTGTAAGACTGTGAAAATATATTGAATAATCAAATTTAATTATTGGTTGCTTTAAAATTCTGTGAAAATGTTTACCTCTACAAGAGGTATATGGGTATGTTAATATTAATTATGAATATAAACACATAATTATAGTTACCTTCCCTCATTCAGAGATCATCATGATCTTTTTTGTTCCTATGATGTTAATAACCAATGACCATTACATTAAGTACAAACTGTGTGTTACTTATAATTATTTTTAATAAATAATTATAAACGTAATATCAGACAAGCCACTTGCGAAATGGAAAGGAAGTGAAATTTGCAAGGCTGAGATGTTGAACTAAATAGTGAACTATATTATATTATTGATTTTATTTTTCGCTTGACTGTGTTAACTGTAAGCTATAAATATGGTTTGTCTGGAAAAAGTAACCATTTAAAATTTTAAACGAAAATGTCACAATCATCAAACAGGTATAAAAATGAAATTAAGTCAAGAAGCTGGAAAAGGGCACAAGTCTATTTGTGGAGTCATTAAATGAGAGAGTGCATGACTGCAGAATTGCATTGTTAAAATGTACGGTCAAATTTACAATATGCGCAGTATGAGAAAGAGTTTTATGCATGCATGCAAAACTTGCAGGTGCATCTGACTGCAAAAATTGGGAACATTGGTTTCATTTTGTTATGTAATTTAAAACGTTTAAAATATCTAACTACATGAAATTAAATTTTGTTAAACTTTCGTTACCATGCGCAGCGATATCACAGTGATAGAATAAATTAATAAATTGTGTAATATTGAAATTACGTAAATCAAAAACTGTGTTCAATATTTAATAATAAAATAAGTAATGGAATTTAAAAAAAATATTCACACATGCATGATGCAAAAATGATATAAAGCTTGAAAAATACTCATAATTTAATAATGTTTTAGCAAATATACAAATCTCACGATAAAATTCAATGGAATCTATCCGTCTATCTTGATGATGTTAAATATACAATAAATAACGTTTACTTTATTTTGTCTTCCAAAAATCAAGGCACAAAGGCAAAGTCTATCCATGGGCTATTCTGCTTTGCCAATCAGCATATGTCGACATCCAATCACAGCCCTACCCTTCCTCCTTCAAAATCAAAATATTTTCCATTTTATATAGAAAATAAATCACTATATTTCAAATTATTTGTATTTGTCTTTTTGTCTTTAACAGAATAAAAAAATAAAAGAATAACAATATTTAAAATTGTTTTATGTGTAAATAATCTATATAAAAAAAAAAAAAAAAACTCAGTTCAATAAATTAAAAAAAATATATAAATTATTTAATTTAAAATTATAAATATTGATTATTTTATGTTGATATTAATTTATGGCATTTATGGGGATAATTTAACGAAAATAAACAATACGAAACGAATATAATAACATAAGTTTAAACAACGAGGACCCTGGCTGTACTGTGGTAAGAGGCTTAATTGCTACTTCAAACTAGGTAGTAGATGAAGCTAGAACTGTAAATTTACAAGTTTAAGTGAGGTGGCAACAGCAGCCTGCCCTAAAGTTAGAAGTCACCTCAACAGCACACGTGACAGCTATCATGACGATGTAAAAAATAAACAACAATCGGCGGATAACACTCGACCGTACGTCTCAAGTTTTTTTCAAGTTAGTGTCTTCGTCTCGAGATGAAAACATGGACCATAAGTTATCAGTAACATTTATCAAAGTGAATACTGCATGAAGGCCGCACATATGATTTTATCATCGCGCTGCAACGAAAGATATAACCTAATATAGAGCTCAGTAGTAGTACGGCAACATTTAACACAGAAACATCGTTCTAAAATTAGCAACGATGCGTACTACAACTCTAATAATGGCATGTTCTTCCATTGTTTGTTTGCTCTCTGTGCTTTCTATGAGCTACAGTAGTGTCATATTTACATCAAAAATTGTAAATGATCGTCCTATTATAGGTAAGATTAAAAAAATTGCATTATATTCTTATATTAAGTCTAATTAATATTATTTATAGGAATTTTGGCTCAGGAGCTCTCGAGATCGTTAGAAGGCGTATATGGAGGGCAGAATTACAGCAGTTACATTGCAGCATCTTATGTCAAGTTCCTCGAAGGATCGGGTGCTCGCGTCGTGCCCATCATGTAAGTATTATAAATAAATCATGTATAAAATAATATTTGACATCCCTGTTAGTAATAGCACTGAATGCTAGCTGGTGCTTTCAGAAGTTCAAAAAGATCACTGGCCGCTAAGAGATAAAAGTATAAGAATTAAAGCTCTTATTTGATTAATATTATAAAGGTCACGGTTCAAGCTTAAAGATTATATTTTTATCTCATCTGCTGAATTTTATTTTCATATACAATTAATATAATTTATTTATTAATTTATTTATTTATTTTAAGCTTTTGTTGGTTGCATAACGCATACATTAAAAGTTCACGTCAGTTTAATGATGGCATGTATACTCTGTATAATTATATTTAATGTAACAGGAAAAAAAGTTATAAATTTTATATTCTGTATGTTTTAATTTTATAATTTTATATTAAATTACTATAATATTTATATTAATAAAGTGGATATATTATGTAAAAAGTAAATTCAGGTCAATATTATGTATATATATATATATATATATATATATATATATATATATATATATATATATTATATATATATATATATATAATATATATATAGTTTTAAAGTTATTATTCGGGTAATAATTTTGCCAACTATAATATATTAAATAGAACTGTAAATAAAATACTGTATGTTTTCAAGGATAAATCAAGAGCAGAGTTACTATGAAGAAATGGTGAATTCAATAAATGGGTAAGTAAAGGATTTAAAACGCATAATCCGCATTATTAAATTTTACTATAACCTATACAAACTGCATGCATGATGTTTAAAGATTTTCCATAATCTTGATTTAAATATCTTGATGTAGTGTACAAATTTAAAATTGTAACGTTAAGTAACAATGATCTATATTACTTAATTAAAATTAAATATTTAATATGGTAATGAAATTACATACAATACATATTTTTATATATTAATTAAACAATATAGATAACTAATTATATATACTGCAGATCTAGATAACCTGACAACTGAAGTACACGTGCCAGTTTTCTGGGTAGCTTTACAAATGTTTTATCATGTATTAAAATATTCTAATTTTTTAACATTAGCGTCCTAATCCCGGGCGGCGCCAACTTTTACAACGAGTCCGGCTACGGTAGTGCAGGCGCCATCTTGCTGGAGCTGGCCGTGGGGCTGAACGAGCGCGGGGACTTTTTCCCCGTGTGGGGCACGTGTCTAGGCTTCGAGTTGCTCGTGTACCTCCTGGCGGGGGGCGAGGACCCGAGGATCGTGTGTGACGCATGGGACCGCGCGGACCCGCTCGACTTTGAGACAAGTATACTGGACAATCTTCTCTCTTGTTTTTTATCTTTCCTATTCTCACTAACAAGTTATGTTGTATCAACTTATATATTTTATCATTTTTATCGCTTAATCGGTCGGTATATATGCTTTGTCGCTTTTTATCAGTATATGATTTCTTAAATTTCTTTTGCTTTCATCATTTCTTGCTTTTTTAAATTCATTCCATCAAATACTAAAATTAAGGCACAATTAAGATCTAATAATTTTCTAAAGAGTTCTCTTTTTTATAATAAATTTATGATAATAAAAGTTTTTTAATTTTTACATTTGTTATAGGTTATAGCCCTTAAGTAAAAAAACTGAGTAAATTTATTCCAAATTAATGAGGATTTTCTTATGTTCTGCAAGTGCGCATGGTGCTGAACAAGTTGCCTAACTTCACGGCGCGACGATTTAATTATATTTATATTTCTTAATAACACTTATACTCATTTGAATATTTAGTATATAGGCTGGCAACAATTTCGGCATTTTAATTTCATAATGCAGCAGGGGCAAAATATTTTTTTTAAGCTTTTTTTCAAACTCTAATTTTATCATATATTATGAGGTCTTGTCACATTTATGCCATATATATCCTGCTGATCCATTTTTTTTTTTAATATTTCTTTGTCTCTCGACGTATGTTATTACACAAAGAACAAACAAATTTAAAAAAAAAGCACAATGAGTTAACGACACTAAAATATCGTTATAATAATGACGAGCAGCTAGCCTATAACATAAGCAGCCTAAGGTTCCAGTACGTAATCGTCCTTGTTAACTTGTTAAGCAGACTGATAAAAAAAGTGGACTGACGTAAATTTTTTGTTGTTAAAGTGAAAAATCAAATTGCAAATAAATATATATATATATATATATATATATATATATATATATATATATATATATATATATATATATATATATATTTTACTGAATAATTATATAGTATAGTATGGAAGTATATTTATAATTTATAGTGATCATGTGCTACTCATTTTTTTTAAGGACAATTGTCAGATAAATCAAGAGTATTTACAATAAAAAAACATTTGCAGACTTCCGCGAGAGCAAGATGATGTCGGGGGCTCCTGATAACATTGTGGACATCCTCGCCTACCAGCCGGTGACCTCCAACTTCCACCGTTGGTGCGTCACCCAAGAGGTAATGAGCTGCAATGCATCTTGTCTTACAATTTGAGACCTCGTAATGCAGATATCGAGTTTATCCATCGAACCATATATATATATTAAGACAATAGAAAAATATAAGACAGTCATGCAGATACAAATGTGAAGAATAAATTTATTGATAATGAGGAATTTTAAACTTCTCCGTGTGAATTTTTCTATGTACGGATTTTTGTTACTATTTTACAGTAATTTAAAAATTATAATGCTCTGAAACTCTGAAAAAACTTATTATCGTATTATATTCACAATATTATTTTTTAAAGGAAAATATACTGTATGGCATTTAAATTTAAATTAAATTTAGTAAATAAAAATATATAATACATAGCTATATAATATGTACCTCAAACTGACATAAAAATGAGTTTTTATAATAAACGTTATTTCTACCATTTTGATACCTTAAAAATTATACTCCTGGAAGCGTACGTGTAGCTAGGCTATAACCCTCTATGGCACGTCACAGGGCCTGGCCACGTCTGGACTGGACAGCTCGCTACAGGTGCTCGCCACTAGCGTCGATCACAACGGTCTGCGTTACGTGGCAGCCTACGAGTCGCGTTCCATGCCGCTCTACGGCGTGCAGTTCCACCCTGAGAAACCGCTTTACGAGTGGAACACCAAGGAGAAGTCCATCCCGCACTCCTCCTCGGCCATCCTCGCGTCCACCTACTTCGGAGAATTCTTCGTCAATGAAGGTAAAAGAGACGCGATATTATAATATGTAAAAATATAGAATCACATGCCGATAAATTAAAAAATTACAATTATTTTTTAAAGTGTGTTCAATGCAAAATAATTAATATAAATTACAAAAAACAATTAGTAATATATATTATATGTAATTAACACAATTTGAAACTGAGAATTAAATTTTTAAATTAATTTATGTGAATTAAAACGTAAATAGTTTTATTTAATTAATAAATTGCTATAATTAATTAATAACCTATATGTCATATAGCACGAAAGAGTGGTCATACGTTTTCGTCGACTGAGAAAGAGTTGAGCCACCTGATCTACAACTTCCCCTCGACTTACACTGGTGCTGAGAATCTGATCTACGAGCAGTGCTACTTCTTCTGAGACTAAACTGTTTTATCGCATCCACACTTGCTGACTAGCTGTGACGATGTGCATGATATATAATACAGTCAAATTAATTAAAAATTTCCGCCGGAAGTACCTGGAAGTGAAGGTTTCTGGTCTTCTTATTCGTATTATGAAATATGAATTTTGAAAATGTAGTGGCAAGTTTGTAAGATGAGTGTACTAAACATTTTGCAAATTTTCAAGACTCAGACGTAAACAAGACGACCAGAAACCTTTCACTTCCGGCTACTTCCGGCAGGAATTTTAAATAAATTTGACTCTTAATTAAAATTATTATAATGGAGTGTCGACCTCAATTTTTTTTATTGCAAAAATAGATAGAAGGTGCAAAGTTATGCTACCCTGATTTTTTTAAGATTTTTTAGAGGCCGTGAACTAGCTATATTTTTAAAAAATTATTGATAGTTCTTTTTGTGACTTCACGAGACGCCGCTCCTTAAGGGTAAGGTAACGCCACCAATGTTAAAAAAAATCCCTCTCACAAAAATTCTGAAAAAAATTTAAAATGTTCTCCTCTATACCCCCTATCAGTACCTAAAATATCAGGTATACAAATACGATCTAGTTTTTGAGTTATAAATTTTTAAAGTTGACTACTTTAACATGGAGAAATGAAACTCCCATGTTAAATTGGTCAACTTTAAAAATTCATAACTCAAAAACTAGATCGTATTTGTATACCTGATATTTTAGCTACTGATAGGGGGTGTAGAGGAGAACATTTTAAATTTTTTTCAGAATTTTTGTGAGAGGGATTTTTTTTAACATTGGTGGCGTTACCTTACCCTTAAGAAAAAGATGGGACTTGCCGCCGCGTGACGTTACAAAAAGAACTTTCAATAATTTTTTAAAAATACTTCCTGGGCTCTAAAAAATCTGAAAAAAATCAGGGTAGCATAACTTTGCACGCTCTATCCATTTCTGCAATAAAAAAAATTGAGGTCGATCCTCCCAATATATATTTAAGGGTAAGGTAACGCCACCAATGTTAAAAAAAACCCCTCTCACAAAAATTCTGAAAAAAATTTAAAATGTTCCCCTCTACACCCCCTATCAGTAGCTAAAATATCAGGTATACAAATACGATCTAGTTTTTTAGTTATAAATTTTTAAAGTTGACTACTTTAACGTGGAGAAATGAAAATCCCATGTTAAATTAGTCAACTTTAAAAATTCATAACTCAAAAACTAGATCGTATTTGTATACCTGATATTTTAGCTACTGATAGGGGGTGTAGAGGAGAACATTTTAAATTTTTTTCAGAATTTTTGTGAGAGGGATTTTTTTTAACATTGGTGGCGTTACCTTACCCTTAATAATAACACGCACATTCAGAAATATGCTGAATGGTCACATAATTTTTCTTTGTCCCAGTTTGTATTTTGCTATTACTATTATTTTGCAACAATTAAGTATACTTTCTACATTTCAATTATATGCTTTAGATATGTTTTATGTATGATATATCGATCATCTTTACAATATATATATAATTAAATTGCTGCTTTGTTATAACTCCTTTTATTATTTTCAAAATTCCTAGCATGTAAAAGAAATACACCATCTAATATTTCTTTCAAGAATTAAGGGTAAGATAACGCCACCAATGTTAAAAAAAAAAATCTCTCACACAAAAATTCTGAATTTTTTTTAAAATGTTCTTCTCTACACCCCCTATCAGAAGCTAAAATATCAGGTATATATATATACAAATACGATCTAGTTTTTGAGTTATAAATTTTTAAAGTTGACTCTTTAACATAGAGAAATGAAAGTTCCATGTTAAATTAGTCAACTTTAAAATTCATAACTCAAAAACTAGATCGTATTTGTAGACCTGATATTTTAGCTACTGATAGGGGGTGTAGAGGAGAACATTTTATTTATTTTTTTTCAGAATTTTCATGTGAGGGATTTTTTTTAACATTGGTGGCGTTATCTTACACTTAATTATTAAATAAATTAATAAATCAGGTGAAAATGTACGTATATTGTGCCCCTAAGCTGCTAAGCTAATTAATGCAATTATTAATCAAATACTATAAAAATTATGCGCGTGCTCTCTGTAGCTGAAAGGGTTGCAGAAAAACGTACAGGGGCTTTTTTTTTAACAAAAAAATCTCTTATATTTCTGCAAGACTTTCACATCATTGCTATGTATATTTTTTTTAACAGTACTTTAAGAGATAACTCAGATAACATAAAAACAATATTAATTTCATATTAGATTGTGTGAATCCCCCCACCTTTTTCCTGGAAGAAATAGCATTTTTTTATTAAATTTCTGTAGTGTCATTCTATAAAAATATGTTTAATATTTTGTAATACTGTAAAAAAATATATATTTTATATATATATTTTGAAACGGCATGTTGAACATGGTTAAAGCTATATAGGTAGAACATAAATAATAGTAATAATTGTATTAACAGTGGGTAAAATTTATATGAAAAAATGACAAAAAAAAATAACAAAAAAAAAAAAAAAAAAAAACATGACAATATATAAAATATTCCTTTTGTACAACCATAAATCTATGATTAATTTGATATTCATTGATAAAAGCTGAAAATATTCAAAATATAGCTAAATTTAGTGTAGAAATTGGGGCATTACTTGAATAAATATTTAGATTGGTATGTTGATTATGATGAACAATTACATAACTTTACATAGTAAAAGATGATAAAATAAACACAAAAGCTCTGTTTTATAATAAATTTATAATATTAATATATTGATATGATCAGCAGAAATCTAAGATATAAATCAGAAATTAAGTTCTGATAATTAAAGTACATACACAAAGCAATTCAATCATCATATAGCAATTATTGATGGCTTGAGATCAAACTGCACCTACAGAATTTATTACAGATTCCACATACATTAATAACTGATATTTCAAAAGAATTTTATGAAACTGGTTCCTTAGTAACATACAGTATTTTCTTTAATCCAAGGCATGATTTTCAGAACATATTTCTACACAAATTTAAAACTATCATAACAAAAGTTGAACAATGTGATGAGCAACTTCAGGCTTCAGGTCTGTATCCATATTTGGAGGTAGGTGTACAGACTAGCACACTCTGGCAGGCATATCTTGTCCTTTAAGAGCTGCCAGGATGTTCCTCGCAGTGAGAAGAGCCATGGTGATTCGGGTGCTCGTCGTAGCACTGCCAATGTGGGGAAGCACCACTGCGAACAGTGGCATTGAAATGAAGAACAGGACCATGATGATACCACAAAAGTAAAGACAAATTAGAGAGAAAGTAAAGGGCATGAATGAAAACGATGGAATACAAAAAGTAGCCTAGGTGAAAATATTTTAAAATATTCTGAAAACAACTTAAGACTAAATAATTTTTGATCTGAAGGAATGAATAATAATAATAATAATAATAATAATAATAATAATAATAATAATAATAATAATAATATAATAATTAATATAATATAATTATATTAATTAATTAATATAAATATAATAATAATAATATATATTATATTATATTATATTATATATATATAATATATATATATATATATATATATATATATATATATTATATATTATATTATATTATATTATATTATATTATATTATTAATATAATTATATTAATTATATATATAATTAATTATATATAATAATAATAATTGGGCGCCTTCATCTTGGCCCAATTGGGCCCGGTGCTGGCGCTTAAACACCCCAACTAAGTTGGGATTTAAAAACACAAATAATAATAATAATAATAATAATAATAAACTAATAATTGAATATACATGACATTAAAAATCTTCATTCGATTGTTTAGGTTGTACATAGATGGAACTTGTATTATGACCACTAAGAAAATTAGTAGATTACATTTTTCTTCTTATAAATTACCCATAACTAATTGGTCTCAATTCAATGAAAAGTAAGAGGGTAGAAATCATGTTTACACAGTATTTTCATAAATGGAGCACAGTTCCTTACCACAGTTTTTAAGCTTGAGCAGAGGGTGGTCGGTGGGGAGGGGTTCGGGATCTGTCACATCAAGCCCAGCAGAACCGAGATGGCCACTTTGCAGCGCCTCCAGCAGAGCAGGCTGATCCACCACAGCTGCAAAACACAAATTATGTTAACAGCAGTTTGTTGAAGGAGCTGTTTTGAACTTTTAAAAAGTTTCCCTTGCTTGATACTTTTTCTTCTTTTTTTATTGTAGTAAGAAAGTCTAAGAATTTTAGAATTTTGAAATGATCCTTGCAGGCAATAAAAATTAAAATATTAATATTAAGCATTAAGTATTATATTGATATTAAATTTTATTTTAAATAGCAAAATTTATATTTTAAAGACTAACCTAAAATATTACTTTATTGAGTTTATTGCTAGTTATAGAATAATTGTACTGTACTAATTTCCTTCAATACAAAGGTGAAGTTTCATTCCGTTTTAATTTATTTATTTATTTATTTTTTTTTATCAAGAACATATTTTTCAGAAGGCATATTTCAAAGCCCACCTCCTCTGCTGGTGTTGATGAAGGCAGCCCCTCGCTTCATCTTGGCAAAGGTCTCTTTGTTGAACATTCTGGTGGTCTCCGGTGTGAGGGCACAAGTCACCACCATGAAGTCACTCTCAGCAAGCAGGGCCTCCAGTGAGCAGTACTCTGCCCATGCTGGAAATAAACCATTGCTGAATATGATCCAATATTTGGCAGCTCTCATTTAGCTCTTTCAAAAGTTAAAAAATAATAATAATAATAATTATAATAATCGGAGACTAATTTTATTTATTTATTTATTTGTTTATTTACTTATTTATTTATTTATTTATTTATTTATTTATTTATTTATTTATTTATTTATTTATTTATTTATTTATTTATTTATTTATTTATTTATTATTTATTTATTTATTATTTATTTATTTATTTATTTATTTATTTATTATTTGTTCATTTATTCATTTCTTCATTTATTTATTTATTTATTTATTTTCAATGGAAATAGATTAATGCTAGATTAGTGCTAGATGTGAATAACTAGAGCAGTAAAGAAATCAGAAAGGTATGTAATTTGTGGTAAAAGAGCGCTGCAGAGGATGAGAAACATACCTGGGGCTTCTGACTTGGCCGTTCTTGCCGAGTAGAGCACCCGCGCAGGGTTGAAAGCCTTTGCACGTACAGCTACAGCCTCACCGATGCGACCAAAGCCAATGATGCCAACGGTAGAGCCTGCAAGGCCCTGGCCACACATCCAGAGAGGGCTCCATGGGCCCCAACCGCCACTACACAAATAAAATATTTTCAAAGATAATCAACAGCATTCAAGTTATGCTAATCTTTGTACAGTAAATTAAGGTTTGTCA
Source organism: Siphlonurus alternatus (assembly GCA_949825025.1). Taxonomy (NCBI): domain Eukaryota; kingdom Metazoa; phylum Arthropoda; class Insecta; order Ephemeroptera; family Siphlonuridae; genus Siphlonurus; species Siphlonurus alternatus. The sequence continues at coordinate 11,645,260 of OX463781.1, forward strand.
AGTACATGGGGGGTGGAGACTCAGTTTTATACATAAGTTAATCCTGGGGTTTGAGGAGAAAAATAGTACTCACTAGGCCTGTTCGTAAACCCTGCTCGGAGTACACTTTCTACACCCAATCGACCTTATATCGCATGTACATAAGGTCGATTGGGTGCAGAAAGTGTACACCGAGCAGGGTTTACGAACAGGCCTACTATATCCACTAAAGGGTAGCTATTCTAGTGCTCACCCCCACTCCCCATGAATTCAACCTGCAACCCTCTAAAGATTGCAATCAAAGCCATTAGAAGACCTTTAAATTTCTCTTACTCAAGCACAGTTTGGTGGGCCTCAAACATCCTTCTGCTGGTAGCCAGGATGAGGCCCATGGTCAGCTCAGCTACTGCATCAGTCAGGACGTCAGGAGTGAAGCCCAGCTTGATGCCGCGAGACTTGAGCTGGTCCACCTGTACATGGTCGTAGCCCACTGACATGGTGCCCACCACTTGCAACCCAGGGCCTAGAAAATAAAGGCAGGCTATCTGTTTATAATAATAATAATAATAATTTTTATTCAAACATAAAGGTCGTACAAGACCTTTAATCAAATTGTGACATATTACATATATCTCATGGTACAATTAAAATAAAAATACCGTATAAAATATTTTCATATTTTCAAGGAAAAAAATATATACACACACATGCAGTATATAACCATGCCATGCATACATACATGGGAGATGAATTATTTACCTGCTTTGTCTAGCAATTCTTTATCAATTTTGTCAGTCAGCAAACAGAAAATTGCATTTTTGCCAACAACTCCTTCCAATAATTCTTCCCTTGGCACCTGGCATGCCTTGCTCCACATCTCAATATCACACCTAAAATTAGAAATGCAATTAGCTACATACTGTAGTTTTTTTTTTACAGATCAATATAATTCAATAAACTGTAACATACAAAATATATAATCCTGTACTGTTTCATACATAGGGTACAGAGTACGTATGATACGCACAACATATATCAGATATTCAGTACATATGCTAGCACAAATTATACATTCTATGTTGGAAATGTTAGTAATTTTGCATGACTTTATGTTGCTATAAGAAAATGTTAAAATTAGCACCCATCTTTCTACAGTACAGTATACATATGGATACATTATTATAAGTCTTACTGCACATTATTATACAGTATGATCTGTATGTACAGTACATATCATATTTATGCATACATACTGCATGCATGCATACTGTATGCATGCAGTACTGTACAGTATGCATACAGTATACTTACTCTTGTTTCAGGAGTTCAATTGCTTCATTAGGGATATCACTGCGAGTAATATAAACTTGAGGTTTTGTCATTGTACAGCACTGTTTGAGAGTTTTCAGAGATTTAACAGAGTCAACAAACTGTGACAACTGTGTTGAATATGACAATGAACTTTGACTCCAGAAACCAAGAGCTTTGCTTTTATTTGGAAAGTTAGAAATTAAATTTTTAGCATTTATATAAACAGAGGATAAATATAGTGGCCTAGAAAGCATTGAAAAGTACATTAACATTGGCCTCAGGGCCAGAATAACTGAACATATGCCCCAAACCGGTCACGTTTCACAGAATGAATTACGTAATAAACAACCAATACAGTAAACATATTTTTTATATGCCTACACATCAGATATTAAACGAAGCTCAAAACTTAAAAAAAAATTAAAAAAACATAATAGACACTTGCATTAGTCGCATTGTTTGTCTTACAACTTAAAAATCAGAGCAATGTTCACAAAACCCCAGACAGTAACCCAGAAATTCAATCCGTTCAATCAAAACATGAAACAGCTGTTAAGGGGGTGTGTCTATTTTTGCGGGAAAATAACTTATATTACGAAACTTCAGGATCTCGATCATCGTGCAGCTTCCAGCTGCAAGGGGGTCGATCATGTAAGCTTTTTTTTTCGTTTAGGGGGGCGTGGCCATCGTTTTCATATCGATAAAGAGGACGAGTTCGATAAGTGCGATCATGTAAGCTTTCGTTTTCAATTCGTGTTGAAACGGACCCTAACTTCCTCCCCTCGTCGTAACTGATAGATGGGCCTCAAGTTGTCTAGGGGGCGAGAGGAGGAGAGCGTGGGTGGGTTCCCAATCTGGCAATTACTTTACCACTAGCTTAAATTCAACTAAGCGCACTTCTTCTTATCATCTTTATATTATTTTTATATAGGAATGGGTGTATATTATAAATTAAAAGATTATAACTTAATCAACAAACACTGACTCTATTTTATTGCATGTAAAACAAATAAACTGAGAAAAATACACTATTGACAATATTAATATTATTATGATTTTATACTGTAGCTTAATTTAATAATTCTGATAGAAGACAAATGTGATATAATTAATACTTAATTGAAAGGACGTTGAATAATCTTGAAGTAAATCACGTAGCAGAAACACAATGAAGATCTAAACAGACAGCACCCGATTCTACCAGGTGAATTTGTTGATTACCAGCGGGTGGATAAGCAACAAACGCCACCTGTAGACAGAACTATGAAATTCACCGAACAAAGGAATGTGAGCCGTCGCGGGACCAGCAGCGTGGCGCCGCAGTGAATCAACCGCAAGGACTGACTTGACATTTTTGGGCACGAGCTTTTATAACCTCGGTGCCCTCGGTCAGCTGTGTCTATTGTTTACCTGGAATTTTAGTGTTGCCACCTTTTGAGTATTATTGCTGTTATGTCACTTCCCTAGTTTTGTGGAAAATTCTTCACACTTTCAATAAATCAATATTGACGTTAAATAATAGAAAACATAATAAATTGCATATGACAAATTAGACAATACTATTATGCAGCTTTTTTTACATAATTAGGTAAGCAAATTGTATCAATTACGGCTCGTTTTGCGAACCGGCAATATACGATTTTACATTATTTATATTTACAAGAAAAACAACTTTTATGATTAACAGTATACTTCTATGCACACTTGAAATAATTATTTATAAAAATATATTAACTGTTTTACATGAAACGAAAAATTAACGATGAACTGTTATTTAATATACACTGGTATGCATAGGAGGGAAGTTTAGTAAATATGAGATTGCACAACAAATATACGTAATAATGAGCTCATATATCATTTAAAAGAAAATAAATAAAATTTACTATGAACAGTGCTAATAGGTTTAGTTGGGGAATTTTTACTTTTGTTGTAATAATAAATTAAAGAAAATATTTTGTTTACGTTCACAATATGTGCATAGATTTGGCGGGAACAGGACAGCTGTTTATTTAATATGGTTGGTACCTCCCAATATTTATTGGGTGCACCAAAAATTTAAAAACAAATTGAGAAGGTTAAAACTGAAGTAAAGCATTATAATTAAAACATAAAAAGTAGGGAAGTTACAGTGTCGTTTCGAATTCGAGTCGTTTTCAATTCGTATCGTTTTCAACTCGTGTCGTTTTCAAAACGATTCGACGAGGACAAGTTCGATAAGTGCGATCGCGTAAGCATTCGTTTTCAATTCGTGTCGTTTTCAAAACGATTCGAGCCGCAAAAATCACGTTTTGAAAACGAGTGCTATTTTCTAGACGTTTGCTGAAATCGATGGCGTCATGTCATCTTAAATTAATGATTATAAATACTTTAACGCTTCAAATCAATTTATAAATGCTTCTATAATGTAAAGAATGAACCAATGTGCTGCGTGAAACCTCTAATTGCGATGATTAAACCTTCCAAAATTTATAAATAATTTGGAAATAAGGCGACACTAAAAGTGTCATAACTCCATGAATTTTTCACACATTTAACTTTTAATCAACTCAATCTCATTTTTATAGTCTAAGGAAGAAGTGTACCAAATTTTAGCAACATTCATTTTAATTAATTAATTCATTTAAACGGGGCGAATAATGTTCGCGCCTCTCGAGCTTGGCAACGAACGTAACGTGATTTCATCGTGATCGTTTTCGACGGTTTTCGTGTTCGTTAGTAAACTCGACCGTCGTTTAGCAAGAACGATCACGTGGGATATTCAAGCGATTTGATTGGTTGACAACGTAAATCTGGCAACCCTGTCGATCGTTTATGAAAAGTGTCGATCGTTCACGGAACGATCACTTTTTCGAGCTCGAACGTAAAACGAAAACGAGTTTTAAGTTACGTGATCGCATTTTCGTTGTCGAGCGTTGTCGATTGATCTTCAAAACGATATCGTTCTAAACGAATCGTTCAAATCGATAGCCTTACGCGATCGACCCCTTTACAGAGGAGTCTATACGTCAAAAGAACGAAAACAATTTAAACGAAAGGCATTACACCGAAAACAAAAAGGATGAAAGTAATTTAACACGAAAACATTTTAAACGAAAATATAATTAACCGAAATGGAAAATGTGCGAATGCATTTATAACGAAACTTAAAAAACACGAAAGCATTTATACAGCGAAAACATTTTAGCCGAATTCAATAATCACGAAAACCATTTGGTCGATAGTTATTTGATCGAATTGGAAAACAACGAAAGTAAATTAGAACGAAAACATTTAAAACGAAATAAAAAAATCACAAAAACAATTTGGCCGAAAGTTATTTGAACGAATTTAAAACATTTTAGACGAATCAAAAAATAACGAAAACAATTTGACCGAAAGTTAATTATTTGAACGAAAACATTTAAGACGAATCAAAAAAGAACGAAAACAATTTGACCGACAGTTATTTGAACGAAAACATTTAAAACGAATGGAAAAATCACGAATACAATTTGAACGAACGCTATTGGACCGAAATAAAAAACACCGATGAAGAAAAATATTAATAAAAAATTATAACAACATTTAAAAAAAAAATGTAAATTAAAACGAATGCAATAAAGAAGTATATATATAGACTGAGCCAGAAATGGTGTTCCGAACCCATGCTAAAATTTGTGCAGGTTAAAACTTATTTGAGATTTGAGCTAGAAATTTGGCATACGTAAAGCCAAGAGGGTTCCAGATTCTTTTGACATGTACGTGTTAAACACGTTTAAACAATGTTAAACAATTTTTAAAATTAATATTTCCTACCGTTTTAGGGGTTGATTCACGATTTGCATTTCTTCCTTACGGGATTTCCATGTTTTAAATTAAGTTGATAGAAAAATTTTAGCCGATTTGCACCAAAATTAGTTTTTAAGGTTTTCAGAGCACGTTGAATTTAATGGTGTAATTTAAAAAGTGGTGAAAACAACTCCTAATGAGATAATGACCCATACTACATGAAAAAAATGATGCTATCAAAATTTTGATTATGCCACTGAAACGGACTTATTTTTTTACTCCATAAACAACCTTTGAATTTTTTGAATCCGAGCAAGTTAACGATTTAATTTTTAGGGGTGAGGAAACATCATTAAATACAGCGTGCTCTGAAAACCTTAAAAACTAATTTTGGTGCAAATCGGCTAAAATTTTTCTATCAACTTAATTTAACATGGAAATCCTATAGGAAGAAATGCAAATCGTGAATCAACCCCTAAAACGGTAGGAAACATTAATTTTAAAAATTGTTTAACGCGTGTACATGTCAAAAGAATCTGGAACCCTTGGCTTTATACGTATGCCAAATTTCAAATTTCTTGCTCAAATAAGTTAAACTGCCCAAATTTTAGCATGGGTTCGGAACACCATTTCTGGCTCAGTCTGTATATACTTCTTTATTGCATTCGTTTTAATTTACTTTTTTTTTTTTTTTTTTTAATGTTTTGTTATAATTTTTCTTCATCGGTGTTTTTTATTTCGGTTCAATAGCGTGTTCGTTCAAATTGTATTCGTGATTTTTCCATTCGTTTTAAATGTTTTCGTTCAAATAACTTTCGGTCAAATTGTTTTCGTTATTTTTTTATTCGTCTAAAATGTTTTCGTTCAAATAACTTTTCAGTCAAACTGTTTTCGTGGTTTTTGTATTCGTCTTAAATGTTTTCGTTCAAATAACTTTCGGTCAAATTGTTTTCGTGCTTATATTGAATTCGTATTAAAATAATTTCGTTCTAATTTACTTTCGTCCTTTTTAATTTCGGTCAAATTACTTTCGTACAAATTGTTTTCGTGATTTTTGTTCTGATCGTTATTATTTTGTTTCGTGTTAATTTAGTTTCGTGGTAAATGATTTCGTTTATATTTGTTTTCGATGTAATTGTTTTCGGGATATAGTCAGTCGTTGAAAATGCTTTCGTGATTTTTATTTTCGTTGTTTTGACGTGATACCGAGCATCCCGTACGTGATCGAGTCATAATATATATTATATATTATATGCATTTTGCATAGATTCTGATGCATACAGTATATGATATATACAGTAGCGCATTCATGACTATCTCGGCTTATAATACTTAATTGATAGAAAAATTTAATTAATATTCTTAATTCTCAAATGAAGGAAAATAACCATTTAGGTTGTGATAATCTTATTAAAAGAAAAGGATAGGAATAACCAGCAAGGCCTTATATACCGATCGAAAGAATCACAGCAGGTGGAAATGGGGTACTGTGACCAAAAAAAAAGTTTCAAGTTTTTGTCAACATTTCAAAAGGCACGAGAATTTCATGAAGAACAAGCCCTAGCTATTACAGCATTCTACGACAATTTCCTGATTTTATATGAATTTTTAAAACCTCTCAAAAATGACGTCATACCATTGAAACTTAAATGGGAAAATAGATCAGTTAACGGTACATTGCCAAATTCCATACTTAATATTGAAATGTAACCAAAACTTCAATTGCAAGGTTTTAAGGTGCTAGAATCACGATAATGAAGGTTTCAAATTCCTACCTCAATATTAACTTTTAATTTTAGCAATGTTAACTGATGCGCATTCCCCCATTTAAGATTCAATGGTATGACGTCACCAAAAAAAGTTTTAAAAATTCATATAAAATCAGCAAATTGTCGTAGAATGCTCCCCTGCTCAAAAATCTTGAGCATATCTTTGCAAGATCTTGACAAGATCTTGCCAAGTAAACACGAGAAGACCAAGAAAGAGGCGCAACAGGGTTGAGTGCTGGTCTGTAATATTATTATTGGATATTATCCTTCTAAAAATAATATTTTAGCCAAAAATGTGAAAAAAATTACAAAATAAGATATTTTTGGTTCAACAAGATCTTGAGCAAGATAATAATCTTATTCAAGACGTCATTTCTTACGCAAGATCACAATCTTAACAAGAAACTCACTTGCGCAAGAAAATATTCTTTGCAAGATAGAAAATCTTGCTCGTGTTTTCGAATTTATCTCAAGATTATTTCTTGAGCTAGTTACCGTCTTGCGCACGATGGTAATCTTGTTCAAGAAGTCATTTTTTACGCAAGAACAACATCTTGGCAAGTAATTAACTTGCTCAAGAAAAAAATCTTAAACAAGTTATCATATTTTTCTCAAGATTATTTCTTGGAGAAGTTACCGTTTTGTTTAAAATGACAATCTTGTTCAAGAAGTCATTTCGTACTCAAGATTTATATCTTGAGCAAGTAATAGACTTGAGCAAGAAAAATTCTTACACAATTTTTCATATTTTTCTCAAGATTATTTCTTGGACAAGTTATCATCTTGCTTAAAATGACAATCTTGTTCAAGAAGTAATTTCTTACGCAATATTTATATCTTGAGCAAGTAATAGACTTGAGCAAGTAAAAATCTTGGACAAGTTTTCATATTTTTCTCAAGATTATTTCTTGTAGAAGTTACCGTCTTGTTTAAAACGACAATCTTGTTCAAGAAGTCATTTCATAGTCAAGTTTCATATCTTGGGCAAGTAATAGACTTGAGCAAGAAAGAAATCTTACAAACTTTTTCATATTTATCTCAAGATTATTTCTTGGGCAAGTTACCGTCTTGTTTAAAATGACAATCTTGTTCAAGAAGTCATTTCGTACTCAAGATTTACATCTTGAGCAAGTAATAGACTTGAGCAAGAAAAAATCTTACACAATTTTTCATATTTTTCTAAGTATTATTTCTTAGAGAAGTTATCATCTTGATTAAAATGACAATCTTGTTCAAGAAATCGTTTCTTACGCAAGATTTAATCTTGAGCAAGAAAAAATCTTCAACATGTTTTCATATTTATCTCAATATTATTTCTTGGACAAGTTACCATCATGTTTAAAATGACAATCTTGATCAAAAAGTTTTTTCTTACCCAAGATTTTTTATCTTGAGCATTGCAAGTAATAGACTTGAGCAAGAAGAAATCTTGCACGCGTTTTCATTGCGCAAGTGGACTGCGCAAGTGGACGATGTGAAACAAATGCAATGCGCATGACCGTTTTTTTATAACACTTAAGATGGATGGTTGGTGAAAATTGAAGCTGGTGAAGAAACATTAAGATTTTGTGTGTTTTTGTGCTAATTAGTAGTTATTACACAGTTCCAGGTAAGCTTTAACTTATGTATAGTTGTTTTTGTTTAATATATTGTTAAGCTCACACAAAATTGTCTGTTTTTTTAATGACATTTCGATGGCTTGACCTGCTTCCTGCTTGCTGAGCGGCTTGCAAACATGGCCGGGATGTGATGGATTCTGATCAAGGATTCGACAACCATACCAGATCGACAAAAGTTGGCTGTTAATTGTGCGCATAAATCAATGGCATAGCAGTATTTGGTTTGTATAAAGTTGATAAAGGTATGTATACTAGTACTGCAATGTATGCATACTGTGTATGCATATTATATAATATGCATGCATTTAAGTTAATGCAATAAATTGTGGTTGTATATGTATTAAATTAACATCGTTGTACAGTAGTGAAGTGTTTAAATTTGTTTTACAGTACAAAAATTGTTAATCATGCATTTAAATATATACTGTATATAATGCATCCCTGCTCAAAATTCTTGAGCAAGATCTTGGGCAAGATCTTGGGCAAGATCTTGGGCAAGATTTGCACAATACCTTTTGCAATTGTCTTGAGCAAGATTTGCACAATACCTTTTGCAATTGTCTTGAGCAAGATCTTGCATGTCTAATTTTATCGAATATCCTTTAAATATGTCTTTGATCCCCAGGTTCCGCAGGCCTAGCCGTTATTGCGTACGTGCACGGATAGAGTGAGAGGATTCATTGTGCGCTGAGCGGAGAGATGAAGCAGGATGATGAATATCCACAGAAAGGAAACCAGCAAGACAACTGCCGAACTTATAACGAAAACTATTATGTACTATGCATACCAGAAAAAAACTAATTAAACTCTTTATTTTTTTTCAGATGATGGATAAATGTATGTGACGACTGTGAGGTTTCTACTAGGTACCACATCTTGCAACCAAATCTTGAAAATCTTGTCAAGATCTTGCATTTACTTACACAAATTTTTTCAAGTACAAATCAGTTGCAAGTCTTGTGAAAGATCTTGAACCCCAATAATGTTACCAAGATCTTGCACAAGAAAATATCTTGCCAAGATCTTGCACAAGATCTTGCCAAGATCTTACCAAGATCTTGCGCAAGATCTTGCCAAGATCTTGGCAAGATCTTGGTAAGATTATTTGGGCTCAAGATCTTGGGCAAAATTTGCGCAAGTCTTGAAGAAGTTTTGACCAAGATCTTGTGCAAGTCTTGGACAAGTTTTGAGTTTTGACCAAGATCTTGAGCAATAATCTTACCAAGATCTTGGCAAGATCTTCCACAAGAAAATATCTTGCCAAGATCTTGCACAAGATCTTGCCAAGATCTTGCCAAGATCTTGCGCAAGATCTTGCCAAGATCTTGCCAAGATCTTGGCAAGATTATTGCTCAAGATCTTGGTCAAAACTTGTTCAAGACTTGTACAAGATCTTGTTCAAGAAATTTCAGCAGGGTCTAATAGGGCTCGTTCTTCATAGAATTCACAGTACTTTTTACTAGTATTGCTAACTCAAATACCGGTCAGTACCCCATTCTTGCGGTCACAGAGGTTCACTCGAAAGTTTTTACATTTTTGAAACGTTTCGCATCGTGGAGATGCTTCTTCTTCTTCTTCTTCAGAAGAATGTAAAAACTTTCGAGTGAACCTCTGTGACCGCAAGAATTTACACCTGCTGTGACTCTTTCGATCGGTAAGGCCTTGCTAGCTGGTTATTCCTATCCTTTTCTTTTAATAAGAATATTCTTAATTCATGAGAATATAATATGATATATTATATATCAAGTAATTAAATTAATATCCTATATAATTGATTAATTGTGATTATATAATGATCGATATTCATTAATTTTTATTATTCTCTTATATATATATACCATTAAAATAATATGAATAACAATTTTACAAGGTTATAAAATAAATATAAAACTGTATTTTATCAATATACATTATTTATTTAATTCATTCAAAAGAACACATTGTTTAAAAATATAATGTGGTACAAAATGTTTCAAATATATCAAGATTGAATAGTCGATCCAGTTGTGATCGGCTTCCAAATTTCCACATTCAGAAACAATTAATTAATGATATGATTTGGAATTGTTTAATTGAGAAATACATATGAAATTTCAGAGATAAGTTCTGAAACTGCAAGCGCACGGCATGGTATATTTTTTTGTTTGAGATAGAAAACGATTTTGATTTGAGAGATCATGCAGCAACAATTAATATAAACCAATTAACAAAACTTATCTAAAACTTGGAAAAAAGATGAGACACTGTTACCATGCCTATATCAATCTACGGTAAATAAAAAGAATACTTATACTTAAAAATGGAAAAACATGCACTATTATATATAAGCATACAGTGATGAAAGTATAATATATGAAACACAATTAATTAAGGCATCATATTAAAAAGCAGCACAAGCAGAAAATTATACATTAATTATTATTATTAAACAACAGCAATGTATTGTATATTTTCCATAGTGCTTGCCAAGATTTCAGGACCTAGCTTTTTTGGCAAAACTATATTATTAATTGATTGTGCTCTTGTTATATAAAGGACGCAAGCCAAGTTTTAGCCAATCAGAGCAGTGCGTATGCATGTGTACGTTTTACTGCATGAGCTTGCGCCAAACTCAAAAAGCTTTATAATTATTCGCATATTTCTTTTTATTATGGTTACAAAAATTAGTTACCTGCATGAAAATTTGCAGCACTTGAAAGGGAATATTTATTATCACTGTACTGTATGATTAAATTTTCATATTTTACAACTGAATTATTAAGGAAAAAATTTCTCATTAATATCTGTGCTTATAAAATTGAATATAATATATACTTTAACATTTTTATAACATATAATTAATAAATTGTTGTGTATATATATGTATATTATTCTATACTAATTATTTTTTTCCTACCAATATATTATAATTATAAATATTGTCTATTAATTTTAAGTGATTTTCCACCATATTTGCAATAAGTAGTTCAAAAATGAATTAACATATTTTAATGATTAATATACTTTTTAAATGATCTTTAACTTAATTATAAACGGGATATATTAATTAATGTTTGCAATTTTTTTCTTTCTTTTTAATTATTAAAAATTCTTTTTGGTTAGAATTTCCACTTGCATTAGTTAACTTCCTTTAACCCTATATATTAGCAAACACTTTATAAAAGGAATAAAATAAAATGCTGCAAATTAACAAAAACAACAAAATATTTAAAATTGTTAAACACTTTACCGTCAACACAAAAAATGAACAATACATGAACTCTACAAAATTAATGGTTTCTTTTTGCACTTATTTGCACAATATTACTTACATAAACTTACACTATATTATAAAGCACTGTTAAAAACATTTTGCTACCATTGATAAGCTTAATTATCAGGCATTTTGTAAACTGTGTCTATAAATTATTGAGCATTCTCTGCAGGCATATACATAGGCCTAGATATCTACTGAAAAAATTAAGCTGCAAAGTATATTCACAGCATTTGCTAACATATTAAAAAATGTAACTTCATGCCCTGCTGCCAAACTGAATTGCATACCCAACAAATTATATCGTAACATAAAACAATTTAATTCAAAAGCAGCAAAAACACATTCAATATTTCCATCCCTTGTACTTCATAATAAAATACATTAATTAATAATTAAAATAAAAGTTTATGACTTAATTGAGTTCCAAAATACAAAAAATGAGGACAATTAATTACCATAAAATTTATCATGCAGGTTTCAAAGATTTGCCACATATAATATAATATTAAGTAAATCAAATAAAAAAAAATCAAATTCGTGCAACATAATTATATATGTGACAGCCAATTAATATATTACCTCATCTGTATAGTGTTATCTCTCTATAATATATACATATATATAGCACTTCACAATAAACTTAATAAAAATTAAATTGTATATATACTATATAAAAAATTAATTAACAGAATTATAGGCTTACAATTTAATCTAAAACTTATAATAAAATTATATATCATGGCAGAACACATAAGGTAAAACACACATTGAAAACTTTGAACATATTTATTTGTTTTTTATTTGTTTGGAGTAAAATATTGTGAACTATTGCACATTTAATATATGATTGCACAAACTTCTTTTTTTTCTCTCTCTCTCTTTTGGCAACAAACTTTTAATTTAATTAAAATATGACAGCTATAAAATGTAAAAATTGACATAGAATTAAGAAAATTTGTAAAGTAACATTCAGTTTATATAATAATAATAATAAAGTATGAAAAGTTGTAGAACAACTGCATTCTCTTAAGATATAAAATATATTAAAGAAATTGACAGTTGATTAAAAAGCTATCTGAGTAAAAAGTTGTTATACATGACATGTATTACCATGGTTCATGGAGAATAAATATACCTATAATTACCAGATATGCTCACCAAAAACTGGCTCATTTGTTAAAGCTCATTTTATCATTGGGAGAAAACAAATCACACATGATATATACGACTTTGGATATTTTAAATTTGTCACTAAAAAGAGCTATAAATTTAAACAATTACATCGATCATCATAATTTCTAAACTGAGATTATTAAAATACATTTTTATCAGAAATTATTTAGCAGAGCAATATTAAATGTGGAAGTTGCGAAAGCTGGAAAATAAATTTGGTTTGACAGTACATTGATGAACTTTTAAAACACTTGCTGAACATGTTTTCAACTAAATTTAATTGAAGTGAAGCTAAATTGACACAGTCCAAGTAATCAATGTGATCACTTGATGGAAAATTACCTACAGTAACAAAATTATTAATTGACTTTACAAAAATTTGTCATATCTTTATGATAATTAAAGACTCCATGTGTGAACGTTTGACCCTACACAATCAACCAAAACAATTTATAGGTTATATAATAGGTTAATAGGTTCAATTGGAAATTTAGCACATGGATTTAGTTAATCTCTCAACCCCATAACATTTTATCAACCTTATTAATTAATTATAACTCTACTATAAAAATTGTTCTATAGTAACCAGTATTGCAGATTTGCATGGGACGCCACATTTCTTTAGGAGGGACTACTGAACGACGGAGTATCGAGCCACTAGCTGTATATGACAGGCATCACACACTCGCACGGGTTTGGCTGAGCTGGGTAGAGCCATTGTGTTGTCTGAGCAGCCATTGCAGAATATTTCTCCGCAGTTACGACAGTGGTGCTGTCAACACAATGAAAATATTATAAAAAACTTAACTATATGTGAGCGAGCATTAATCTGTGTCATATTTAAGTTAATGAACAGAGGTAAATCAAAAGTTCTATTATGGACTGATAAATATGAATTTGACAAATTTACAAATTGCATAACATTTTTATGCACTACATTAATTAATCACTTGCATAGAACTTTGTCACAGTCACTCACCTTCCTCCTGGTGATGTTGAACTCCTTGCTGCAGCAGCGGCAGTGTGTCACGGCCTTGTCCGATGCCCACATGGCATCATTACGTGCATTGATAGCCAGCTCCTCCTGCAAATCCACCAGCCGCAACTTTGAACCGCTCAGCTGACACCCAAGCTCCTCCAGTGTCTGTTCATGTTCCCGACACCTTTCTCGCAGCCGGAACACCTCCTCCCGGGAACCCTGTAGCTCCTAGCACATAGACAAAATGGTTGTAGTTTTGGGAAGCAAAAAATTACGTAAATTAGGAAAAGTCTATTTACTTTTTATTAGTTAGTTATAACACATACATTTTCTTAAAGAGTTGTAACCATTGGAAAAAAAATGTTTAACAATATTTATCTTTGTAAAAACAACAATTTAACAACAAATTAATTTTTTGTATAAACGTTTTGTTTTTTATTAATAATAATTATTTTGCTACAATGCAAATTAGAAGAAACAGGGAGCTATGATGGAAAAAATTATGTACACAACTTAGTGACCTAATAAAACTATTCCCCCCCCCCCTGTCTCCTTGCACTTCTGCTGGTGCTTACTTCCTGCACTCCTCGTAACTGGGCCAGTTCAACCTGGGCCTCTGCAAGCCGCTCTCTGTCCCTCACGACGCTGTCTTCAAGGCTTTTGCGCCACTCTCGCTCCACTTTCAGGTCTCCCTCCAGCTCGGAGCTGGCCTCTGCATGGGTCAAGATCTGAGAGCTTAGCTGCCGAGTCTCTGCCTCCACTGCCAGCCGGGCTCCCGCTTCCACCTGGCACCTGCACACAACACATGTTGTAACTCAACTGTGCATGACTTTAGAGTTTACACCATCAAGTTATTGAAAAATATAGACATAATCATGATATTTGTTTTACATTTTATGTATCCTGATGGATCACAAATAAATAAACATCAAAATCATTATTTAAACCATGCATAGGTTTTAATCTAAATATATCCTAAATCTTGTTTACATACAGTATATATATATATAAAATACAAAACACCTCTCTTTCTGCATCAACATTAATGTAATATATATATATTAATATATTATATTAATGAACTCTATTCTGAAATAGCTTCATATTTTCTCGCTTTCTAGAATTTAATGCTCTTATTAATGCGATAAAAAAAATTATGTTTGTGATAATTGTTTAATTTTTATTATATACACCAAATGCTTGATTCGATTAGATTGATATACATTGCAGAATATATGCCAGACTGTTCATACTGTATAGGGCCTATTTATTTGTTATATTTATTATTATTTTTTTTTTTAGGAATTTTATAATTCCTCTGTAATCCTTAAATTGATGGTGTCACGAGCGGCAAATCAGACTAACTCAATTTGACATGTGGAGCTGTGCCAAAAGAGACTATATATATACAATAACTCAAAAAGCATGCAGTGGGTAAAATGATTCTAGTGATCTTAGGCTAATCTTAGCATATGATATGCAATACAGTTGCTTCCTCTTTCTATACATTCTGATTAAAATTATATGAGGCGCTGCAGATCAAACGGGTTTAAATCCAAGCCCAATTGGAATTCAATTTTTAAGCCTCAGTTACACCAACAAAAAAAAAAATTTCAGACCACTTTTGAACTTGGATTTGGAAAGTTAACTATACTTATCTTTTCAAATCCAGGTTCAAAAGTGTTCTGCAATTTTTTTTTTGTTGGTGTTTATAACTGAGGCTTAAAAATTGAATTCCAGTTGGGCTTGGATTTAAACCCTTTTGATCTCTGCGGCGACTCATATAGTTACTATAATAATGTTTGGCACAGCACAATAAATTATATGTTACCAAACAAATTAATTTGCATAAATTGCTCATATAACTCATAAATTATAGTTTCTTGCTGGCATACGTCTAAGAATGTCTTAGAAGAAATTGTATTTCATGAAAAACATTTACATATGACGGTGTATGGATAGTAGTATATAGTATGGACATAGTATGGATCATCTGTTGATGATATGCCTCATATTAATTATAATTAATTAATAATTATAATTTTAACAGCTATTTCAAATTTAATTAATGTCTAGTATGTAGTCACAATGTATCAATTGATATTTAATGTAAATAAAAAATAAATAATTTTAACATTATCGTCGTCAACGAATATGTATTAAAACTATTAAATATCGTCATTTAAATGTATAGTGATTGTGTTGCAAACCTATAACAGTATAACTAGCTGATTGAGAATATCATTATCAAATAGCAGTTATTGTTGATATATTTATGCTTTATATGATGTTTAAAGCTGTTACGCATTCATTATAATTATGTATATAAATTAATTTGTTATATTTTTCTACTCCTCTCCTTCTCCCTCATTTTTTTTTCTTTTTTTTTTTTTTTTGTTTTATTATTTTTACTAACAATAAATAAACTGTATTATAAAAAATGCTTGCAAAGAAAATAAAAATATACTGGATTCTATTAATATTATTCTAAAAATTAATTTGTAAATTTAAATTTTCTTCAAGTAAACAACATATATTTTATACTCTTTAAGTTTCCATGTAGCAGTATTTGCATTCAATATAGCCTTTATATTGCTACCTAAATAGTAAATAATTTGCAACCTAAAATCTTATAATAAAATTATATATAATATAGAAATCTAAAAAAATATATATATAATAAAATAAAGAAATAAATGATTTTCAAAACTTCAAAAACTACAGCATAGGATTTGTTTCCCATTTAATAACAGATTAGGATCTTATACAAAATTAGAAAGAGCTGACCATGGTATATAATATATTAAAATTTAAATAATAAAAATATGCAACAAAATCAAAATCATATTATATAACAAAACAAAATCTGCCAGATAAAGTTATTATTAAATAACAATGTAATTTTATAAGATTTCATTTTCATTTTATTATTTTATACACATTTACAGTAAATGATTATGCGTGTTATTTTATATACTGTAATACATTTAATTATACTGTATAATATATACCAGACCTAAAGTGTATACTTATAGCTGTCTACGTATAATATTATTATACATATCAGTCATGCATTATTATATTAAGATTTTAGGATATAAACATCAAAAGTTGCCATTGGTATTGACAATCTAAATTTATTTGCTGTGCTTTACTTTTTTTTTTATCACTATATTATCCAAAGCAATTGCAGAAAATAGAAAATGCTGCTTGAGTTTCAATATAAAGGTTTTACTCAGTTTTATATTTTATTACACATTGTTGATAGTTTTATATATATAGTTATTGACGTTCTTTAAATATTTATAATGATACAAGTCTTATTGGTTTAACCCTCTATTTCAGTATTTTACTTTATAATAGAATGTGTGAGTAAGAATGCATTTTGAAGATTTAAATAACTAAAAGCATGACAAAAACACTTTTCTCTCTTTCGTGTGATATAAAATGCAAACGGTGTATTAGAGTATGATATATACCTAGCCTATGTAGTCCTAGGAAAACAGAGTATTGCATCAAACATGTTAAAAGTATTATTTTTCAACATAAATTAAATTATAGATCTATAAAGCGAGTATTGAGGCTGCAGGTGGTGAAAAGGACATTAATTTCCTTAGCAGATTAGATTAGAGTATTATATAGAAATCTTTTATGTTGAATTCCAGAGACAGTCCAAAATATATATTATTATGTTAACACACACATTTTTGAACTCACTTGATCAAACATCATCGTGAGATTTAAAATTCTTGTTGTTGTTATTATTATGATGGGACCAGAAAAATCTCAATGGTTGATGTTAGTGATACCTACTTTTCTTCCATTTTCTGTATGGTCTCAGCCATGGCTTCAGTCTTAGCTTCCAGCTTGGTGACGAGCTCAGTTTTATGTTTGATTGAACTGTCACACTCCTGAAACATGGCCCAGCCAACAGTCTTACACTGAGGTGGATTCAAAGCAACTGATAACAATGTGAGGGAATATTTACAAAAAAAGCCTCTTTAACAATTACACTCAAACTCATTGTACATTGCAACATATAATTAAACTTCTTAATAATACATTTCTAACAAAACATAGACACTGCGATTTTTTTTTAGAGGTTGCCAGCAAAATTTATGCTAAAAATAAAGAATAATTACAAAATAACATATTTAATGATTTTAATGTGCTGTAATAAATTTTATCACAAATTTCACACAATATAATAAATAATTAATATTTACTGGCAACCACTACAACATAATTTAAATAATATTGTCTTTATTTAAATCTTTAATGTGTTGGAGAAAACAAATATTTTATTTATGCTTTTTTATTTATTTTTGTCGTCTTTGTTGTCAGATTTCTCTATTTTATTGATGTTTTGCTGGGTTTGGGGAGGCTTTGGTTTAAACGGAGGGATGGGGTGCTTGAGCTTTGCTTGGGCATGGGCGGACAATTTTGGCGGGTGTGGATCTTTGTTGGTGAGGTTGTATCGCTCGAGATTGGTGAGGATCTGCCCAATTTGAGAGGTCTTGGCCTGCAGCCGGTTCACCATTTCCCCCTTCTGAGTCAGCTCCTGCTCACATTCCTAGGACACACATAGAGCTTAGCACACCATCACCAGCCATAGCAGAAGTGCAAGTGAGATAGAAATAGGGACAGAGGGCAAAAAGACAAGGTATCTAACAAGTTCCTGCAACTTTTTTTGTTTTAAATTTTGATAACTCACTAGCATCTTATGCTACTGTAGATAAAATTAAATGTTGCGAACCATAACTGTAAATCATTGAAATAAACTCTTTAGATACCTTCTATTTATTTATAGTATAACCAGTGAAGAGAGAGCAATTAGAAAGGTGTAAGTAAGAAGTGAAATGTGCAGGTACAGTTTTTTCAAGCAATTTCTGCATTATGCTATAATTATGTTAAGAAAATAATTATAGGCTATAAACTATAAACAGCTAAGGAACAATCAGACGTATTTTAATTTTTTTTTTTCCTTCACTCTTCAAAAGTACTTGTTTGAGCTTATGGAGCTTAAGAGATTAATTATACAGAATTAAGTTACTAGGCTTATTAAGACATGCAATCAAGCTTGTTATTAAACTTATTAAATCGCATTTCAGCACCACAATGAAATAAACATAATTAAAAAACAAATAGCATTAGAGCCATGCAGTTACTATTTTTCTTTTGATGCAATTTTTCCTTTTTTTTTTTTTTTACAATGAGATAAGAAAAAGCCATTTTTCCAGGAAAATGCAAGGAAAATTGTTAATAGCATGTTAGGGGGATATTAATTTTTAATGCTAAAATGAGTGGCATAGGAGAGAAATAAAAACATTGACTAGAAACAAATCTATCAGCTAATATAGATTATTCAATTTACTTCTTAGCTATGAAGTGATATAAGCATCAGTCTGTTATCATAAACGTGCCTATGCTTTCTTCAATTCACCTGCTGGCCACAGAGTTATCTCAAGACGACAACATTCATTAATTTGTGCCAGCTGGGAAGACATACATACCTCGAGCTTACGGTACATTTCGAGGTTAATGAACTTGATGTCATCAAGCTGTCGCCGCAGAGACACAATTGTGTCCTGCTTCTCATGAATGTCCTTCTCGAGCAGCTTCATGGCCACCTCCATCTCCGCCTTCAGGCTCAGCTGCAAGCACATGACAGTGTTAAATGGTAATAAAAATACTTGTTGAATAGAATTAAAATAAATTTGAACAAAATGAAAGAAACCTCAGTTTTTGCCAGTGAGTTGAGATTACCTGCAGATCCAGTTCTTTTTGAGCCTCAAGTCTGAGTTTCCTCTCTGTCTCCAGTTGCTGTCTCAGCTCCTCAACATGACCTTCTGCCTTTGTCTCGCCACCACCCTGTGTAAAATTTTGTCATTATTTTACCATTATGAACATGAAACATACATTGTTCTACTCTATGGATAATTTTAAAGGGTTGAACCTTGATTCAAGTAAAGACAAATCCTTGTTTTCCTCACCTCGTCCATACGGTCTGAGCTGCAGTCTGAACGCAGTTCTTTCTTGAGTGCATTGTTCTCCTCCTGCAAGCTATGGATGTTGCCATGGGCAATAGCCAGATCCTCCTTCATGAGTGCATTGGTTGTGGTTAGACCCTCCACCCTGGCCTGCAGGTTGGTCACTGTAGCACTGGAATAGACGGAGACATGAACTTTGTTGGATCTACAGGATGATTGACAAAATGCTATGAATAACATGTTCTACAACACACAAAAATCCTTTAAGAGTTGTGAGGACTTTTGATGATAATGTGCTTCTAATAATAATAATAATATATATAAAAAAAAAAGTATTTTAGATTTATTTCAGCATTGGATTTTACTGTCCGTACTTGAGGTGCCTGTTGAGCTCCTCGATGTAGTTCTTTTGATCCAGCACAGTGCTCATGTTATCTAGATCTGTATCCTCAGACAGGGTCTCTCCAGGCTGGTTGCTGCAGCGAAGATACAGCGAGAAGTCAATCACACCTTGCTGACTGTCTAAATCTTCACCCTTGAAATAAAGAATAATAATAAAAAAAAATGTAACTTTAACTTGATGCATTTTTTAATAATTACAATTTTAAACTATGGGTTTGTATAAAAAATTCAATGATTCAATGGAAAATAATTACTCTACTGTATATTTTTTAAAACAAACTCCCAAAGAGGAAGTCATCTCAGTTACCCACCTTGACACACAGATTACAGTCAATAACGTTGAGTCCCACAAGCAGCCCCATAATCACAATGGCCTCCTCGCTCATCATGAGGGCATCTGGCTCATAGAAGTCAAGGAGGAGGTCTTCACGGTGGTCTATCAGAACCTTCACATAATCTGCAAGCTTCTTCTGCATGAGAGCGAGCCTCAACCAAGCTCGGGCACGGCCGAGATGTGTCCTGTATCCAGAGAATTGCTTATTATTAGAATGTTTAAGTACGTGTAATGTCAAAAAAGTTTTTTTTTTTCTTATTTCATTAGAAATTAAACTAAATAAATATAAAAATTAAATGACATTAATTTCTTTCTGGATCTTCATACCTGACGGGAAGGTCTCGAACACTGGCTGTGATATCTGTTGCTTCAGATGTATACCTTTCTACAGTCTGTAGAATGTCCCAGAGCTCTTTCTTAGGACCAAGTAGACCCTGAAATGTAAAGTTGATAGAATATAAATAAGTGTCTATGCAGAAAAAAATAATTTTGTTATATTATTAAGAGCTGACAAAATTTTACAGTAATTTAAATTCACATGACTACAATATATTAAACTGCCATCTACATAGACTGTCAAATGTATTTTCATTGTACCTTCTTAGGTTTGAGTCCGTGTCTCATGACATGTTCCAACACAATGAAGAAGTGTTGGAGAGGCATATGGTCGGAGTCAAGCATTCGCCCATGTTTGAGAGATGTCTCGATCAGCTCCTTCACCACCAGCTTGGATATGTTCACCAAGTTGCTTCGCTCCACAGCCGCAGGGTCCCGAGCTGTAACACAACCTTGCTATGGTGCCTGCCTGCATTCTGGAAACCTATCACCATGCTTTGTTTAGCCTCTATGCAAGACATCCTTACAAACTGGATGTCCTGCACTTCAGATCTACTTGCTTTTGTTTGCTCAAAAACCTAGCTCAATGTCTAAAATTATGAAAAAGCTCTTATCCCAGCACTGCTATACTAATCAAATTAATAATTCTTGGATATATATTTTAATTCTTTATTATCAGCTACAATAAATACAGGCACGGATCCAAGGGAAGGACAATGGGGGCGATTACCCCCCCCCCCCAAAAGGTCCCAAAATACATTGAAGGTGTTACCACCCCCCACCCGTCGCCCCCTCTCTATCTCCAAATTTTAACATTGTGGGATAGGGCACCCCCCCCTCCCCCGAACCGCGAGCTGGATCCGCCCCTGAATAAATATTATGTTACTACGTATACATAATTAATGTTCTCACTATCAGTATTTAAGTTTGTTGAGTTGTTTCAAACAGATTGTTAGTAAGATGACAGAAATGGAGTGAAAGAGTATTGTTTGGAAAGAGAAGCCTTACAGTAGCCATAATATATATATGTGTATTATACTATATAATTGCCATAGTATAATACTGTACCTATAGCATACAGTACAGTACAGAACTCAAGTTATCAATTACAGTACAGTAACCCTGATAACTTGTAAGGATTCTAAAAACCATTTGTAGTACTCCCCAAGCATCTAGGTCTTCTTCTGCGGTACATAGAAACATGTTATTTTATATAAAATACAACAGTTTCTTTATAATAATAATTGGTGCTTTTTCATATTAAAGATAAGATTAAAAATCTCCTGCTACATTAAATACAGTATTTAATTTTACAATACTGTATTTACTATGCAGTCTCAGTTATAATAAAATGAAATAAAGATAAAACCTGCAAAAATCATGTAGTACTGTTTTTTCTTTTAAAATTACTGTTATTATACAGTATATGTTATATGCAATTCGTTCATCACCATGGGTGATGAACGAATTGCAAAACAGGTGCTTAAAGGTAGTGTACAAGGCATGAAAGGATTCGGTAGACCTAAAAAGGTTTGGTTGGATGTGATTGCAGAATGTTTGAAGAACAGAAGTGTTAAAAGTACACAGTGTAATAGAGAGTGCAGAAGGCAAAAGAGTGTTATGAGTATTTCTGAAGCAAGTGGAGTATGCAAGAATCGAGTGCTTTGGAGGGCAATTTGTAGACGGCCGAGGTAATAATGCTGCTGGCTTACCCCGTAAAGGGATATGGCATCATGTTATGTTATGTTGTTATATGCTAAAGTAATAATGTATACTGTATGAAATTTATTAGCATCATCAGTCAAGCTGGGAAATCAAATATTTTTAGAGTTCACCAATTCTTCATAAAAGACATTGAAGTGCAATATTTACTGTACATAGTTAGAAAGCATTAATTCCAAGTATACTGTACTGTTTATTATAGCATTGTTTTCTGAGTGTACTTGTATACAGTACTACATTTATTATTTGACAATTAATTAATGAAAGAACAATAAAATTAGTTTCTTGTACAATATACTAACAATTGTAAGTTCAGTATAGTGCTGGACTCTGATTTGTTGTCAAGTTTATATTTATAGCTGTATCTTAGTTTAGAAACACAAATATTGAGCTGAAGAAAGATTTCAATGTAGTATGATTGATTGAGGTTGTATTTGTAGATAGAACTACAGTTTGTAGTGAAGACGGTAAACAGAAACACTAGAATACAGTACAGTATTGATTTCCTGTATAAGAGATACAAATTACATACTTATAATTCAGTACAAACAAAAATCTTTCTTAGAACTGTAAAATGTTTTAAAGAGTTTAGTCAACATAAGAAACCTATAATAAAGTCTTTAGCAGATAAAAGGCTATCATGTTTCCATAACATCTTACCTAGGAGGGCTGGAGCATCAATAATAGGAGAAGGGGTAGTTGGAGAAAATTGTACGGGAGCACTTGAAAACTCAACATCTTGCAATTCTTTGAGACAAAGCCACTCTCCGTCAACAGAGACCCGGAAATTGCATAGGTAGATGGTGTCTTGAGCACCTGCCATCTCCGAACCAACCATTTTTACAATGTATTTTATCTGAATGCACTAGCCAAGATCTACCATATAAGTATGGCTGCTCTCAAAGAGTATTGATTTTCTGTTAGTTCTGTATCTAGAGGGCAGCACTTCCACCATAACTAATCAATAATTCAACATACAATACAAACAGAGGAGATTTTCTGTCTGTCGGTACAGTTATACTTGCCTTATAATTCAAAATATAGAGTGAAGACATCTCATCTCCAAAATATCAAATTTGATTAAGCTGCAGTACTGTACTTAAATCAGATTACGCAATCCTAAAAAACTTGTTTTCAAATGCATTTCAAATGCCTCCAGATTTAGATTGTAAAATAAATTAAGACAAAAAGTGCATGGCAACTCATATCTTCATATTTCAGGTCATAATATGAACATGTATGTATGTACAGTACATTGTAGTACATACATATGCATTTATTACAAACAAAGGGAATGCATTAAACACTGCATGGTAAATGCCTAGGCAAACAATGCATAATTACGTACAGTATGTACTGTCGAGCATATTACAGTTAATGGTACGATGTAAAACACATACCATTGTGAATATCATATAACTAAAATTCAGATGCAACCTTTATGCATACTGTATTCTCTAAAAAGTAAATATGCACAGAAAATAAACGGGGTCAAAAAGGGGGCGTATCCACCTGTTAGCTGTTTGCATCATGCTTTTCTTCATTTTCCTATGAATCAACTCATGTGTTTAATGAGCCAAGTACATAAAACATATTTTCTTTATCAAAGCCGTAACGCCGTAACTAATAAAAAGATTCATGCGAACTTACGGCAGGCGCTTCTTCTGCCGTTGAACGATGTTCCGCGGGTGATGAGCAGCACAGGCCATCGCTCATCTCGCAAGGAAGAGCTGGACGGGGATGTCGAGAAGGAGCCAAAACTTTTGTTGAAACTGTCCGGAGAGTTTAGTGGCTCCGACATTGCACTTTTAACTTAAACACTACTTAAAAAATAAGTCTAAAACACCGTCACTATAAACACTTTCGTATACAAACTAAAAGTCAGCTGTTTACAAAATCAGAATCGACTTTTATTACAATCGATTCTTGTCATTTTGTGCGGCAAAAATGTTAATTTGTTTAAAAAGAAAAGGTGAAACAACAAAGCAAAAAAAAATAATTAAAATATTAATTTACATCAATCCTAGATTTTTAGATTAAACCTTGGACCTTTCAACAAGCCGCTAGTTAAAATTGGGAAGAATATGTATTAATTATATAATATATTTGCATTATGAGAACCAAAACCTTAATTAATTGTAAAATATAAATATACAACGCGAAATATATATCATATCCTCTAATAAATTTATTTAATTAATAAAAGGGAGATTTTGGAGATTTAATAAGCATAGTTAGGATTATGAAATTGCCACATTCTCATAAGAGAACTACGAACACAAAAGTCGAAAAGAAAAAGCACTGTCGGAACAATCAACGTCGATATCTGAAACAAAATTTACACGGACAGCATATTATTATGATTATATAAATAATAACAATGATGTTATATGATCTTATGAAAGTATGAAATACACAGTGAAAACTTACCTCATTTGTAATGGTGATTATAGAAATGAGAGATGGAGGCAAATGTATCTGGATGTAAATTTCCCGTGGAAATCCGATCGCTGTCCAGATTGATAAGGCGGCTTTCGGCATCCACGTCAGCAGTAAAACTCCCGTGAGCGTTGCAATCGCCTGCATATATGGCAATGGGAGTGCAGGTGTTGTTACGTTTAACCTCGAAAGTTAGTAAATAGTAAAATAATTAAGTACTAAGCACGTAACAAGAATATATGCCAAGTTGTATGAGAATTTGCTTATCCAGTTAATTAAGAAAACAATAATTATAATTAAAATATTATATTATAAAACATACAGTAATGTATGGCAGTTAAGAATGAGATATATGGGAACATAGAAAGTTATATAGATTCGAGTAACACAACTTTGATCTTCTTTCATTTACCTTAGTTTGTTGAGCTTGAACAAAATCCGGGTCCCATGGATCGTCTCTAGGACACTGTAGCCCAAGGATCATTGCTCGAGACAGCCAAACTAAGCTGTGACAACATTTAAAATATTAACATTGGATGATGATATATCCGTATTACTAGAAAAAATCTTTAATATTAATGAAAATAATATATCATTGCAATTCTTACGTAATTCCGATGGGTGCCAGCACTCCGAAGAGGGCGAATGCGGCGTTATAAGTAGTGCCTAGGATGGTTGAAAGACGCCAGTCCAGGTCACATGACGTGTGTGTGACGTCACAGGAGTACCTGTAAATCAAATATCAAGCATGTTGGAATATTAAAATGGATTAGCTTTGTCAAAATTTTTGCTATCAAAACTATCACAAAAAGGAGTAAATTTAATAAACCCTGCACAATACATGCACATTATATAATATGCAGTAAAGTTTGTTCTTCGCGAGAATAAATTGTATTTATTAATGTTTGATTAGAGTTGTCATTCAACAGCTAGATATATAGATTCATTTTAAATTTCATGAAAACAATAATGTATGTTTCTTATAATGTAAAGCTCTTCCATGGATTGCTTGAAAAATACCATGGAGAATACGAATTTGCAGTTTGCACGTCTGCAGTCTATAAATTCAACTAACTTAATAATTTCATGCTCTGATCACGCAGTTTGATCAATATTAATATATATATATATATATATATATTTAATATATATATTAAAGACTGTAGATTATAGAAAAAAATATTATAAAATTAAATATAAGCTGTTTATAAATTTTAAAACATCAAAAATCAAACTAAAAAACAGTGTAGAAACGCGTTATTTATACCTTTAAACACTTTTTAATTATTTTACACTAATGGAGAGGGATGTGACAAATGCTCTGCTTGAATGCTTCAAGTGGCAGACAATAAAAGAGTATTCTATATTTAATGCACTGTCGTACTGTCGTCCTGGCATCTCAGAGCGGAGCACCCCGCGTCCCCACGGACTCTGCTGACTCTCAACCAGTCGCACGTTCACACTGATCACGATAACAACTTACCTGTCTTCAAACTTTACAGCAACATTCATGAGTGAGTATTAACATGGAAAATGGAGTATTACTTTAGTAATTCCTTTTTTTCCATGGTATTAATTTAAAATTAAGGACATGAAAATTTCCAAGAAACAATTAATATATTTAATATTTTACATTGTACTGTATACAGTACTGTTGTGAAATAAATTAAATATGTCTAATTATTAATTAATTATATTGAAATAGCTTATAAATTGATAATAGAGTTCTTAAATTTATTTACAACTAAGTTTATAAAAAGGTATGAAGTATGAATCTGACAAAAATTGAATTATCAGTACTATATTTTTGTTTTTAGCATGTACTTTAGTGTATTTTATTTACATCTAATTACAACGGAATAAGTTATTTCTACATATATGTCTATTAGAGATATTCTATGTATTAGAGATTAGATTATAATTATTTATGCTATATTCTTGATGCTTCAGGAAAGTGATGAAATTATACTTCCAAATCATATAATAAATTGAAATAAATTCATATTTTGTTTGCTTTCTCCTTGTGGGTTATCGTCGGTTCGATCAGTTTGCAGGACGTTGCCATGCGCCATCTTGGTGACCCTTGCTCTAGTTGCTGAAAACTCGGAGGCCTACGACGGTAGGTCAACAATAAGAAAATGTCATCGAGTATCATGCAGACAATCGGATTATTTTTCTTTTCATATTATAAAGTATTTTCCTTATATGGCTTAAACAATCATTTTAATATTTTAAATTATTGATTATTTCTTCACCAAACATTTTTTTTTATTTTTTTTTTCAGAGAAGCAGCTAATGTTCATATGCTACAGCTGCAATCCCTGTGAAGAACCTTTCGTTCCCTCACCTGAGACTGTCCAGTTATGCAAAAGAGGATGTGCAAACGTCACAGAGCATGGTAAGTTATACTCCTAACAAACAAGATATTATTTGTTGATGAGTGCTGTCATTCCCCTTATTGAAAAAATAGTTTTTTTTTACTTGTTCATTTAGATTTAGAAGAAATTTTATTTTTAACCATCTTGATAAAAAAAACATAAAAAAAAACACAAATTAGCAACATTAAAAATTATCTGTTCAATATGAAACCTGAAAATAATTCATATCATTATCTCATTACAAGCCTCTATCTCGATAGATTGATGTAATAAATATTTTCTTGTATTCTTAGTTGGTGGCAAGTCCCGGACGTCCCGAATGTGCACCGAGTTTCTGAGATTGTCCGCGTGTCCCGTGTCTGTCCAGCGGTATAATCAGGTGTGCAGTGCTGACTTCTGCAACGGACCACCTTGCACCGGAGTGTCCGAGGGCCTCGAGGAAATGAACATAAAAACGGTGCCACAGGAGAGAGGCAGGCAAGACTGGACGAGGAAGTGGGAGAAAATGCTGGAGAAAGAGAGACTGGAGAAAAGGAGGGAGAGAGAGCTCGAGTTACTTCGCGTGCAAAATGGTCTCAAATACAGAGAACGTCGCAACTTCGAGAGTACGTGTGGTTTCTTTATATTTTATGTTCCAATATTAATATTACTCTGTGCAATTATATATTATTCGATAATTTTAGCGAAAAGAGAAAATTATATTAATGTAGTATAAGAAAATCATGTATTCTTTTTTTCATAGTTCTTAATATATTTGTCACCTTCTTAGCATATAAAAACCATATAATATAAAAATTAAAACTAAAATAAAAAATAAAATTTCTTTTTGCTGTACGTTTAAAGTTTAAAGTTATAGCAGTGACAGAATTTTAACGAGCCTGTAAGGAATTAGAGAGGATTCAGTAAAGCACTAATTTGATTTATTAAAGCATTTCATATTTATAAACTTGATGCTTCGAAAAAATTTCTGTCAGACAACTCCCAATGTTTCTCCAGTTCCACTACTTTTTTTCTTTCTTTCTTTTTTTTATTTTGTCATCTCCATTTTGAGTAAAGATTTATTTTTATATATATTCTTATTTGTCTTACGGTACATTATTTTTTCCAAAAAAATGAAGATTTGTTTTGTGGCAGGTCTTAACAGGATGGGTGTATAGCTGTATACAAATAAATCTGATAATAAATAGTAGTCATTACATAATTAAATAATCACCACATAGTTATTTGGAACGATGCAAACTCAATGTTTAGTGTAATATTATGTTGTATGTTGTAGTGAGTGTATTAATATATACAAGAAAAAAATGTAAAATAAGATTTTCAATGTAAAACTTTATGAAAAATGATTATATATATATATATTATTAAAATTACGCATTATGTTTATTGACTCTAAAATCCCAAAGTAAATAATATAATGATAAATGAAAGCAATTTAATGAAATGAAAACAAAATTTCATTCTTGTAACACCCTCAGAACTAAATCATAAAATTAAGAAAATTATTTGAAGAATAAACAAATATCTAATCTGAAAACAGGATTATGAATTATGAAATACGGAATAAATTTAATAATCTAATAATAATAATTGAATAATCGGAATAATCTTCGTATATGCATATAGAGAAAATAAACCATAATTGAAGTATTGTTATTTGATTTCATGAACTGTAAACAATTTGAGGTTAAAGAATGGAGATAAATATGCTTTTCTAATTTTATGCGTATATGTATGCTATTATACAATATATGTGATGTATATTACGCTTAGTAATTTATTGATTTTATGTCAGTCAACATCAGAATTATGATCTGGCGGAGTATAATATGCTCTCAGACTTTTAGAACATATTATAAAACCATTGATTATATACAATTTTAAGTTTGAAAAGTAAAAAAAAATCGATATAAAAAAAACTAGGTTTATGACTTGTATATGATGCCAATAGCAGTATAAATAAATTAAAGGTGACTTAAAATAAATAGCCCCGATTTTTATCTTCCAATTATCGTAATCACCTGCCGACGTGAAGGAGCGGGGGCACGGCCCACATCAATCCCACGAGCCAGCAGCATGCCGTCACCAGCTGTGGTCTGCCAGTCGGCCGCTTCACCAGAATACCTGAGACACACAGGTAAAACGTCCAGCTACTATCGGAACCAAAAAGGTGTGCCCCTCTCCTTATGGGAGTTTTATGCTGTTCAGGGGCACACCTTTTTGGTTCCGATAGTAGTGAAATTATTATCATGATATAAGAGTAATTTTTTATTTAATTAGCAGAAAATTACATGCCAATTAATTTGATAATATTTTCTTTCTTTGATTTAAATTAGTACTTGAAGTTTCTTTGTAGTGAAATGTACACGCTTAAATATGCCCCTTAAATGTAGGCAATTTGTTCAGCATATAAAGGAGGTACTGCAAAATAGAATTAAAGACAAGTAGTATAAATTTATTTTTTTCGGTTCTCAGAAAGAGAGGTGTACAGGTACAGGTAATTACCTCGTCCCCTTCTGTGGCAGGCCTCAGCTTGTCGGCACCGCTCAAAGGCCAGGGCAGCCAGGGTGGCGAGCTGCGCGCTTAAGAAGAATTGACCCAATGCAGCAAAGAGCTGGCAGCACGGCGCACCAAATATCCACCTGGGAAACAAAGTATATAGTTATTATTGAACAAGAAAAAGAAAATTAAAATTTGGTATCACACTGTAAACAACTCTTTTTTCCGTAATGTGGATAGCAAACGTAATTGAATGTTAGTCATATAAGCTCAAGAATTTCCCAATTTACACAATTCAATTTTATAAAATAAATTTTGTGTAGATCCTCTTTTTATAGCTATTATGGATAAAAATTTATAAAAAAAAAATACAAATAAAATTATGTATATATAATTTATATATATTTCAAGTTACAGTAAAAATTTATTAATTTTTAAATTCTTAAGACCTCCATAAATTGACGCTCTTATTTCGTCATCCAATTACTTCCAATGCTGCGTAGTTGCACAGCTGTCATTGTAAGTAGAGGCTGATATTTACTCTGACATTGAGTGAGCAGTAATTGCCTCGCACAAAAGTAATTAACTCTTTACAAATTAGTTGCTTTCGCTGACTTCAACTTAATGAAATTTCCAAGTACGTGATATTTGTGAAGTCTTTTATTTTGACAGACAAAGCTGAGAGCCAGGCACTGATTGATCAAATTTTTTGCTCTAAGAAATATACATTTTTTTATATAGTATTATATTATTATATATTTGTATTGTTGTACAATAAAAAAGTAAAATTCCAACGCTTTTTGCTTATGATCAATGAAAATATACATTTATTTTTTCTTATTGGGAAAAAAATGTAAATTTAATTAGCATTGTATGTTTAACTTTTTAATTTATACTTTATTTGTTTAAATACCCAAATTATAAATCAAATTTTAATTAATTCTGTAATGCAGATTTTTGGCAGAAATCCATAGAAAAAAAATCTTTGCTAATAATAAATGTTGCTTTATATTAATATATTTAGTTAATTTACCTGCTAATAATTATGCAATATACATGCGTGCTTTCATCAATTTGGTAAATAAAAGTGAAACATCAGTATATCTGAAGACAGAGCGGTAAGTTCACGTCGAATATACAAACTATCAAGTAAGTTTATACTATATGCTAAGATAGAGTGCCAGCACGATTCTCGCAAACAGCTGTTTGTGCAACTGGTTGCTAATAATGTTGTGGCATGTGCCATTAATCACGGAAATTAATGGTAGGATGCCATGGTAGAAATTTCAATACTACACAACTCAAGGAAATACAAATAGTTACAGCGAAAAGCAATATGAGCATCTTAAATAAAAAATGGTGTGAGATGTTGATTTTTTGTTTTTTTGATGTTGATGTACATCAGTACAGTCGTCACCTCCGAAAATATCTCTTTGCGGTCTTGTTAATCACCATGTCTTGAAAAACTTACACAAGGCATGGTGATTAACAGGGCTGCAAGTGGGAAGTTTTTCAAGGCGACAAAAAATATAAATATACATTGCTCTTGTAGTAAAAAAGGTATTTAGTGGAAGTCCATTTAACATTTATGTTTGCAAGGAGAACTGAACACTTCATTATTTTTCAGCGTCCATCTGAACCATGATCTTGAATATTTATCGTTCATTTTGAATCATACGAGTAATTAAATGTTATTTAAATTTTTGTGTGTGCATATATATCACTCTTGACTTTGAAAGAGTTAACACTTATTTTTCTTTTTTAAAAAGTGTATGCTGAACACACATCATGTAAACCGAATTTAAACGTTGTCACACACTCGACTCACCCGCCAGCGAGCAGACCCGGCGCGGTGAAAGGAAAACCTGCGAGGAGAGCGCGACCAAGCCCAGCCACGGCGCAGCTTACGAGGAACAGGAGGTTGACGTGGGGCAGTGACGTGGCCAGCTCTCCGAACACCAGTGACGTCACTAAACCTACGTTCGCCACGGCACCGAGACCACCTGTAAGTTGAGAAAATTGCGAAAGCTTGAGAAATGTATTTTTATGATTTGTACCTAAAAAACAAAAAATCCACATCTTGTTGGTATGCAACCAGTCATTCATTCATTCTTACAGGGTTGTACTAAAAATTGCACTTGTAGAAGAAGGAGAGTATTATATTGTAAAAATAGTAAATGCATGACAACACTATAATAGTTGCATACAAGCATACATCACGATTACAAATGGAAACTAAAAGACTGTGAACGTTCATGTTACGTGAGATATGATGAAATAATAGAAAATAAAATACATATTTGTCAGAAACATAATGTTGCTATACATTTTTTTAAACAGAACTATTTAATTGCTCCAAATTGCACTAAACTAACGTCAAATTATTCAGATTAAATTTTCATTATAATTTATATTTGGCTACACTATGTATAATAATTATTTATATAATACTTGTAATAAAGTAAGGTAAACGTGAAACTTAATTAAAAGTCTCTGTGCCTGCTAAAACTTTTTATAGCCCAAAGCGAGTGAGATTTACGAACATTCCAAAGTGCCCACTTACCTAGAAGAATGACGGTAGCTCCGAGCCACGGCTGCAGAGAAGAATTAAGGGTTGCCCACGGACACAGAGCCTCCATGTTGCACTCGTATGGTCGAGCTTCTGTCTGTGTCCCGGCCGTAAGTGTTCTCCAGTAGCCTCTCGGACACCCGACACCGCTTGACACGCTTGCTGGCCATGACTGCACGCTCCCTGAACACGCCGAGAAACTTAAGTCGCTAAACTAGAATGTGAAACGAGACTTGATGTTTAGAAGAAAAAATTATTTTGTCTTAAAAAAAAAATTGCAATAAGAGACTAGTGAGAAAAGTAGATATGCTATTAAAATCTTTGCTTTCATGTTACGTTTCAATTCTATTTAATGGAGATTTTGTTTAATTAGTAGACTATTCAGCATCAGTATAATTATAGATCAATAAATTAATTAATAAATTAATACATAGTTTTAAACAATAACATGAATTTCATAAAATATAATAGAATAATTATATTACGTACATAATATCTAAAAATTTAAACTATCAATTTATTAATAGAAAAAAGTAAGCTACATCATTTAATGAAGTAAATTAAACAATATATATAAAATGAATAGGCGATCGTTACATGCATGATTTAATAATGTTACGTAAACTATTTTGCATTTTTTTCTGCACAAAGTACGAACAATATTTCTATTTATAAAGTATTTTAGCCCCTAGAGAGCATTTCTTGTTTCTCTCATAAGTTAGATGGTTTTATGGAATCGTTCCCTGTGGGCCTTGTTTTGGAGCCACGCACGCAACATCTGTATCCTCACTAGCTGAGGGCAGTTCTCCTCCACGTGTGCACTCAGACGCGTCGCTCTCGCGTGTTTAGGTTTTGTCCCAAAAATGTATCCCTTGTGTTTTCACGTCCTTAGTCGAGGTTGAATAAAAAATGCGAGAACATTAAATTTTGTAAGTGTTCATTAAATGACTAACATGAGCTTCTGCACGGCTCTCATCCCCCTCAATACCATGTCAGTAAAACAGTAAATATTGGAAAGTAAAGGGGCCGTAAACAAAATTCTTTGTCCACTACTGATGTAAAATAAAAAAAAAAATAAATAAAAACGCAGAAAACAACACATGATTCATGTGTCATATTGTTAGTATAAATGTACAGATTTTTAATTTTTGTAGCAGATAAAGAAAAAATCTTTGTGTTCGTTGCTTAAAAAAAAAAAAAAAAAAAAAAAAAAAAAAAAAGAGTTTAAGTATTATAGCTTCAGCCAATTTATTAACTTAAAGCATTAATTATAAACAGTCCCATTTAACATGGTCCCTTTGTTCACTGCCAATTCCCTCCGGTTGGCTGCACTGGCGTCTCCAAATCGGTCGAGCTGAAGACGCCGCGCATGGGCAGAGCACTGGGCCGACCTACGGTACTGCACGCGGCAGGACGGCACAGTGGCACACGGCTGCCGACCTCCACGCCGCGCTCAACCGTCCCTCTATCGGCTCTCGCGATGTACGGCATGCTGCTCGAGAGCGTCATGCACTATGTGCAGGTACGTGACAAGTGACGCGATAATTACTATCACATTTTTTGGTACCTCCCCACCCCTTCTTGATTATTTTTATTAACTTACGAAAATTTATTTTTAAAAACGGACATTCGTTTTTTTTTTCTTATGATAATATGAATAAGGAGATAAGAGAATACAAATTAGGAACAATGGACATTTTAAGAGAAAGAATTTAAATTGATACAATCATTTGATATTTGATTGCTACAAATTTAATATAGTAATCTGAAGCTATCGTCGTGTGTGATTTAATAACAAATTAATTGTTTGACTTGATACAGTGTGTCAGAGTCACTCACGAGTTTACCAGTTATTGTTATATTATTTGCCAATTATAAATTATTGATTGCCATACATTCTAATGTAATACCAGAGAGAGATCTTATATTGTAAGCTCTTTGGTTATCATATAATATAGTAACACAATTCTGATTACACAAATTATTAAATAAAAATTAATTTCTCCAGGGAAAGTATATATTATATATAATATAGTAGAGAAGTTATATCGGTGAATAAAATTAGTTTTGAAATCGATTTTGATCACGAAGATTTCTATTTCTGCATGCCAGTATCCACATGCCTCTTGATAGTTAGAACCTTAACTATATAAGTAACCAATATCTGATATATAATATTTAATTTGTAAGTTTTCTTCTCTATTTTAATAAATTAAAATTACGTTTTTACTTTTTCATAACAATTAAAACGTTGAATCTTTGCCACGTGGCGTTCTCGTGACCACCTCGTGCGTGTTCTTTTGGCCACGTGCCACGCTTTGTGTTGAGCATAATGAGCAATGAACGCAAGAGTGAAGAATCTTGGAGAGAGGCCCAGAGTACCAAGTAATTTAAATTGGCTTATTTTTATGCTGTACATCAATTTTTCGACATCAGTGTTTTGTATATATATTATTATATTGACTTGAATTATATCAATGTTAATAGTGTTACACTGCCAAATATTTTGTATTTTTACAAATGACGTTTAGCTAATTTTGAAAATAAAATAATTATATATTGTAAATTTTTAATAATCAGATTATAAGAAAAGATTAAATAGATTTTTAATAAATTTAAATTATTAAAAAAAAGTGATATATATTGCCAGAAATAATCTCACTTTATATTACAATATCTCCTTGCTTATTAAAATAATTAATCCTACGCAAATATTATACTCTTTAACTATAATAATATGTGAAAAGAAGTAACACTTCTTTGATATGTGTTTCGTTTCTAGATCCGATCTTGATTTCCTAACATTTTCACCCATGCACTCCATAATGGGATCAAGGCTAATTTATTTCAGCTGACAATGGTCATGTTAGAAAACTATATTATGATGGTCTTCAAGGCTCCCCTTAAATTTCAAATTTTCTTTATGTGTTGACTCTTTAGGCCAGCACGCAAATTAATGAAAGAACATATAAGAGGATCGTTAAACGGTGGTACAGAAAAAAGTAAATTTATAGTTTATTAGCATACCATGTCGACAGTGTGATAAACTAAGGGCTCACAAGTCTAATAATAATTTCTCAAGTAAAGTAATGTAAAGTACATGCGCCTTCCTGCCTGGAGTCCTGGACTGCAAGATGTTTTAATACTTAAGGATTTATAGGGGGATGCAAAAAACTTTATACCCACAATTAGATTTTTTTTTTATGTTTCCACAGCATTGATATTTGATAATCATTATTTTTTTATTTATTTATTTTTTTTTAGCTAAAATTTTTAAGACTTAAAAATTAGACTTAAATTAAAAGTGGTCTTAACGCTTTTATACTTTCTGAACGCTATGAATGTCTCTTTTAATTATGAAACTTCTCTCTTTGCGGAGGGATTAAATTTGCCTCTCTGCAAAGATTTTTAAATGAAACTAGGGGTGGGGTGTAAACTCGCGCTTACGCTCGTTTGCTTTCAAGTCTTTTAAATAATTTTGTCAATCATATGTTGCCATCTATATAAGTATTCAGTACGTGACATCATAACGGTGTTTTAATGCAAAATGGATAACCTACGTGAAAAATTTTTATTGCAGAAATGATTTGAAGGTACCGAATTATGCTACTCTGATTTTTTCCAGATTTTTTTGAAACCCAGAACTATTTTTAAATAATTATTAAATGTGCTGCCACGCCTTCTGGAGGCGTCAACAGGCGTCTCTGTCCTATCCTTTTTATTAACGATTCAGGGGTGCCAACTTAAATTACAGAACGTTCAATAATTATTTAGAAATAGTTGCAGGACTCATAAAAATCTAAAAAAATTCAGAGTAATTCAGAGTAGAGGTGGAGCGTGGCGTTATGCATTGACCGGTTCTCGTTAGATCACTGAAGTCAGGCTACGTCAAGCGTGGTTAATACTTGGATGGGTGACCATTTCAAGTATAAAAATACGCCGCTCCCTCCCTGGGATAAATTCGTTTTGCTTTCCACCCAGTGCAGTGATGCACTTCCAAAAATCTCTCAGCCATATGTTGACAGATATTATAGTGTTCTAAATTAGCGAAGATGAACAAGCTCAGATAACGACTCAGACGCAGTTGTTAGACCCCTACTATTTTATTATTATTTATTTTATTTTATTTAATAATTTTTTAAAGAGTTTGGGGAGATTCGAGTTAATTATTTTCTTAGCGTCCGGTCGTGTTCGAGCGAGCAAGGCAATGGGCTTACTCCGGACACTGCCCATCTTCAACACAAAGAGGTGGCCAGTTGTAATTAAACCTCGTAATGCTATGATGTACCGAACGCAAATTGCCCCTGAAAGTAGGCAACCACAACCTACATGCCCCTGAAAGTATGCAACCCGCATTAATTACACCTTAATTTGATAACCCCCCCTAGACCTAATTGGGAGATGATCCGAGCATTATTTACGAAAATATTCGTTTTTATATAAAGTTATTATAAGTTACCCCTAAAGGTAGGCAACCTTCACTTACATGCCCTTGAAAGTATGCAACCCAACCAAACTTCCCCTGAAAGTATGCAACCACAACCTACATGCCCCTGAAAGTATGCAACCCGCATTACTTGCACCTTAATTTTATAACCCCCCCTAGACCTAATTGGGAGTAAATCCGAGCATTATTTACGAAAATAATCAATTTTATATAAAGTTATAATAATTAAGTCACACCTGGAAGTAGTTTGCTTGGAATGTGCTACCATGGCATCTCCACCTATGGGAAAAATATCGAACTTCTGAATGTCTACAATATCTGTGCTCACGTGATTCCATTTGCGGGCGGCCACCATCTTGAAACTATCTTACGCACATATGCGCGCACTTGCGCGGATATTCGCATGCGCATTTTCGCGGACCAATCTTCGCGCGAATTTCACATCACTGCACTGAGCAGTCAGATCCCCTTTTGCAATGTTGCCTCTAAACGGAAGCAGCCAATGGGATGGCAGCAGTCACACAAAGAAAATTAATAAAGTATAATAATTTCAAAGCATTGACGATATGCAAAAGCTTCAGCCAATCCCAGTTAGCAGAACTCTTTCTACCAATGGTATACTTGCCTTTTTCCACCAACATTCAAACTTAAACGACAAAGAAGCTGTTGAAGTTGGTAACCATAAACTTTCCAATGGCAGGAAACACTGTATGTATAAAAAATGGAAAAAGTAGCACTAGAACGTTGTGCGTTACATGTCTACGTATCAGAAAACACAAATCGAAACCAACGAAAAGATGAACTCAGGGAGGAGATCCCCTAGCCGTGGAGTCACGCGGCAGAAGGTCACCCCGTGTCCACGATGTCCACATTTGTGATTCAAAGTGCATGATAGAGGGCCGTAACACATCAAAGTGACACGTAATACGTCGCAATAGCATGACGTCCTCACTACACGGCCACGACAACACACCACGCACCAACACTCGAACACACGGTGATTCGAAACACAGACCACACGACACCGAAGAGCCGAAATTTCCAAACGTAACCTCACGGGCGGCGTGCGCTGCCGAAAGGATGTCCGGTGTCCGGAACCGAACACGACTCGGCAGCAACAAAAGTTCACCGGGCAAAGACCTCCACCGACCAAGGCCAGCGCAGGGCACCGGAAGAGCTCGGAGGCCGAAAAACCCCAAAAATCTAGATAAAAAAATTCACCGCCAGTCCCCCCCCTGACGTGGATTTTTTATTATTTTCCCGGTTACGGCGGCCACCCCCGGGAACCCCCAGGAAAAGTTTCGTCGGGTTCCGACGAACCCAGACGCTCGCCCAAAGGAAGTGCGTGCCAGCATAGGAAAACGCTGGTTAATTTTGGGGTCCCGAAAGTGATGTTTAATAATAAGGACTAGGGGTGCGGGTGGTCGCCGGCCTCTTTTTTTTGTTTTTTTTTTTTATTTTCTTTTTGAGAAGGAGAGTCGCGACGACGTGGTGGTGACCAAAAATTGCACGTGTCATAAAAATGGATTTGCGCGCCATCTTTGAACTTAGTGTAGAAGTATTTCGACGGCGATCGCCACTATATCTGGTGATTCTCCGAGCCGTGCTGCCACCTGGTGGCCTTTTCTCGTACCGCCCCGGAACCTTCCAGAATGTATGATAAATAGTGCACCCTTGTGTCGGACCGGCACGAGACTCCCCCAGGAAGTCTCTATCGAGAGTCCCGCTTCCGCCTCTCGGATGAAGCGAGTTAGACGTAGACCT
The DNA here is from genome assembly GCA_949825025.1 of Siphlonurus alternatus. NCBI lineage: Eukaryota > Metazoa > Arthropoda > Insecta > Ephemeroptera > Siphlonuridae > Siphlonurus > Siphlonurus alternatus. The sequence goes on from OX463781.1 coordinate 11,683,997, forward strand.
AGCGACGACGCGGCATTACGCCCTGTCATGGCTGTCAACGTCATGTAGATCCGTCCATATGTGGGCGCGTCTGAATGCCACGACCTAACTTTTTTCCCGTCGACCGCACGGTCAGCTCGGGAAACGGAGCGTTTCAATCGAGTAAGTACGAAAAGTATGCAAATCGCGATGGGAAGGTGTCGCGACGTCATTCTCGCGAACACGCCCCTCGAACGGAGGCAGGATTTCAAATCGCGAAATGGCACCCGACGTTGCTCAAAGAGAGGTGGGCCCGACTTTGACGTCCCCGTTGACGGAAAGCAGGCCCGCTTTCGAAAAAAGCTCTCTGTTCATTTGTGGTCCGCTCGATCGGCCGTGTCAATCGACCGATGTCGGACCTAACCTACTCTCGTGCCCGGACGAGTTAGCAAACGTCGGGGGCGACCCCGATGATAAAGTTTCCGCGGTTCCCCCGCCCCGAGCGACCCCCCGACGGGACGCGCGTTCGCGGAGAGAGGCGCGAGAGACGCGACGGATCGGTCGCTTCGTCTCGAGGCGCGTCGGCGGGCCGCCGGTCGCGTGCCACGAGAACCGCGAGGTCCGATAGACGCCGCACCGTCCCGCGGGGTCGGGGGCGGTCTCGCCCCCGCCCCGTCGGAGGAGGGACGAAAGTGGAAAAAGGGCTTCATGAACCTCCGAGAGGACCGGTGCGCCCCTCCCGCGGCGCCGAGGACGGACGCCGGGGAGGGCCCCCGGAGGCCCGCAACTTCCCCGAAATCTCGTCCCCGGCTCGAGATTTCCGCCCTCTCTCGCCCTCCGGCGCCCCTCCCGGACGGAAACTCGATTTTAGGGAGGCGGTTCCGGAAACCTCGGGAGGCCCCCCACCCCGCGCCCCCGTCTCCCGGGTCGATTCCGGACGGGAAGACCTCTGCCACGCGAAAAGAAAATCTCGCGGGCGTTTCTTACGAGGATCCCTACGCGCGAAAAGTGCCGCTTAACTAAGGGTTACTAAGGGTTACTAAATTACTAAATAATATAAAGGCTAAAACACCTTTAACTCCCGACTTCATTTATGAGGATGTTCATACTATCGTATAATGTTAAAATTAACTTAACTGATTCAAAAGTACTTAATTCTGCCTCGACGTCAGTGAAATAAGTTTGGCACTGAACGTTATATCATGCAGTGTGTGACTAATGTTGATTTTCATTTTGCTGTCATAATTGATAAACATGCTAACATTATACTTGCTAGCTGCAAATAACAAAGTTTAGTGTCGGCCTGTATTGTCTGATAAACTTATAATGAGAATTTGATATTCCTTAGGGACAAAAGGTGTTTGTAATTTATCAATTATATGACCGTCCTAAAACTGTAATTTGATATTATTCAAGGCACATTCTAGTTCAGTAAACACTCCGTATAATTTCATGTAATTTACGAAGACGGTTATATATAGGCTTGTAGAACCTTTTACATATATAATTATATATTATTAATTATTATACATTGCTAAAATCCTGTTGTTAGGCGCAGTGGCGTAGCCAGGATTTGCCCAAGGGGGGGGTTCTTCAGGACAAAGATTGAGAATAGCCCACTGGGGGGTTTGGGGGGCGAAGCCCCCCAATAGCCCGCCGCAGGCGCGATTTTTTTTAAGGACACGCCCCTTTTTTAGGGTAAAATAATGGAAAAATACTATTATATTAGAGGGTAAAATATATGGCCTGATGCAATTTTTTTAACATTTTATATTTTTTTCACCCCATTTTTCAATTTCTTTTGAATACGTGCGTATAATAAATAAAGCTTTGAGTAAATCATTTTAATTAAATCAAGTAATTCATGTAACCACTTTATATTATTTTTATAGAATCAGTGTACAAGTCATTTAATTGAATTTGATTTTTAAAATTTATTTAATAATCCAAGTTCACATCATTAAGATATTGTGAAAAATAAATAAATAAAAAAGGGAATTGCTTCTCTTATTTTTGTTAAATTTTGTCTGCACCGGGCGCGTGGAGCAACCAATTAAATGAAAGTGCGGCACACGTGAGAGCGTTTTAATTTATACAATAGTAGTTATATGCACATGCAGTTTGTAAGGGAAATGAAACATTTATTTATGAGTCGCACTTTTTCCTGTTAAAATTAGAAACTAACTTATAATTTGTTTATTTCAAAGAAAATACTATATATAAATATATAAATTTATAAATTTCAATTTTTTATTTAACTTTTTTTTTTTCAAATTTCTATAATTTTTCCTTTTTTCTTCTTATATCCAGTCACTACTTGATCTTCATGGGGGGGGTTTAAACCCCGAAAACCCCCCCCGTGGCTACGCCACTGGTTAGGCGATGAATATCTTTGTTTTCAGTTTATAAAGCTGTTATATAAATATCAATCGTTTTTAGAAAAAAATTAAACATTAAACATTTAATAATCAGATTCTAAGAAAATATTGAATAGATTTTTAATAAATTTAACATAAACATAAATGAAATTTAAATTAGTTTAAAAAAGTTATATATTGCCAGAAATGATCTCACTTTATATTACAATATCTCCTTGATTATTAAAATAATTAAGCCTATACGCAAATATTATATACTCCTTAACTATAATATGTCATTGTGTCTCGTTTCTAGATACGATCTTCATTTCCTAACATTTTCACCCATGCTTTCCATAATGGGATCGAGGCTAATTTATAATTTTGGTTTCTAGTGTTTTTTCACGTCACTGCTGTGGTTGTGGATACATTTTTTCCTGTATTTTTTTTTCCGCAAATCAACCAGAGGAATAAAAATACCAAAATGAATTTTTTACGATACCCTCTTTATATATATATATATATATATATATGGACGATTATACTATCAATCAAATACGTAAATTGAATGTATTATTTTACAGTGCTATATTATACATAAACAATTTCCTATAAGCGTTAGAACTTCAAAATGAATAAAGTTTTGTATGATAATGTATATATGTTCGTATTGTTGTGCAGTGAGTTAAGGGATATTTTATCCACAAGCTCTAAAAATATAATATATCATATGAAGTCTTACTTTATTCTCTCTCACTCCCATACTCTCACTTAATTTTTTTTTTAAATCAAACATACACATACGCTTGTATACTCTTAACGTTTTTGAATAATATATATTTATAAAAATATTTTCTTTTTGGGGATTCTCTCTTACAAAGATTGCACGTAAAAATTGAACGTTGTTGATGTATTATGGACGGTCTCCTCTTCACTGCTGGTGGATGTGAAGTAATCCTTATTATTAAACATCACTTTCGGGACCCCAAAATTAACCAGCGTTTTCCTATGCTGGGACGCACTTCCTTTGGGCGAGCGTCTGGGTTCGTCGGAACCCAACGAAACTTTTCCTGGGGGTTCCCGGGGGTGGCCGCCGTAACCAGGAAAATAATAAAAAATCCACGTCCGGGGGGGGGGGGACTGGGGGTGAATTTTTTTATCTAGATTTATGGGGTTTTTCGGCCTCCGAGCTCTTCCGGTGCCCTGCGCTGGCCTTGGCCGGTGGAGGTCTTTGCCCGGTGAACTTTTGTTGCTGCCGAGTCGTGTTCGGTTCCGGACACCGGACACCGTTTCAGCAGCGCACGCCGCCCGTGAGGTTACGTTTGGAAATTTGGGCTCTTCGGTGTCGTGTGGTCTGTGTTTCGAATCACCGTGTGTTCGAGTGTTGGTGGGTGGTGTGTTGTCGTGGCCGTGTAGTGAGGACGTCATGCTATTGCGACGTATTACGTGTCACTTTGATGTGTTACGGCCCTCTATCATGCACTTTGAATCACAAATGTGGACATCGTGGACACGGGGTGACCTTGTGCCGCGTGACTCCACGGCTAGGGGATCTCCTCCCTGAGTTCACCTTTTCGTTGGTTTCGATTTGTGTTTTCTGATACGTAAACATGCAACACACAACGTACTAGTGCTACTTTTTCCATTTTTTATACATACAGTGTTTCCTGCCATTGGAAAGTTTATGGTTACCAACTTCAACAGCTTCTTTGTCGTTCAACTTTGAATGTTGGTGGAAAAAGGCAAGTCTACCATTGGTAGAAACAGTTCTGCTAACTGGGATTGGCTGAAGCTTTTGCATATCGTCAATGCTTTGAAATTATTATAATTTATTAACTTTTTTTGTGTGACTGCTGCCATCCCATTGGCTGCTTCTGTTTAGCGGCAACATTGCAAAAGGGGATCTGACTGCTCAGTGCAGTGATGTGAAATTCGCGCGAAGATTGGTCCGCGAAAATGCGCATGCGAATATCCGCGCAAGTGCGCGCATATGTGCGTAAGATAGTTTCAAGATGGTGGCCGCCCGCAAATGGAATCACGTGAGCACAGATATTGTAGACATTCAGAAGTTCAATATTTTTCCCATAGATGGAGATGCCATATGGTAGCACATTCCAAGCAAACTACTTTCAGGTGTGACTTATTAATTAATATAACTTTGTATAAAATTAATTATTATCGTAAATAATGCTCGGATTTACTCCCAATTAGTTCTAGGGGGGGTTATAAAATTAAGGTGCAAGTAATGCGGGTTGCATACTTTCAGGGGCATGTAGGTTGTGGTTGCATACTTTCAGGGGAAGTTTGGTTGGGTTGCATACTTTCAGGGGCATGTAAGTGAAGGTTGCCTACCTTTAGGGGTAACTTATAATAACTTTATATAAAAACGAATATTTTCGTAAATAATGCTCGGATCATCTCCCAATTAGGTCTAGGGGGGGTTATCAAATTAAGGTGTAATTAATGCGGGTTGCATACTTTCAGGGGCATGTAGGTTGTGGTTGCCTACTTTCAGGGGCAATTTGCGTTCGGTACATCATAGCATTACGAGGTTTAATTACAACTGGCCACCTCTTTGTGTTGAAGATGGGCAGTGTCCGGAGTAAGCCCATTGCCTTGCTCGCTCGAACACGACCGGACGCTATGAAAATAATTAACTCGAATCTCCCCAAACTCCTTAAAAAAATTATTAAATAAAATAAAATAAATAATAATAAAATAGTAGGGGCCTAACAACTGCGTCTGACTCCTTAAAAAATTATTAAATAAAATAAAATAAATAATAATAAAATAGTAGGGGTCTAACAACTGCGTCTGAGTCGTTATCTGAGCCTGTTCATCTTCGCTAATTTAGAACACTATAATATCTGTCAACATATGGCTGAGAGATTTTTGGAAGTGCATCATTGCACTGGGTGGAAAGCAAGACGAATTTATCCCAGGGAGGGAGCGGCGTATTTTTATACTTGAAATGGTCACCCATCCAAGTATTAACCACGCTTGACGTAGCCTGACTTCAGTGATCTAACGAGAACCAGTCAATGCATAACGCCACGCTCCACATCTACTCTGAAATCTGAATTACTCTGAATTTTTTTAGATTTTTATGAGTCCTGCAACTATTTCTAAATAATTATTGAACGTTCTGTAATTTAAGTTGGCACCCCTGAATCGTTAATAAAAAGGATAGGACAGAGACGCCTGTTGACGCCTCCAGAGGGTGTGGCAGCACATTTAATAATTATTTAAAAATAGTTCTGGGTTTCAAAAAAATCTAGAAAAAATCAGAGTAGCATAATTTGGTACCTTCAATTCATTTCTGAAATAGAAAATTTTCATGTAGGTTGTCCATTTTGCATTAAAACACCGTTATGATATCACGTACTGAATACTTATATAGATGGCAACATATGATTGACAAAATTAATTAAAAGACTTGAAACCAAACGAGCGTAGGCGCGAGTTTACACCCCACCCCTAGTTTTCACTAAAGTAGCGGGGTGAGAACTATGGCACGTCGGTGTCTGTGCGTGACAACCACGCAGCCTGTCATTATAGTCACGACAAACAAGCGGCGAGCCTCGCCATCTGATCCGGAGGGAGGCTGCCATGCAATAACCAGCTTCATTGACACCGACATCAATCCACAATACTATCCGTATATAGCAACCCCAACCCAATTCGCGTCATAATAGGAGGTATCTGTTTTAGATGACGTGAAACCACAAAATAATAATTTAATAATAATGGGTGCGATTCACGAAGCAGTTAGCCAGGTTTCTAACTACGTTTAACTATACCTGTTTTACGTGTTAAAGCACCTAGTTAAACGTGGTTAAGCTAAACGTGGTTAGAAACCTGGTTAACTGCTTCGTGAATCGCGCCCAATAATAATGAAAAATAACGTGAAAAGCAAGGTAAAATAATTATATTTTTTAATTTATATTACTGTTTTTTATCTATTGAATGCTTTTGATACTGTATCAAGTATCAACATGTTTTTGTATTATATTAAATTTGTATCTTCAAAAATATGAAAAATTTAAAAATTCTTACGTGTATAATTTTAAATCCCACGTAATATTTTTAAGAGAAATTTCAAAAAATAATTGATGCTTCTTATTTGTTTCTTTGTTATAGATAAAAGTCATGTATTTATTGTGTTTGGATGTTATTGTTATGTATTTTTGTTAATATTAAGTCTGACGTGAACATATGTTGTCTTGTACCATCGAAAAGTTTCGAATAAAGAAAATAAATAAAATAAAATCAAACAGTGCTTCAACTGCAACTGGCAACGTTCTTGCCATTCAAAACTGATATATTTATAATAATACGAACTTTTTTTTATTCAGTACTTTACGGTTGTATACTTTCTGCGTAATACTGTCATGTTGGTCGTAACTTTACTTTCGTCTGTCAGGCGCGCTTTTGTGAGCTCGCGCACCGCAAAAACCACAACATGCGGTTAACAAAGAACATTTTCACCATAATATAATACTAAATTTAATTATTTAAAATAAATATTATTATATATTATACAATGCAAAATTTTAATTATTATACACAAGTTTATCGAAACAATACTCCACAGGGTATGCAATTTGGTGTTAAACAAATTTCACTGAAATGGATTTTGATCACAGGCGTAGTTAAATTAATAATAATAATAATAATATTATACTGATTTGCAATGGCTACAACATGTTGTGTAATATTTTAAAAAAAAATAGTCACCAAGGTTTCGAAGAGACTGCGCCATCGTGCAGTTTTTTTAACCCATTCATTGAGATTGAACTATATGGTGCACAATATTAATTAGATGAAATTAAATATTAAAAAAATACGATGTTAAAATTATGATAACCTTTTAAAATAAATAAATATTTTATTCATTTTAATATTTCATGGCACGATCTGAATTGTTTAATATTTGTAATTTTTGTAAAACATATATTTTATCATTTTGTTTCAAACAACTGGTTGTACAAGGAAAACATAGATGACAAGAATATATTCTTGTGTCGGTAATAAATTTAATTATTTTAAATTCTTTATTAATTATGTAAATTAACTAGCATATTTGAATAGCCAAACTTTATAGATTAAAATTTCTAAGTGATAATTCTTAAAAACGTGAAAGTAGGAGCATTAAAAGTTTCCAATGTTCCAATAATATTGACATTGTTTCTTATTAATTAAGTTCCGACTCCCTTGGTTTAAATTAATACGTAATAAACTATAGAACGCTGGATCTTTTGCAGAAAACAAAGCCAACTAATTACAGGCAAGGCTGCTTTTAAGTAAGTTAAAGACGTTATGTTTTAGAGCTTCATTTGCAGAATCACACCAAAGGAGAAAAAACAAAATGGAGGGTATATTATTTTTTTTATATAATACAAAAAAAAAATGAAAAAATGCAAGAAATTAATTAATTTATTATTTTGTTTCAAACAACTGGTTGTACAAGGAAAACATAGATGACATCAAAAAACACCCATTTAGATGAGTAAAAAGAAAATAACACAAAACAAAAAACAAAACAAAAATTTTAAAAAAATTACAATGATTTAAAAAACAGTTAATTAAATCAGCAGAATTACAACAATTTATGTTACACTAAATTTAAGACATTTTAGATATTTTATTTTAGCTTCAAATTATTTAATAAAATAGAAGTAACTTTCTTTATTAGAACTTTTTTATTTATTTATTTTTTTTTTCTTAAACAGTAAGTTATCATACTTATCATCGATATTTCTCAGCATCAAAAGTTACTTGGCAAGAAAATCATTCAATTTTGCAGTCTGATAAAAGAACTTTTTCAAGCAAATTCAACTTATGCCCCTCTACACACACTTTATTTTTATTTTTTGTGTTTTAAGAAAGAATATCACAGTTTTGAGTATAGATCTCTGGATGATTACGTCTATGAACACACAACAGTTTAGTATAAAGATGCATGATATCATAAATATTCAGATAACTATACCACCGAAAAGGATTGTCAAAACATTTTTCCAACCCTGTAGATTCTCCCTCACCCCTCTCCCTCAAGAAAAAAGAGTCAACAAGTCGGACTTACATTTATGTCAACGTATTGGTATATCTATTTGACAAAAATAAATCCGTATGAATCCATTCGTTATTATACTATTATTATGATCGAAACCAACATTTTTCTTTACTTTTTCCAGTAAAATATTATTGTTTGTTTAGGCTATCATCTATCATGAGAAGCTTTGGAAAAATAAAATTATCTGACTACAATATTTTTCTTATATAAATCAATAATTTGATATAGTTTTCAACAAATCAAAAGAAGCAGTTATAGTTGTTGATTTGTTTCTTAAAACCCCGTGCTGGCATTCAGATATCAAATTATTATCGTACCGATAATCCATAATTTGATCGTCTAATAGACCTTCAAAGGCTATGAGGAATGATATGAATTTAGCCTGTTGATTAATATTTCTGAAATTAGAAATTTGCCTCTCAAGAGTGAGCAACTGAACAGAAAGTTACACAAAAAAATAATCTGTTTTTACAAAATAGAATTAAAAAAAGTAATTTTATAATTATTATAGATAAAGCAAAAATGAATTAATATTTATATATATTTAACATTCAATAACCATATTGCTAATAATTGAAATAAAAATACTCTGGCTATGATTTCAATGCATTGCTGTATTTTTTTAGAAAAAAACTGTTTTACTGATTGTGAGATCTATTATTTATAGATGATTAAGTCCTCCTGGAGGTGCTATTTGCAATTTTGCTATTTCCAATTACAGAAAAACGAATTAATTAAGAGCACTTTCTCTAAATTATCAAAATGGAAATAATCTTAGTAAATCACAAAGCTTTTACATCTAGCTATTTCCGGTGGGAAATAAAATTTAGTTGACTGTATAATTTACATTGTTGAAGAGAACAACATCAGCACACAAACAATAGCGGCTACAACAATGTGACAGCACGCAATTCAGTGGGGGATATAGTAAGGTCACGGTTGCAGTATCGATAATTCATGTTTACATATAATAAACCTTTGGGAACGTGCCAATTATAACACTCAATAACCATCGCTCTTTGTCACGATACATTTATGTCCTGCTACATAAGTACGTAATATGAACCATGTCTGGCTTATCCGCAAACTTATCATTGCAGCTTCAGTGAACTAGATACATGTTCAATAAATAATACTTCTGGGACATTTACTGCATATTTCGGTTCCTTAGGAAATAATATTATGACAAAAGCTTTCGTCTGGTTGAATTGTGAGGTCTCCGAATCAATATCTACCTGCTTGTACAAAAACAAGTAGGATTGGCATTGGCAAAGAGCTGGGAGCTACGTAGGAAGGAAACTCACTTTTTTTTTATTATATACAAAAAATATATGAAACATGAAGGCACATAGAAACTTATATGTACATATAAATGACATTTGTTTTCTTATTTCTTACAAATTAAAGCTTGTGGCAAAACAAACTTAATTATAAAATTATTAGTATCTTTGTATTATAGAAATCATATCAAGTATTAACTTTTCTGCAAATATTAAATATATACATTTTAGAAAGCAGATAAAATTTAAGTTAAATAAAACCAAATTCTGAGAGCAATGTTACTAAAGTCAATACACACTTCGATTTTACTCAAATCTTGTCGCATCTTTAACGAAGCCCAGGAAATTTCAAATTGAGTAAAAATATAATAGATTTGTTTTTCAACATAACATAAAATTAGGCCTTTCAATTTTAGTAAAGATGTTCGTCTTTAATGTCTTTATGAAAGTTTTAAGGATAAATAGTTTATGGTATTAATAATCATGCTATAAGAGGATTTAAAAAAAAATGTCACACAATTTTAATCTTATAAATATTGAGAATTTTATTTATTTGTACAATATTAATTAATGAAATAAAATTCATATCAAAAATTTATTTTATATTACAAATCATTCAAAGTGTCTAAAATAATTCTGACAGGCAAGATTAATTATATCATTGAATCAATACTTGCTGAAACTTTATTAATAAATTTTGACAGAATAAAAGAATTTAACACTTATGAAAATTTTATTATTTAATCATACCTGAACAAGTTATTGAGCTAACGATTAAATTCTAAAAATAACGTCAAGTCAAATTGACATGCAGCAGATCAGAGAAGAGAAAAGGGGGGAGAGGGGCTATTGTTCACCACAAGCTGCTCATCATTTCTCCATCAAGAAAATAAATCCCTCGCCTGAATGGCTTTCACTATAATGCTGAACTATTATAGCAGGCTGCACTGTGGAACCTTGCCTAACTGCCTGATAACCATGATTAATGGTGTATCCGGAGGCGACCATTGCAGCGAATATTTTTCCACCTTCTTTTCTGCTGTCAAAAAGTATAAAATGCCAAAAAGTTGGAAAGAAAAATTTATAGCATTTACTTTTGGTATAAGAAAATTTATATATGAAATATTTATGTATTAAACTTTCCTTATCATGATATGATATTTTTACATTGAATTGGATTTATATAAAAACAATGATTGTTTTGTTTATAAAAATGATACTGATATTTGTTACTTTGAGGTATAACTCGTATCATGTGGGCTAAAATACATAAAAAAAAACTAAAGTATGAGCCACAGCTGATCTGATGTGTATGATGCAGTTCATTAATTTTTTGAAGTCACCGCAGCTTCACATAACACAAATTCAACGTGTGTGCTTAATCTACACAAGTCTGCAATAACCGTGTTTCAAAATCAAAATTATGTAAAATGGTGTGATACATATTCATACTATCGCACCCATCAATAAAAATATTCTTACATCATAAAAAAATAGTAAGAAAACTTATTATATCCATAATATTGCATTAAAAAAAAAACTATATAAAATTAAAAAATAATAGTAATTCGACCTGTTTTAGAAAATTCACTAGTTTAGTAATACATCTTTTATTCAGTCATGCACAAATGTTATTTCTTAAAGGTCGTTAGGAGCATAAATTAATTAATATAATTAAATTACAGTCAAATTTTAATATAAAATACAACTCTTTTAATTTAATTTCTAACTATATCAATGGAACTCTTTGTATATTTTTATTTTCTTAAATCCTGTTCAGAATGAAAAATCTATTTTTATTTATAATATAAAAAAATAGATTTTTAATTTTGAGAAGGGTATGTTTATATACTAAAAGAAGAAGAAGATAAGAAAGAAAGTTTATGAAACAATGTAGGCATTAAATTTCTGCATATATTTAACATTATTAAATATCTTTTGCTATAGTGATCTTAGGAAATTGAACATAGTATAATTGAAACAAGTTTATTTATGTCTAATTTCCTCCAAAATTGACGATCCAGTTTATATTTTTACATATTTTTACCTATATATACGTACAACAAAATTCAAACTATTTATATATTACGAGACGAATAGAAATAGATGAATAAAAGAGTAAAAGCATGCAACAAATTTTGTATGAAAAAATAATTATAATGATACAAAAATATATGATCTTACAATCTCCAGGGATGTTGATATGGGGGTTTGAAGCTGTAACAAGAATTCTGGACTCACATGAAAATATTAGCGGTGTCGTAACTTTTGGAGAGCTCGCCAGACAAAATGTTTTGGAGCAGTAGCAACAAAAATAGAACTCTCCCGAGAACTGAACGTTTGTTGAATCACGCAAGGGTTCGATCGTCAAACCCCTTAGCTCGGATTATAATTTTATCATTTCCCACGAGATGAAATTAATAGGTCTCAAATATGAAATGCGAGGAGTGTTGTAAATTTAATGAGACGTAACATTTTGCTGTATTTATGAAAAAGCCTTGATAATGTTTTTGATGTTTTTAATTAAAATTTACATAGCTTTGAAATGTAAAGGAAATTTATTTATATTTTGGTACAGATCGATGTAATTAATGATGTTAAAAATATTTTTCACGAGTATTTTCTGTGGATTTTAATTTAATTGGAGTGCTATGTGCTGTTTGTGTATTATGAACTAATAAATGTTTTTGCCTTTCAACAAATTGAATTTTTTTTATTGATATTTATTTTCATGCAGGTGTTTTTTTATAAACATGAAAAATGTTAATATGAATTTTAAATATCATTATATCATAACCATTTTACCATTTAAATTAATATATTATGTATTAAAATAATACATATTTATATATAATTCATATTATTTTAATACTGTACGTCAATCAACCCCATTATAATAATATATAACTATACAACCCTCGTTATGAAACTTGCTTACAAAACACTACCATATGATGTTAGACGTTGTTGTAATATAATTAAGGTATACAAATTATGTATTAAATATGATATACCAAAATCTTTACACTAAAACTTGATTTGAATAAAGTAAGGGTAGTCTAAGACATGAGAAGGGGTGCTTTTGATTAATAAACTTAGTTAGCGTGCTATTAGTTTGAGGCAGCCTTGAGCACCGGTTGCTTTATGTATGCTACATTGAAAGGCAATGCGTGTTATGTGCAAGGTGGATGTATACCATTAGCGAGGCATGGTTTATATATAATATGCGGTGATTTATATAAAGGGCTTGGAAACACGAGTCTCACACTTTAAAGCCCTATATAAGCTCTTTTACTTTAATGGTCAGTTCATACCTATGAAGTACGTATGTATGTATATATACAATCAATTTTATTTTTTACTAATTAAAAATAAATTGAAATAAAATGGTTTGACGTACTTTACAAAAAATAAATCCAATTTGTTGATTAATAATCTAAATCTAAAATAATGAAACAAAGGAATACTGAAAACACTATTTTGGTTATATCTAGTTTAAAATAGTGATGAAAAGAAATATATTTTTTAAAAAAAATATGTAAATTTTATTAAAAAAAATCAATATTTAAAAACAGAACACAAATTTTAATGAAATATTAACATATAAAACAATGACAGAAATAAATTGAAAACATTGTTAACAATGTAAAAACATAAAAATAATAAAATTTACATCATTGTATGATAAACCTAATAATAAAATGATGCATTAATATTATATTGATTATATTACAAACAAAAGAACAACACAAAGAGTTGAGGCGAAAAGAGATAATAAAACTTTGATAGCCTACTCGTTAGTGTTAATGTGATCCTGAAAAAGGATAAAAGTCATTTGTTTTTACTATGTCATTGTCACTTAGTGGAATGACGCTGCTGTGCTAATGTGGTGCTGCCTAGTTGGGAAAACATCGCACGACGATACCAGTAGCTATTATATTATATTCTCGTCACTTGCCAATGGTCACGTGACCGATTTACACCCAGCTGTGCGGCTATTTTTATATTCATCACAAGAATTATACGGTATACACACAGATACCATATTAAACATGAGTGGTCTTATATTATATTAATATTATTACCAGAGATTAGACTAATTTAAGAACAACTTGGAAATCTTCCACAATTTCACTTTATGCAATGGTATCGGGAGAATTCAAAATTCAAGTACATTTTATTCTATCAAAAGCTTTACAACACAACAACACTGATCATGTTAATATTACTACAACTGATTAAAATTAACCAATTATATAAAAAAATATGATAAATATTCAATACTAGAATTTATTTGACAACATTAGTGCAGTAAGTGTAAGCTAAAATAAAAATTAAATAAATAAATACATAAATAAAAGCACCTGTTATATATTTTTGACTGAATTGATTGCCATACTCTCTTGCTAGAAATCTGCAAATAACTTCTGCATTAACTTTCAGATGTTGGCATACCTGCAAGGCTGAATTTTTGAGCACCTCATTCAGCATTATAATTCAGTGGAATTTTAATTCAAATTAATTATTCAATGTTTTGTTCCCATTCTTAATTGTTACACTTAAGACTTTGGGACTTTGCTCAATATGAACAGTATGAATAAGCATTGCAATAAATATATGTATATTTGCTCTTATAAATGCATTCTTGCATGCAGCTATACATAAATATGCATTGCAGTTTTCACTACGCAATGCATGAAAAAAAACGTGTCATATGCAGTTAAGAATGCATTGCAACAAGAATAATTTAAATAAAATTGCAGTAGGCTGTGGAATACATAATGATCCCATGAAATGCATGCATTTTTTATTTTTTTAATTAAATACAATTAGGTGAAAATATAACACAACAATGCTACTAATAATATTAAATATTAAGCAATTAAAATTTTAAATCGGGTCTACAGAGGTCGAGGATTTAATTTATTTTTAAAATATTAGCACCTAGTTATGCAAGTATGGGATACTTAAACTATGCAACTCAAGTATCTCATGCTAAAACCAATGCTAAAATTTTTGTTATATAAAAAAATAATTCTGACTCCCACGTTTCTCCTAGCCGGAGAGTTTGGCTACATATATAATATAATTTAAAAATGGTAAACAATTTCGAAGAAAACAAAAAACTTTGCAGACGAGACTAAAAAAGTTTTAGGAACTAAAATTGAAAAGTAAATACTCTCTTCTCTCTTTTTTACGAATCGCTGTCTTTTAAATTTTGTTTTCAAGTTTATAATGTAAAATAATAATTTAAAGATTTATTGAAAAAATGTCGACAAATGTACCAAAACGATTCTCTTTAAAGTTTATTCGTTGTGTAATGTACGTGCGATATATACAGGTATATAATAAGCTGGACATATTCCATCACAAGAGGTGGCAAAATTTTGTAAATAGCTCTTCGATGCCAAAACATGAATGGCAATGTGTACTTTTTATGTCTGGTAATTTTGTTAGTAATTTTTACCTAGGTCATGAAAATTATTAATGTAATCATGTGTTATTGCATTTATTGTATTCTGTAAAAAAAAAAAAAAGCTACCTATTCAGTATATTGGATGTAATAATAATAAAATAAAACAAAAGTTTGTTAAAAAATTAATTAATTTGTTTTGTCATTAACATTTGAGTCATGTAAACCATGGTATCATAATGCTTTAACAAGATAAAAATTAATATTCTTTTGGAAACAATGATTCAATTCTTATATTTTTAATTTTTTTGATACAATTTTAAATTTTAATTATTTTCAGGAGTCCAGAGCATAAAAAACAATATTAAACTTGTTCAGTAGGAGAGGCTGCAGTACGGATGATATGTATAATGTAAACTTTTTCATTCACATTTATGAATTACGTTCATCTTGTGTGTCGGTTATTTAAAAAGTGTTGTCACAATTGAAATGCGTCATGTTTTACTAACTGGTAAGTCTAGCAGCTCAAGTTGCACCATACACTGTTTGCTTGCATTACTTGTTCATTTTTTATATTATTGAATCAAAGCAATGAAAATTTTACACTAATTCTTTTATTTATTAGCTTTTTATTCTGCGTAATTGGATATAATATATAATGGTACTGTATAAAGTACGTTAATAAAATTAATGATTAAAATGGTAAAAAAAATAAACTGTTTTTATAATAACGTATTTATAACATTATATTTTGTATCTCACATATTTTGTTATAATTGTCTGCTAATTGAATTTCCATTAAAACATGGGAAAACATTTTGAATACTTGAAACTCAACAAGATTTCAATGATTATTAACTTTTTATTCAATATAATATAGTTAAATCATCCTATCGTGAACATTGTTTGGAATGCCAGCTAATAATATTTATAGAATTCTTTGTAAAGTGTTAACTATATTTTGTAATTATACATATTAAAGTTATCCCATTTTCGTTATAATTTGATGGAATGTCTGGCCTGGAATCTTGGAACTTTCACGTATTTTTACAAGGTATTTCCATGTAACATTTTAAACATTTCAAGCTTTAAAATTTGAGTGAGTTTCCTTCAATTAGATATGTTATTTAGCAAGTTAGCGTATTTTTATATAAAAAAAAAAAAAAAAAAAAAATCAGATATTGCATTCTAAAATTGCACCCTGCTGCATATGTGACCTATTCTAGTTTGGTGTTGTGGAAGTTGCCACCAGGCAGGCATGTTTTGCGTTAGAGCGGTGTGGCCTTCTTGCCTGTGCACATAAAAAGCGAACTGATAACATAGATCAGATAAAACTAACATTGCCTTAAATTACTTGTTTTTTTTTTTTTTTGTTTTTTTTTTTTTGTTTTTCAAATCAAAACTAGAATCTTTCAATTTGGGGGGGGGAAAGAAGAAAAATCAGTGAGGCTATATAAAGTTTCCTTTGAATATTATTCCATATCTCGTTTTTCTCAACACAAGTAAAAATATTTGTAAAACGGTGCTTAGATTTGATTAAAAAGACTTTCGTGGATCTTACTTGAGACAACGACTTTGCGGTGTTTCAATGCCTGCTGGATCAAACTGCTGACCGCGCCAGCTGATGTCGTTTGTCTTCGTTGCGTGGGCGGGTCGGCTGTCGCAGGGCAGCATCTTGTCGCCTCATCCCTGAATCATCGCAACAGTCACTTCTTGTTGCCTCACAAACTTTCTTAACTCAAAACAAACATCTTTGAATTTAATAAATTAAAAAAAAAAAGAAAAAAACTAAAATTTTAAATAAAATAAATAATATTAGGGTTTTTGTAAAGACGTTGATAGCTCATATATCTATTTAGTAAATATTAATGCTGACTTATGTATATAAATTTAATAAAATAGACACGGTGTTGAATTTTATTTTTCAATCATATACAGTCTAATTTTACGATATTTATCTAAAATAAATGCAATTCAACCTTGTATTTGTTAAAACTATGACAAATAAATTGAGGAACGTTTGTACATGGCAACTGTTTTTTCTTTTATATTAAATTTTAAATTATACAGCCACAGCAATTTTTTCAACTTCTCATATAAGCACACAGACAAATCCAACAAGTTTTGCAACAACTATGAATAATAAATTTTTATTACATGTACGTTTCAGTACAATTTCCATCGGGCAGTACTGTACACGTTTCTCTAGGTATAATCTTCTATGTCATGCTTGACAAGGGTGTCTTCGCTGCAAAAAAAAAAAAAAAAGTAACAAGTGTACGTGAGACTGATAAAATGATTGTAATTTTAAAAATAGAAAAAAAAATTCATCCAATTTTAACAAAAATTAATAAGTAATAAACATAATGTAAATATCATATATGCGGTGTATAAACTCCGACACACAGTTATATAATAAAATTTTTATGTACGAGTATAATTTGATTGTTTTATTTTTATTATGATGTTTCATGATTCATGATATATCATAATATAATCTGGACTTAAATGATTTGCTTGAACATATAGGTTTTATATTCTTTGGTTCATAAATGTAAACAGTAGGAATTGTATGATCTTGTTCAAAATGGAAAGTAACTAACTGTGTCCATTTCAGACTATATATGTCGCAGAATCATTGGAGATCAAAGAGACAGTTTTTCTTTGCAATAAAAGAGCAAAATTTAATTCTTACATAAAATCATTTATTTATTTATTTATTTATTTTTATTTTGGAACTTCTTTTTGGTTGTACAAGACAAACATATGTTCAAGTCAAAATTGGACAAAATACAACATAAAAACATCAAACTTAAACACATTTACATAAGTTATTTAACACTATCAAACACAATCACTGACAATAATAATAAAAACAAAATACAAGCCAAAGTCACCATTAATACTGATAAATTTTAGTTTATGTGGAACATATATATATATACATATATATATATATATATACATACACATATATATATACATACATACATACACATACACACACACATATATACATATATATATATACATACACATACACATATACACACACATACATATATGTATATATACATATACATACATATATATATATCAGTCAATACAATGTGTATGTAAATTTATAATTTTGTTTATTTTATAATCCTGATAATACTTTTTCAGACATTTTATTACTCTCAAAAGCTTTAATAGAGTAAAACTCTTTATTGATCAATACATTCTTTAATTTTGTGCGAAAAAGTTTACTGGTTTTTATTTCTTTCAAACATGCTGGTAAAAATTCATAAAATTTTGCTGTTTGATACATTGCACAGTTTTTGAAAAATTGTGTGTTATGTCTTTCAGTAACTACATTCGATTTATTCCTAGTATTATAGTCATGATAGCCATCATTCTGAACATAAAAATTTGGATGATTTTTTTTGAATGAGGCACAATTTAAAATATAAATGCAAGGGACAGTTAACATTTTATTAGCCTTAAAATGTGAAACACACGACTGTCCTTTTGGTATTCTTAAAATCGTTCTAAGTGCTCTCTTTTGCAAAACAAAACATCGATTCAATAGTTCCGATTTACATCCCCAATTTATTATGCCATATGCCAAATGTGGATAAACATACGCATAATATATGGTTAGCAAGGTTTCATGAGATACATGATTCCTGATTGTATATAACATAAAATTGGCCGAATTTATCTTCTTACAAATCGCATTTACATGTAAAGACCAATCCAAACTTTCATTAATGTGTAGACCAAGAAACTTAACAGACTCTGCTCTTTTAATTGTTTTCCCGGCTAATTGCAACAAATAACTATTCAAAGGGATTTGTCTAGGGGAATGAAATTGGATGTATTCGGTTTTAGTTGAATTTAATATTAGCTTATTATTTGTACACCATGTATGTACCTCTTCAATAGTAAGTTTAATCTTACGAATTAATTCATCTTCGGCTTCTGCTGTGATTATAGCTGTAATATCATCAGCATACTTTACTAATACCGCATTCTTGACATGATCTGATAAGTCATTTGTTCCTGTATTAAACAATGTGGCTGACATTTTTCCTCCTTGAGGAATTCCAAGTGTAATCGGTAATTTGTCTGATTTATATGTAATATTTTGGCCGTTAGAATTTGAATTTAATTCAACATATTGTTGTCTGTTAGTTAGATATGAATCTAATAGATTACGACTCGAAACTCCTATTCCCATGTTATCAAATTTATTCAATAATACATCTTTATTTAGACTATCAAACGCTTTAGATAAATCAAAAAATATTGCAACGCAAAATAGTTTATTATCTATTGCCATATAAACGTGGCTTAAAAGATCAAATAGTGCTGTATCAGTAGAACGGTCTTTCAAGAATCCATGTTGACAGGGAGCAATTAAATGATTTTCTGTTTGATAATCCGTAATTTGATCGTCTAATGTATTCTCAAATAATTTGCCAAAAACAGATGTATTTGATATTGGTCTGTAATTATCAATAATGAAAGTTGGGCCTTTTTTATGAGTTGCATAAATCTTAGAATCCTTTAAACAATCAGGAAATATACCATCTGATATTGAATGGTTAATTAAATTAGATAAAGGGACAGACAAAACAGAAGCACAATATTTTACAACAGTATATGGTATTTCGTCTGGGCCAGCTGCATATTTGTGTTTATATTGATCATAGTTGATCAATTTCTTTGTGTTTTATACTTTTCCTTTTTTTCTGATAAATTTATTTCACAGACAAAGAAGTTGCAAAAGCAGTAAATAAGCTTTGTGGTTGACGGCAGTGCTCAACAACATGTGTTTGACAGCAAGTGAGAGTGAGCGTGCTTATTTACAAGCTAGTGATAAACCTTGGTATTTAAAATTACAATTAAATTTAATATAATTTAATATTATCTTTTGTATATTTTCCGTCAACTATAGCTCATTTCTCTTTTATTTTTTTTAAATCCATAACAATGAAACTTTATTACAAGCATCAAAAAACGAATATAATCCCGTTTGTTTCCTTTACTTCATTATCTGAATCTGAACATAAAAGAATAAATAAATGATGAGCGATAAAGAGCTAGATTTTTTTATAAGCTTGATAAAATCCTATTTTAGCCATCAATCTGTGCACCACCAACAAACAAAGCATTATTGCGCGGTTCTCCATTACGGGTCCATTGTTGCACAACGAACAATGAGGCGTGCAGTTGAGCTCCACATCTGTCACTGTCACGCGGCACATCAGCTCGGCAATTAGCCGCTCCAAGCTGTGCCTGCACTAGCTACAATATGTGGGATTACAGCCTTGTGATTTATGATATGTATGCAAAATTTTTGATATTATGATAATATAATAAGATGTAAATTCTTTGAATTTTGTAGTAACTTATTCCTTAAAGGAAATTGTTTGTGTTTCTTATCCATTTCAAGTTTTAGCTTCCATTAAGGTTAATTCTAAAAGTTATGTAGAACGTTCAAAGAAGCAAAAAATATCTTATTAACGTTTGTGGTTTATTAAAAAAAATATATTAATAAGGAGTTGAGTGATATAAGCAAAATTAACATCAACTTAACATTAAAGCTTTCATATATTTAAAATGAAATCAATGTTATTAAATATGTTATTTATTCATCATAGCTTTGAAATATCTAATAATAATTTTTTTTATTTATTAAATCCAAATCAAATAAAAAAATATTTATTTATTTATTTTAAACGTTTATTTATAAGTATTAGTGTTTTTACCTAATTAGTTACCCATGCACATCATTATTTTATGTTATTAAATTATATAAATACATTTTCTAAAAATAAATTTTAAAGTGCTGTTGCTATAAATCCCATTGACAGGACGTCAAAATAGGTTTAATTTTTTACGATTTCACCACTAGCTTTGGTTGATGACAGCCAGCCGCGGGCAGCCCCTCAAGGTTTCACATCTATGTGTGCAAGTGACGTAGACTTAGTTTGCTGGCGTGATTGGATGTGAAGCCACACTGATGAGGGTCCCAGATCGCATCCAGTGGGTGGGTAGCTTAGAAAAGTGATCGACTTGTTAGAGAAAAAAGTCGCGAATTATCCCATTTTCTGTAGATTACTTTTCTGAACGAGACTAGATTTCGAGGTTCACTGTGCCAAATGATAAAGACACACAAACTCATCAGATTATATCTAGTTGTGCTGACAAAACTCATTCACTATTTCAAATTTTCTCTCTCAACATTTTCATCAGTGCAGTAATCATCACTCTCTTGTGAGAAGAATCTCGTTAGATTTTAATTAAAATTATGGGGTCTCTTCATTACGTGGTTCATATGATACTTTGTTCAATTAAAGTAAAATGAGTTTCTGAGATCTTTATTTACAAAGTAGTACTTGGAGATGAACACAATTAGAATGAAGTATAATAAGTTTGTTCCAATTTTAAGTTCAGTTCACATTTCTAAATGTTTATTGTTTTGTATGATAATATTGGTGATATAAAATTAAATAATGATTTATTTTTTTTCTTTAAATTCATGTTTTGAGTATTAAATTTGTTACCAGTGTACTTTCAAATGTTTTAGTATTGCAAGGAAGAATTCACGAGCATTAATATTAAATTCCTTGCTCTTGTATAATAAAAAAAAACATTCTCTTTAAGTATTTTTTTATACTTTACTTTTCTTTTTTTAAGTATATTTTTAAACATTTTTCTTGTACAATATTTTTTTCTTATATTTCCAACTTTGCATGTTTTATTTTTTAGATTTAGGAATTGTTCTATATATAAATATATATATATATATATACATATATATATATATACATATATATATATATATATATATATATATATATATATATATATATATATATATATATATATATATGTATATATATATATATATATATATATATATATATATATATATATATATATATATATATATATATATATATATATATATATATATATATATAAATATGCTTATAAAATAGAACTTCTAAGAAATCTAACGTAACAGTTCAAATTTATCTTTACTCAACTTTTACTAACCAAGCAAGCACTGTAAAAAAATTGTGTATATTTTATTTAATACAAGAAAAAACTACCTAAAAGCCTCGTATTCTACTATAATACAAATAATGTGCCTTTTGCATGCTATAAGGCCTATGGAATAAAATCTAGTTATTGGAGATGGATAACGATCATAGAATTATCGATAAAAGATACGTAATTTTAGAGCTTATCGGATATTACATCTGGCATCTATTATATAAATTTGAAATAAATTCTTTTTTATCTAGTATGTGGATGGTTCGTGTCTTTCCTATGCTAAATAATGACAAATAATACTATGAGTTATAATCATTTTATCACTCACTTGATCAGCTTTCAATTTTTAGCCTAAAAATAACACACACTGTCATTATGACCCTGAGTGAGCTCACCTATGGAAGGTGTCTATACAAGTAAACTATTGTCTGCTCTTATTCCGATAATGACTCAAGCACTTGGCCTGTTTATTTAGGCTGAGTAATTTTACACTTAACATTTAGCAAAGTGCGTACTGCAATTTTCCTCTATTCAAATACTGTATAATAAGACATTTAATTCTTTATGTGATCTCAACAAATGCCTATAATTTTCTGATGCTGTGTTTCAGCTGGAGTACGGGGAGGCGGTGTGGCAGGCCGCTGTCCAGATGGCTGGGTGTCGCTACACGGTGTTCAACACCCATCAACAGTACCCTGACGAGCTGATGCCCAACCTCGCATCCGCGTGCGCTCAGCTGACGGGACAAAGCACAGAGTCGTTCATGCGCTTCTTCGGGTGTTGCTTCGTGCGATTTTTTAGTCACTTCGGATACGACTTGACGGTGCGAGCGACTGGCAGGAGTTTCTGTCACTTTCTGCAGAACGTTGATAATATTCACCTGCAAATGAGGTTCACCTACCCCAAAATGAAGTCACCCTCAATGTTCCTATCTCATGTAGATTCTGATGGAGTTATTTTAGTTTATAGAAGTACAAGATGTGGTTTCAAGAATTATTTAATGGGTAAGCATAAACTAATTATACTTCTTTTTTTCATTATTTTAATGCTTCTCTATAATTTACGCTTTATCAAGTAAAACACAAAGTTTTACATGTAAACCAAGTTAAACTTCTTGAGTACTATAGAGACACTTGTATAAATTCAAACTTCCATATTTACCTCACTGTTCACTTTGTAAACTACACACTATTATGTCAATGTAAGTACGCACTGGTACATATGTGAAGTAATTGGTGTTAGTTAACAACGGTCTACGCAGTTGCTGATAAATTTAAAATGTTATAAGTTTACAGTTTTTTAAAACTTAAAATGTTGTCCATTATTCAGATTTTCAGATTTTATTAGCATTGCTTAGGAATCTTAGAATCCAAATTAGCTAGTGGAGAAATCATACTATTCATATTTGTTAACGTAATAAATTATTTTATTATATTATTTGATCATTTTACTGTGTTTTAAAATAGTAGCGATTATAATATAAAGTAAAAAATAGACATGAGAAATGGCATTTTTAGGAATTTTTACAAGCCCACACATGATGGAGTTTGTTAGTGACCAGAGTCTATTTTTTTCCTAAATTATTTACCTGCTGATTATATTTACTTTGCAAGATTTGCAAAAGCCAGGAAAGCCGGAGATTTTCAATTATAGCTCTGCACAAGTTTCCATACAGACTCGAGTAGGCGCTTTTTAAACTCTTTAAAGTTGAACCACTCGTGCACGATATGAAAATCCTTTTACTTCACGAATCCTAAAAATTTAATTAGATAATATTCAATAGTTAAGTACATAATAGTAGTTTCAATATAAAACAACATAAAACAGTTCATACTCTCCATGCGTCCAGAACAACAACAATAACAAAATCGTTAATTAAGCTACAGATTACAATTTGAACAATTTCTTTCGTATACATTTTAAATCTGTTATAGGAAACCTTTCTTTCACAAATTTAATAATCTTCAAATGTTTTTTAGTTACATATTTTTATCTTGACCGGAAATTCATTAAACATTTTTTTGCCACAGTTATTGATTCTGCAAATCCATGTGCATGCGTTCACACATTTTTTGAAAAAAATCTAGCACCTACATACTCCTTAGTTAATTAATTATTTAAAAGTATGTTTCTACAAATTATAAGAAATCGTGATGTATAATGTTTCATTTGAGGTCTTTCGTGGTATCACGGATGCTAAATATTTTAATAATAAAAAAATAAATAAATAAACGCAATTGCTTCAAAGATTATAACGTTAATACAAATAATTTAAAAAAAGAAAAAAAAATAGAAATAATATCAATACAGTAGCAAATAATAGGAGGAGGGATTCATTAATTATATAAGCAATATACATCGCTCGTTATAATATTATTAGAAATTTTGACTCTAGAATTGATTGCTTGAAAATTAAATAAGTTTTATAATATATCATGTTGTTATTAAGATTTGCTTGATTTATTTTACAAACTTGATCAAATTACATTGGTTTCTCATCAAAACTGATTCTGCATGAAACTTTGGTGAATTGATTATTTAATAATCGTGAAGGTCTTTGAACAGACCCTCTAAGTAAATTATGTTGTATAATTATAATTCTCTTACACGTACACCAGATAGTTATTAAAATTTCACTCCATCATCATTATTCTATATACATACTGTATTCCACATCCTCAAAACTAATAGACGTGGTTATAACGTAATAATCTTGTAATTTGTGCTACTTAATACGAGAGGGAAAATCCAATTACGAACGAAATCTTTCAAGACTTGGTACAAATGAAATCGTGATTTTTTTCTTTTTTTGGAGCTTGACTGATGTGGGTGAGTATTGAGGATTTTCCTTTCTCGCCGAAATGAAGACTGTCATGTTATTAGACTGGCTTGCCTGCGGGGTTTTCCAGACCATACACTTTCTTTCAACAGTATAAGTCCCGTAATCCAATTTATTCAATATAACTTTAGGTGTACACGTACTTTCGAAAGATATTGTAAGACTTGATTCAATCTCGTCCATCTGTTTTCTATCTTACAGCGTTCTATCAGATATTTTAAGAAACGAAAGACCACCCTAAAATACGTTAATACCGTATGTTATTTTTTTTTAAACATTATGTGTCATTAAAATTTTGAATAATGAATCGTTAATTAGTATGTCCATTCTAAAATCTTATTTTGGACACCTGTAAAAAATTCAATGGCAAAATATATTTCAAACTTGTTCATTCATGTTTCCAGCTAATGAAAATAATTGTAAAAAATACCAATTGAAAATATGCTAAACATAGTTATATTAAATTTCATAGAATCTGGCAATTCTTTTGTTTTATTCACTGGAGATAGTTGTAGTAAAATATTTCGTTCTTATAATATTTATTTTTACTTGAAAAGCATTATAGCTTACATTTATTTTGTATTGAATCAGTTACAGAAATTTTCTTACGCTTGTTTAGCAGCCTACGCAAATTTAATTTTAATTTTAAGACTTCTTTTAAAATTATAGAGTGAAATTGAATTATATTATACGTTTCAAATATAACTATTATTTTTATATAATATTTAATAAAATAAAAAAATTATATAATTCACAACTAATTCGTTTTGTTTTTGACAGTACCAAGATTTTTTTTTTTAGTTTCACGTCTTTAGATTGTACCGACACAAAAGCTAATATAACATGATGACTGTAGTTGATGGTATTGCACGTTTGTTTTCAGGCCAGCTGGAGCAGATCGCCAAGGACGTGTTCGACATCGATGTGCGCATCGTGGTGCTGGGCGAGGAGTTCGAGCAGGACGCGGCGCGGCACACCTCCAACTACCAGGTGACCACCATGGTCATATTTTTCCATTTTTGTTTCAAATCAAATGAGATCATTAGTGCGTATTATGTATATCAGATTGCATGATTCCTTTGTAGTGAACGTATTAACTCTAAAAAATATAGATGGAATGTTACATCACATTGAATTGTTGGTTTTTCAGCTAGAATAGACAAAGTGATGCAAATAATTTAAAAAGGACTTTGGAGATTAGAGAATTTTAGTTAAAACATGTTTTTATGTCGAGATCTTCACAAACTATACCACAACGATTGCAGAAGTTTCCTACCTTAAACCAGTGTCATGTTGTGGCAGGTCCGGTTCCGTCTTGACTTCGACAACAGCGACTACATGGCGGTGCACGCTCGCAAAACTTCGTACAGCATGGACACGACCGCTCTGCCCGCCGTGCCGTGCTCCTTCCTGCTGCGTCTCTTCCCGTTCGGCGTGGCGCTAGACCGCGACTTGAACGTGATCGCCGCGGGGGAGAAGCTGGTGGAGCAGTGGGGGGGTCAGCGGGTGGCGGGAAAACCCTTCTCAGAGATTTTCAGGCTGAGGAGACCCAAGGTGCCCATCACCTGGAGGACGGTACGTCAACTTTCACCGCTCCAGACATCTAGACTAAAATCAATAATTAATTAATATTAAAACTCAATTTGGAAAATAAAGCTAACTATAAACGATCTATTAAATATCACTTTGTCTTACAGTCTTAAATTCTATAAAATTGTACATTGAATGCATGATCTGATATATTTATTATCTTGCAATTTATGTCATATATTTATATAAATATAATATAACATAATTATATATTTTATTCACTTAAAGCATCGTTGTAGTCCATCAAGTACTGTGCATTAAACAATAATATTCAACAATTTATAACATAATATGAAATACCAATAATATACCTTAACGCTCATAATTGCAATTAATTTGTAATTAACATCATTATAAATTTAAGCAACACGAACCGCTATGAAACTACATAATATGTGTACTGCAATACGTTGGTTATTATGTTCTGTGACCGCAGATGTGTGAGATTCATGCCCCATACCTATATATACCATACACCACATATACCCTATATACATTAGCTTATTTATGAAATTCTTCAACCCTCGTTGCCGAAAATTCCTCAACTATTAAACACTATTACATTCCTTACTTGACCCTTCTCTGTCTTTACGGACATGTATTATTGTCAAAGAAATGAACTGAATCGTCCATGTTTTCACTCTTTTGTTAAAAAGTTTCCCCATTTTCTACCAAGTTTTAGCCACAAGGAAAAGTGTAACATAAATAAAAGAATACATTCCCAAAGTTAGCGTAAACTACTTTCTTACGTTATCAATAAATAAAAACATCACGTTCTTATGTCGGAAATACATTTCCGAATATTCAATCTGACAATGGGAAGTGCATCAGAATATAAAAAAACATAATACAACTTTATTTTGAAATCTTATTTTCAAATGGTAAATTGAACTTCAAAACTCTGATGACAAGTTCTTTTTTATGTGATCACTGATATATTTTTTAATGCAATTTTTGATGATTTTTTTTTTCAAATAAAAAAATGAAGTGCTTGATTGTTTATTTCAAATCAGAACTGGATAATGAAGAGAGCAAGAATATAAATTGGCACTTATGGGTAAATTCTTGTAAAATTATCCATGCAAATTCCATTATTGATATTACCGCATTTCGCAGAAACATAAAACGTGGAACTGTCATTCTCATTGTAAGGTGCCTGTTGAAAATGCCTTGTTGCCTTCTTATTTAAATTAAACATTATACATTGCAGAGATTACAGAGTAGTGCAAATTGCGAGCTATAACAATATGTAGCATTTGATAGAAAATTAAATGCAAATAACGAATCCAGAAGCTTTCTATGTCTACTGGGAATATCAAATTAATTTCACGTTGGTGAATTCTGACCCCTGCGAGCAAACTATTTGTCCTTTGTCTTGTATTGACACAGGACGTTCATGGACTTGCGTGGTGTTTCCCCAGATGATGTACCTCCAGTCGGTTCTATTCGAGCTAGAGTTGGTACAACAAACTGGGGACGGGACCCTTGCCGTGGAGGCGGCTGGCGAAGAGGAAGAAGACGTGGGGGCGGGGGCCTCGGGACCCTCCACGCCGGGGGCGGCACCCGAGTTGTCTCTGGAGGCGCGCCGCAGCAGCTCGGGTGCCAGAAGTCTACTCCTCAAGGGTCAGATGCGATACGTCGAGGATATGGACGCCATTGTGTTCCTCTGCAGCCCACTGTAAGTAATTTCATGTTTTGATGGACACATTAATATTCTCGATTGGTTGATATTTATTCATTTTACACATGTACATTCGTCGCCTCGGAAAAATTCTCTCTGAAACCTTGTTTAATCATCAACAAGAACCCGTAAAGGCGGATTCACATGGCGATTTTTACCAAGCGACGCGACGCGAATAATGCGTTTTTGCTGTAACATCCATTTGCGGCCATATTTGGCGATTAAAAAAAGAGCATCGCAATTAACGCGATTTCGCTGCCGCAGCCTGGCGAATTCGCTCGCCGCATAGGATTTCACAGCTTGTGTGACAAAATCAGGCGCGGATCCAGAAAAAAATTTCGGGGGGAGGGGGGGGGGGGGCTGCCCTCCATAAGGCCAATGTTAAAAAAGTTTTTTGGAGTGGGGTAAATGCCTATATTGCCCATGTTAAATCCAAAATTTCTGCGGGGGGGGGGGGACTGTAGCTCCCCCCCTGGATCCGCGCCTGGACAAAATCGCGTCGCATCGCCGTTGTCGCCATCTGAATCCGCCTTATAAAAATAACACAGGGCATGGTAACTAACAAAGCTGCAGGTGGGAAAAATTTAAAAATTTTCTAAGGTAAGAAGTGTACCAAGGTGCAAGGAGAAAATGTCATTATCCCCCTCAGGGCATGAGTGGCAGAGCTACTTTTCACGTGTTATCACTATCATCAACTTTCCTTTGTATGGCGAAGCGAACAGTGTTGCCAACATGTAAATAGCCATCATCCCAATGATATAAACGCGCCCCTGGTATACGTCAACCCGCAGCACACAAATGCTCAAACAGTTGCATAAAATGTACAGAAAATCTATATTTTGTTATTAAGCCTTCTAGATTTTACCTTAAAAATATTTTATTGCCATTTTAAAAAGAGAGGCCATGTATTTTCTCTTTACATTACTCTAATTTTACGTTTATTCATATTTTAGAATAAATTGATTCACCACCTTTGAGCACCTCAGCATCACGAGTGTTCACCTTTAACTTTGGCTTTAAAGTTTTGTGGAATTTCTCAAGCATATTTATTTCTTAAAAGACACACCGATCTTAAACACAAAGCTTTCTTACTGTTTTAAATAATTTAAATATAAAAGATAAAAATTCACGTTTTTGTTTAAGTTTTAATACCTAAAATTTGGTAATTATTTAACTTATATTAAGGGGCATTCACAAAGCCTTAAGGCCACAATTAAGGCTCAATAATTTAAGACCAGAAATTTCGGGTCTAAAAAACACGTCTAAAATCAAGCTTTAATTTATCGAGCCTTAAATGTGGCCTTAAGACTTTGTGAATGCCCCTTATTATAAATTAATTAATAATTAATACAACAAAAAATAATAGCTGATTATTTATATTGTCAAATATATAAAAATCATTTTTTGTTCATTCTCAAAAGTCAGTTTGAAAATAAATGGCCTTGCAATTTTTGTGTTTGAATTTTTAAAAGCAAAACAGAAAATGAAAATTTCAGAATACAATCCAATAATTTGTGAATATTAATGTCTACATCAATTACAATGACATATATTTTATAAAATATAAAAATCACTAAAAATTTACGGAAGAAAAAATCATTGCATTAGTTGTAATTCAAAACATCCAGTATTTTTATTTAAGCAAATCGAATTATATAAAGCATTAAGCGGCAAAATGTTATCATTTTAAAGAAATTTAAACAGAACGGAACATCAAATAATCATCCGAATTCAAGTCTTGTGGAAGTTGAGTGACAATAATATAATACTGTATTTATTAAATAGATCCATAATGTGATATAATTGATAAGTTGACATTGTTGAAAGTTCAGTTTAGTGTTAACAATACTGCTGATATTCCATCCAGTTCACAATCAGAGCTCATGAAATTTAGTCAGCCGTGAAAATAGCAAGTTCTGCTGATTCACAACCAGATTATAATGTTACGAATCAAGAACCTAGTCAAGCGTTATTGTGTGTTTGCATGATTGTTTTCAAATATTAAATGTATCAACATACTATAAGCCCTTGTCATCTAAATTAATTAAGCTCTTTCGTACATCCTAATTAGTGATGTTTACTAAACTCAATTCAATTATAATAAAAATCATAAATATATATTATATTATATAACATGTTTTATGAATAAACAAATGGAGTATTGTCCTCAATTTTTTTTATTGCAGAAATGGATAGAGCGTGCAAAGTTATGCTACCCTGATTTTTTTCAGATTTTTTAGAGCCCGGGAAGTATTTTTAAAAAATTATTGAAAGTCCTTTTTGTGACGTCACGCGGCGGCAAGTCCTATCTTTTTCTTAAGGAGCGGCGTCTCGTGACGTCACAAAAAATAACTTTCAATAATTTTTTAAAAATAGTTCCCGGGCTCTAAAAAATCTGAAAAAAATCAGGGTAGCATAACTTTGCACCCTCTATCCATTTCTGCAATAAAAAAAATTGAGGTCAATACTCCATTAAAAAGTTCATTTATGATAATGTATTAAACTATTTTATCTGTAATATATATATTATTTAAATAATTACAAATTGAATATATATATATAATGTTGCATTTTTTTTTAATTAAACCTAATTTTATCTAAAATATCGTTTGTTTTGCTTAAAAATTATGTTTATTTTCATTTTCTCTCTCTCTTTATTTTTTTTGTCCTCTCATTGTTTTTTTTTTTTTTTTTGGTCAAACATTTCTAATAACATAGTAAGTACATATTATAGTAAACTTTGAACATAAAATGTCATAATCATGATTATTATAGTATAAAAATATGCTGTTAAAATTAATTTAAAAACTTTGCTATAAATATAAAACGCTCTTGAACAAATAAAACATGCCTTTCATCTTTAGCTTTATTATTATTATTATTTTTTTTTTTTCCGAAATGCAAAATCTTCTTTTCCCTAAAGTTTTAAACATCAAAGGGACTCTATTATACGTCACGTTAATTAATTTCCAAGTTTTTGAAAAAAAAAAAAAAATCATTTTAGCAAGTGAAATAGTAAATAATTGTAATAATTTTTTTGTATTTATTTATTTATTTATTTATTTATTTATTTATTTATTTATTTATTTATTTATTTATTTATTTATTTATTTATTTATTTATTTATTTATTTATTTATTTATTTATTTATTTATTTATTTATTTATTTATTTATTTATTTATTTATTTATTTTTGATTTAGGCCAAGTAGTAACATCAAATTTGAATAACCTTTAAAATATAATGTTAAAATTTCTTTCTTCCTTTCTCAGACTCTCACCTTTTTTTCACCCCTAAAAAAAATAATAAAATGAAAGGCTTGAATATAAAAGACACGACAATTAAGCCAAGATTGCGATTACTTACCACCATTGTTACGGCGTGTTCGCAGCATCAACAGTCTGGACGAGCTGACGAGCATGGGCCTCTTCCTGAACGACCTCAACCCGCACGGCCTCAGCAGGGAAATGGTTCTCGCAGGGTGGCAGCACTGCTCCAGGTAAAATCACTAATTTACATTATGGTCAGCAGGACCTGTTGGTAACGATTTATTTTCTATCTAATTTGTTTACAATTATTATACTATGGGATATTATTGTTTTCTTAGGTATGGACAACCTACATGTCATGTATGAATTTTTTTTTATTACAGAAAGAAATGAATAGAGGGTACCAAATTATGCTACTCTGAATTTTTTTAGATTTTTTTGAGTCCCGGAACTATTTTTAAATAATTATTGAAAGTTCTTTGATTTAAGTTGGCTTTCCTGAATCCTTAATAAAAATGATAGTAACCAGACGCCTATTGACGCCTCCAGGAGACGTGGCCGCACTTTCAATAATTATTTAAAAATAGTTAAGTGTCTCCAAAAGATCTGAAAAAATTCAGATTAGCATAATTTGGCACCCTCTCTCTATTCATTTCTGCAATAAAAAAAAATCATACAGTAGGTTGTCCAATGTTAGATTAAAAAATATCACGAAAACTAAACATTATATTCTTAAAGTATAACCAAGTTTTTTTTATGATAAATTTTTATATATAGAAAAAAAAAGAGGAAAAAAAATGGAAATTCTTTCCTTGGAAATGTTTCTTCTACGTTGCTTTTATTATTACATATATTTTTTTTACAATCCAATTTCAAGCAAGCTCTTGTCATGCGTAACGCATGGTAATACAACGTTCTGAATACGTCAATGAATTTTCGCGTGGTACGCCCCCTTGTATTATATTGGTATCGAGTGCCAACATTAACTTTTCAGGTTACATGCCGATACTCCGTATAATATTTTATAATTTTTATGTTTATTCTATTAACAAAGTAAATAATTGTAAATGAAACCATATAATAAGAAAGGGGCTAACGAAATTTTCAAATATATTGCTTTCATTTTTAGTCAAGGAATTTTCATTGTCATATCATTAAGTGACTATATAGAGGTCACATATAATGTTTAAAACTAACAAATGTTTCAATAATTACATGAACAATTATAATATGTCATGTAATGAAAAAAATTGTTTTTGTTTTTTCTTTTTTAATTTTGAAAACATATTTTTTTTAATATACTTTGCATTTAAATGACAATCTTAGAATTATGATAATTTCTTAATTACTATAATTCTAAGATAAAGAAAAAATCTATTATCGTTGAATGGGTACCTAGCTTATTTATTATTGTTATTTTTTTTTGTCGACTACTAAGCATATAGTGGAGAGGTGTGAAACTTTTATTGAAAGCAATATTTGGGAATCTTGTTCGATTGCTTAATAATCCCTCGCTCCAGGTCTATCGGAAAAAAAAATGCGATGCGATGCGATGCGTAGAAACTGAAAATTCATCATGTTACTATTCAAAATTATTACCTCAGATGACATGGTGCCCCATTAAATTTAATTAATGCATAATTATGATTATATGATTAATGCGCTTCAGGTGCGAAGGTCGGGAGTGCGTCCTCTCGAGTATCTCGTGACCTTCACCTCGAGGTGTTCGGTAACCAGCGTGCCCCGGACAATGCGGGCCACGCGCGCGTAATTATCTACAATCCTCAAAGGGCGTGCAAACAATAACGTGATTCCTTGAACATAATTGTTGGTAAAACTATAATTAAAAAAAAAAAACTGCACTGACAATGAGCGTTAAGCGTTATTCATATAAAACTATCTTTATTAAACTCTTTACTGTATGTATATTTGATCGTACTTCTCCTTTTATTAACATTGAACGTTGATAGTTATATTACTTCTACAAATGACTGTACATTTTTTATTGAATCAAGTTCATTTCTTTAGCTATTACTGTTCAAAATTTTACCACTCAATGACCGAACATCACAACATAATGATACAAAATAGTTGACGACATCTAAAACAGCGAGAAGAGCTAATAATATAGCGGTGTCTAATTCTGTGATGTCAGGCTTGAGCTGACCTTCGAGCGCGCGGAAGAGCGGGCGCAGCAGCTGGAGCGAAGTTACTCGCTGCTGGACTGCTGGAAGAGACGCGGTGACGAGCTGCTCTACTCGATGATCCCCCGCGTCGTGGCCGACCGGCTGCGAGACGGAGACAGTCCAATTAACACCTGTGAGGTGAGTACAAGAGTTGAGGTGGCATGTCTTTTATTTAGATATACATTTAAAAAAACATACAAAGCGGGTATATAATACTTTTTAGAGACGAACAAGCATTTTACAGACTGATTAATAACTATTTTTGCAAAATAGATATATCTGAATACTGTAAATACGGTTACTGAATTATTATCAAGATAATTATTCTAATGTTATAAAAAATATATACTCCTTTCCTTAATAATATTTTGTTTTCCACGTATCTTCAAATGCCTCCACTTATGGCCGTAAGTTGCGTCCAACCTATCCTAGGATAATCCTCGGATTTTTTGTGGCTAAACGTATCCGAGATAGTTTGGTAAGTTGCGTCCACGAAATTTGCTACTATCCGAGAAATATCCTAGAAAAATCCGAGAATTATCTTAGAAAATCTATCCAAGAAGTTTGGCGGATAATGTTCGGATAATGTCGCTATTTTTGATGTGAAAAGTGGAATTAAAATTGCCAATTAAAATAAATTCAATTAATAATTTTAATGAAAATATTCACAATATTTTTATAAATAAGCAAATTAAAAATTACTAATATTTAATTATAATTAAATAAAATTAAATCAAACTATTCTTCATGTCCTGTGTTAATTACATACATATTTTTTCTTTCAATTAAAAATTAAAATATGTAATACCAAAACAAATTTTTGCACACATGGCCAAAATTTATTAAGAAATTTAGTAAAATTATATTTAATTATCTGATTTAATTTTCCACCCTTAAAATCGAGTTAATTAAAAAAATTAAGAGTGAAAAAATATGTCCTTCTATATAGGACAACCGTGTTAAATATTAATTATTTTTGAAAAATTGTATAAAATTTTCTTAAGAAAATGAGCTTACTTAAAAAAAGCACAAATTAATTTCACCGGTGATAATTATAATTTAATTACATTTAATTATGTCAACCCTTAAATTTGAAATATAATAAAAATAAAAATATCATGACTGTTTCAAACGCCGCACATAACTAATTCGGACCTGTAAATTAAAACGAATATGAAAAAAAGTAGATTATAAATATAATCAACAAATGTGATCATGTTGAAAAACTTATTTGACCGTCCCCTGTGCTTTCAGGGTTGGTTCTCCCTCTTCTCTATAGGATTTTTTTTTAATATTATTAATTGCCATGCAATTAAGGTTGAAACATTGATTCCAGCATGATATTAATCCATCACAACGGTGATGATGTTAAAAATTTTTAGAACCCTGCATGCCTCCTATGAACAAAAACGGCAAATGGACGCTACGACCCACTACGTACAGTATGGCACCAAACACCCCTAGGGTTGGTACCCACGACTTTCCCCAAAAATACAAGAGTCCTTATGGGACCCAGGATTTTGGAAGGAGAACCCATCCCAGCTCAAATTTAATTGGCTATCCGACCGTGGTTGATTTGAAGCCTCAACCCTATTTGGACCCATTATAATGGGGTACCCAATAAAAGCTCTGTTGCTAGCTTCAATTTCAGGGACCCCCAGCATATTGGGGCCAAATTTTGGGCTAGGAACGAGTTTAAGACCTTTTTAGAACCGTATTTGCAAGGTCTAACTTTGACTTATTTCGAATTTGAGTTTTTCAAAAAGCCCGGGAATCGGCAATGATATAAAATACAGTGGCATGCCAAAATACGACTTTTTCTCTCCTTGAATAACTTTTTTCGAAAACCAGAATTTAAAAAAATACCCTGTTTGGAATTTGCCTACACATTTCAGCTTTCAGAAATTGTCTTCATTTTTTTTTTTTTTTTTTTTTTTACCTTGAAAGGTTTGGCAACGCGAGCTAAAACGTAAGGGTACCTTCTGTCATAAGGATAACATGGGGAACTACACTCTTGCGTAATAACCTTTTTAAGAAACAAATTTTGACCGATTTGCACTGAAGCTTATTTTAACAAGTTCACAGACACACAAAATCTAATAGTGCTACTTAATTAAAACATGGTAAAAACTACCCTTAACGTGATATTGACTCATACTACGTCAAAATATTGTTTAATCCGAATTTTAAAAATTACCATTGATCCGAAACAAACTAATTTTTTTGACCCAGATATGATTTTTAATTTTTTTAAATCAGATGAAGCCAAGACTTTGATTTTAGGGGATGTTATTTATTTTGCTCCCTTCCTCAAATTCTTGGCTTCATCTGATTTGAAAAAGTTAACAATCGTACGTTTCTGGGTAAAAAAAAAAAAAAAAAAAGAATAAAAATAAATAAAAAAGCTTATTTCAATGGCAATTTTTAAAATTCGGATTAAACAATATTTTGACGTAGTATGAGTCAATATCACGTTAAGGGTAGTTTTTACCATGTTTTAATTATGTAGCACTATTAGATTTTGTGTGTCTGTGAACTTGTTAAAATAAGCTTCAGTGCAAATCGGTCAAAATTTGTTTCTTAAAAAGGTTATTACGCAAGAGTGTAGTTCCCCATGTTATCCTTATGACAGAAGGTACCCTTACGTTTTAGCTCGCGTGGCCAAACCCTTCAAGGTAAAAAAAAAAAAAAAAAAAAAAATGAAGACAATTTCTGAAAGCTGAAATGTGTAGGCAAATTCCAAACAGGGTATTTTTTTAAATTCTGGTTTTTGAAAAAAAGTTATTCAAGGAGAGAAAAAGTCGAATTTTGGCATGCGACTGTATTTTATATCATTGCTGATTCCCGGGCTTTTTGAAAAACTCAAATTCGAAATAAGTCAAAGTTAGGCCTTGCAAATACGGTTCTAAAAAGGTCTTAAACTCGTTCCTAGCCCAAAATTTGGCCCAAATATGCTGGGGGTCCCTGAAATTGAAGCTAGCAACAGAGCTTTTATTGGGTACCCCATTATAATGGGTCCAAATAGGGTTGAGGCTTCAAATCAACCACGGTCGGATAGCCAATTAAATTTGGGCTGGGATGGGTCATCCTTCCAAAATCCTGGGTCCCATAAGGACTCTTGTATTTTTGGAGAAAGTCGTGGGCACCAACCCTAGGGGTGTTTGGTGCCATACTGTACGTAGTGGGTCGTAGCGTCCATTTGCCGTTTTTGTTCATAGGAGGCATGCAGGGTTCTAAAAATTTTTAACATCATCACCGTTGTGATGGATTAATATCATGCTGAAATCAAAATGTTTCAATTGGCAATTAATAATATTAAAAAAAAATCCTATAGAGAAGTGGAACCAACCCTGAAGGCACAGGGGACGGTCAAATAAGTTAGTCAACATGATCATGATGCAGTTTATCACACTTGTTATAATTATTATCATTTTTTTTATAGTTTTAAACATTGGAAATAACTAAAATAAGTTTCTGATAATACATCACGCAAAAAAGTGAAACACGGTACCCCTTAAAAAATGAAAATATAATATCAGGGAGAAAATTTTACATAATACAATAACATTTTGTGTATCAATTTATAACGCCCCTATATATCAATTAATGGTTGGTTGGTATTTTGGGGCAATTGACACATTTTGGTCATGTATGCCCCCCACCCTCTATATATCAATGTTAGTTTCAATATATATAAAAAAATATTTACAGTTACAATCCCCAAAATTTGCTAGCTTTTCGTTTCGCACTCTTTTTAAGGGTTGAAAATATAACAGTACGAAAATTTCGTCAACACTTCTACATTTTCTGGCATGTTTTTTGTAAAGTTGTAAAGGTGGATATTCACATGGCAATTTTTATCATGCGACGCGACGTGGATAATGCGCACTTGCTGTAGCATCAATTGGCGGCCATATTTGGCAATTAAAAGAAAAAAAACATCGTAATTAATGCGATTATCGTCGAATTCGCCGCAGCATAGGATTTCACAGCTTTTATGTCAAAATCGCGTCGCATCGCCGTTGTCGCCATCTGAATCCGCCTTAAGATAGGGGGTTCTCTTAATAAAAAATTGGTTTTTAATGAAGTAATAAAATAATAAATGAATAAATAAATAAATAAATAAATAAATAAATAAATAAATAAATAAATAAATAAATAAATAAATAAATAAATAAATAAATAAATAAATAAATAAATAAATAAATAAATAAATAAATAAATAAATAAATAAATAAATAAATAAATAAATAAATAAATTAAAACCTTCAAGAGCAACATATATAGTAAAACTTCCCGCGCAAACAAATCGGCCAATCAAAAACTTTGTATACGTTTCCAGGATAAGTTTGACATGGGACGCAACTTACGCAAATCTCGGATAATTGGCCGATAGGGATTATTTGTGGATTTTTCTCGGATACGTTTAGCCACAAAAAATCCGAGGATTATCCTAGGATAGGTTGGACGCAACTTACGGCCATAAAGTTTTATAACAGAGCATAACGTAAATCTTGTGAGCCCCACGTTTATTGTTATGAATTATGTGGCAGGCGATCGACATGGTGACGGTATTGTTCTGCGAACTCGTCGACCTAAGTTCGGACACGCTGCAGGACGCCATGGACGCCGTGACCAGCATGAACGATGCCTTCTCGTGCTTCGACAAGTACATGGACCGCTACAATGTGTACAAAGTGAGTACCAATAATATCATCGTAAATCATCCGATTTAGACAAAGAATACTCGCTATATGAACTGATGGAGAGAGAGAATTGCATTATGCATTATGTGATTCTTATTCTGAGGATATGTCAGGTGCAATAAATAATAGGGTGTCTGTGCAAAATGTATAAGTATCCTTGTTTTACGTCAGAAATCTAAATTTTATATATGTAAGGCTAATTTATAGTCTCTACGGTTCCCTCATTTTTTTTCTCATCGTATTTCGTGAAAATTTGAATATTTTTTATATAGCTGAAGAAACAAAACATTAAAGTTATATAAAAAAAATGTAAATCACTAAAAATTTGTAAAGGCTAACCTTCTGTCTGCTCTTTGGTCTATATACTTAATCTTCCTATTGAAGACATCTCTAAGAAAATTCAAGTCGAAACTCTAGAGGCTGTGATTGATGCTATCCCATGTATAAATGCAAGATCAATCACACATACTGGAGTGCGATACACGTGATTGATGACCCCTAGGTGGAGACGGTGGGCCAAGTCTACATGGCGGTGGGCGGGGCACCCGAGGCAGATTCAAATCACGCAGTCAACGTCGCGGACGTCGCGCTGTGTCTCATCAAGCAAGTGGTCGAACTCAAGCTGCCGTCAGGGGGACACATTCAGATCAGAATCGGTAAGAAAAACCGCTGTCAGTGTATATTAATGTGTAAGAAGCACCTCAATAAAAAATGAAGAAATTCCTCAAACATTTCTATGTACGCATGATATATTTTCTTGTTTATAATAATATTAAAATGAATGAATAAGATGAAGAAAGTATTCAAAGAAATCGAACAGAAAAAAAAAATATAGAGAGAAAGAGAGAGAGAGAGAGAGAGAGAGAGAGAGAGAGAGAGAGAGAGAAATTGATTTGCCAATAAGTGTAAATTGAGTGTTTTTTATAATTAAAATATAAAATTAGCTTGAAGATATCAAAAGAAATGTTTGAAGATTTGCAATATAAAATTTCATTAAATTTTGAAAATGATAGAGTCTGTGTATATAAATAAATGCGTTGAGAGCTACTTTGATATTCAATATTAAATTAAATTAATTAAATTTAAATTAATTAAATTATTTCACAAATTTTCAATGTAATTTAACTAATTTTTATTTAATTAAATTTTAAGGTTATAAAATTCATATAAGTTAAGATCTTTTTACTTTGTATTTTATTTGCCCTGTAAAATTAAATTAAGGAAAACCAAAAAAAAAAAAAAAAAAAAAAAACAATATCATGTAAATTATTGACAAAACTTTAATTGTTACAATAATAGAAGGTACATTAATTTTGTTGTCTGTCAGAATGTTTGAAATTGTTGTCATTCTACAACATGTTACAAAAGCTGTTCACACCATCGATCTATGAACTTGGTTTAATTAGTTCCAAATCTGTCACACGTAGCAAATAATGTTGACTGGAAGCAAGCACATTCCTGGAACGGAAATCCATCACTTGTGCGTGTATCTTACGTGTATTTATACAGTGAAAGTCACAGAGGTCTAATTACATTGGAGGGTATACAGCCCGCAATAAGAGCCTCATATGACAAGATATGATACGTCATAATATTGACATAAAACCGATTTATTGTTAGTTGTGAGGGTTATTGCAATTTCAATTAAGTTCTATTCAATTCAGACATTGAAAATTCTGTGAAGGCTTCTAAATATCTCTTGAAGACAGAAACATGTAAAAACAGGGATTTCTGCTTTGATTTTTCTGCAATTCTGCTTCACTGAACTAGCCACTTTGATTGACATCAAAAGTTGCACACTTTGCAAGAGCACAAGTTATAGAGTACTACACTGAAAATATAACTAAGTAATCTGCATCCATGCATAGATAATTTTTAATTTCCCTATAATATTTATCTGACGTTACCAACTTGTCAATATACAAACAAAACAATTGAATAGAGAATTTATAATTAATAATTTAATAGAGTACACACTACAAAATAATAAATATCATGTGTACATTGTGTAGTATCTACCTTGATATTATCTTGTGGGTTAGTTGTGTATACCTGTTACCTAGATTATATATATATATATATATATATATATATATATATATATATATATATATATATATATATATATATATATATATATATATATATATATATATATATATATAATATATCCTTCTCTTCTAATACAAGACACGGGCAGATAAAGAGTATTTACTACCAACGCGTTTGAGGATTACCAAGATTTTTATTTCAGTGTTCGTGTCCTCTTTCTCCCTCATTCTTTTGTGACGTGACAGTAAAACATGCCTGCAATAAAAAATTTGTCATTTTGTAGAACAATTTTATATTGCAACTCTTGTCAAGCAGCCCTTGTAGTTTAATCTAATAAATTTATTTAATTTCGACTAATCTCCACTGATTATTGAACTTCAACACTGGATTTTCAGATCAAATTAAACCCTCTCTCAGACATAAATTCATGTAATTTCACTTGCAGGACTCCACTCGGGCCCCGTGGTGGCTGGCGTGGTGGGCATCAAGGTACCTCGCTACTGTCTTTTCGGTGACACCGTCAACACCGCCGCGCGCATGCAGACCAGTAGCCTGGTAAGTGGAAAAAACATCGAGACCCGCTCACAAGTGTAGCAAACAGAGGCTAAGTCTTGGTAGCAATGTTTTCTGAAAACCCTCCTCATGTTTCAGATTGCAGTGCTGATATATATGTCTTTAGCATGAGAAATAATTATATTTTATTTTTTAATTTATTGATAATCTCATTTGAAATAAATGACAACAGAAATTTGTATTCTTGCTCACGTAAAGAGTAGAATATTTAGTGTACAAATCACTCTAGAATATCTCCTGACAGATGGCATTGGTGATAAACGTCACTCATCTTTTGCTAACGAAAAATTTCATTGGTGAAAGGTGGACAATATTTGCAAAAATTAAAACATTGAATTTTACTTGTGGCTTAAATTTCAAAAGCTGATACGACATACTTTTTCATTAAAAATTCAATAGCCTCACTTTCAAATTTTGTCCCAAGTGTTTACTTTTTTTTTATACTAAAAGACTTGTAATTATACGAAATAAATAATTGAGTATCAAAAAACTTAAAACGACAACACTTAAATATTCTGATTGTAAAAACATTATTATAATTATAATTCTCTTATATAGAATTAGAATATTTATGAGTTTGCCTTAATTACTAAAAATAATATAACCACAGTTGTTGCCACATGTCAGATATTACAAGTATTAAATTAAGGCAATTGGGTGCATGAACGATCGTGGTAACAATAACGTATCTTCTTCATGTTAATATTTCAACACGGCTCCTCGGAATAATTTTTATCCTAGAGCTATGAAGCTGATTGCAGTAGTATAAAGATAATTAGTAGCCCTAGTCAACAACTTACCTTAATGTCTATAATACAGTCTGATTTAAAGAGAAGTGTTGTATAATATTTATAAAAAAACTGATACACAATTTAAATCAGACTATATTTAAACTTATTTAACTTCAAAGCTAATTAAGTTGTGCTCGAGGGCTACTATAATTATCTTCATCTGTAATTACTTAATTAGCTTAGCTCTATGATAAAAATTACTCATCTGAGGAGCCGTTTTGAAATATTAACATGAAGAAGATACGTCAGTGTTGCCACCTATTGGTGCTACACCTAATAACCTCAGAGAGTATCTCTCTAAATCGAATATATGATAAATGACAACAAGCATGTTTGTTACAGCCGGGCAAGATCCACGTGTCTGAGGCTACGTTCAAGCTACTGGAGGGTTTCAACTTCATCACCGAGTCTCGAGGAGAAATCACTGTCAAGGTAACATCAGAAAATTTCTTAGTACCTTACTGTAAAGCAACTAAAATACAAAAATAAAATAGGTTTTGTACCATAAAAACTTTATTTAATTACAATAAACAACCAGCATGTACTTTTTTTATTGTGTTTTACGCATGGAAAAAAAACAAACACCTCAAAATTCTCAAATGTATTGAAAACAAAAAAAGAATCATTAGCCTTCTTAACTCCTAAAAATAGGAATGAAACATGCTGTGATGTTCTAGTCATGTATATACCTAAAAAGAGCCTCGAGTTATGTAGCGTTTTTTTTTTTTTTTTTTTTCAAGACAAACCATGTACCTTATATACATGGTTCGTCTTAGAAAGAAAGCTAAAAAAATTACGCTACATAACACTCGAGGCCTTTTCTTTAGCCATATATTTCATATTTGCAACAACAACAACAACAAAAACAAACAAAAAAAATCATGCAGGTTGTCCATTTGATGGTACGCATGTATTCACTGCTTTTTTTTTAACACAAAAGTATAAAAAAGTACAAGGAAAAACTTTTTTTAATCAATAAAATAACAACAGTAGTATAACGTACTATAGTCAAATTTATTTGGTATTCCTTCCGGAAGTGTAGGGTCCTTGGAACTTCCAAATTCACACTTCCAACTCTTGGAGGAAATATCCATTTAATTTTGACTTTACCTCATTTAATCAATGAAAAGCAAATCTTCATTACTACGTAAGCTGTAAATGCTTGAGTCAGAGAGAGTAGCACTAAAAACTAAATTTAGCCTTTAAAATGTTTTCGTAAATTACTGCGGCCCGAAATTAGTCTTTGTGATCTGCTAGAGAATTCTGCGGTGACGTGCTTTAAACTTGTCCCATGAACACTTTTTAGTAGGTCAAACTTTTCCAAGAGTTTTGGTTAAAGATCGATGACGTACTATCCAAGAAAATGTACTTTCATGGTATCTTATCAACTCAAAATTATAATAATCTTGTGTCATAAATTACACGAGAAAATTACAGAAATCTTTTAAATTTAAAAAAATTATAAGAATGGGACACTTAAAATTATGTTTGTATATTACTTTAGAATTATGCACATCTATTTGGTTCTGCAGGGCAAGGGCAGTATGCAGACGCACTGGCTGCTGGACCGGGAAGGAAGCGAGGAGGCACGGCCCAGCTCGCGGACAGCCTCCGAGGCTCCCCGTCCAGCCTCGCTCGGGTGACGACCGTTCTCGTGCTGCTGCTCTAGACAAGACTCGAGTGACGAGGATAGCTCGTGAGACAATATGGTCGCAACTTGTCACTGCCTTTTGCCAGCACTGTGTCAGCACCGGGGGGTTGATGTGAGTGGGGGACCAATCTGCTAATGTTCACCAGAGCGCTCGTGGTTAATACTGTTTAATTATAATAAAGTACAACACTGTTCTCCAAAATGGCGTCGATGCGCTTTCTTTTTGTCTTTTCTCTCTTTTTTTTTTCAATTCATTCCATAAAAAGATTTTATTATTCTGTATAATTTTTTTTTAAATAATTGTGTGATTACATTGCTCTTAATTATGTAAAGATGATGTAACATTTATTTTTTTAAAAGGCAATTTTATGCTGAGTCTAAAATCTCCGTTTATGAATAGCTGTATGAGACATGTCATTACGTTACAGAAGAATAGATCTTATGAATTAAGACGGTCGTGTATATACAGTACGTTCCATTTTAATGTTATAGT
Source organism: Siphlonurus alternatus (assembly GCA_949825025.1). NCBI lineage: Eukaryota > Metazoa > Arthropoda > Insecta > Ephemeroptera > Siphlonuridae > Siphlonurus > Siphlonurus alternatus. Next base: position 11,727,962 of record OX463781.1, read on the forward strand.
ACGGTACTACGGTATTATAACATGATTACCTTTGAGGCTAAATGATTGTCATATCAATTGTTGAAAAGCAGGCAGACCTCGAGCGTTCTGAATTCTGTGTCATAATTATTTGTGAATTCTTCTTTATATTCAATAAAAAATGATGATATATCGAGTTGATTTTTTTTTTTTTTTGCTATTAATTAAGAATGAAGAATTCTTAAATGGTTATAATTGGAAAAATCTCTTTGGAAAAATTAAGTGGTAATTAATTACGTTAAACAAGAAATTATTTATGATATTATTTTGGCAGTATTTACACAGCTAGTATAGATCGCAAACATGCGATGTATACTAAAGCGCATGTGGCTCCGATGTACCAGAAGTATTTACGTTAAATTAACATTAATTTAATAAAATTAATTAGACAGCTTAACTTTTTGAAAATTATTTAAGATTAATTAAGCTGCCGTTATAAGTACATGTCTGCTCTTAAATATTTAATGTACAAGATGTAGATGTAGCTTTCTTCCAAAACAGGAAGAAATTTTCTACAAATACAAATTTACTCTTTTTTTTTTTTTTTTTTTTTTTTTTTTTCAGAACTGTATAGTGTTGAACTTTGGTAAAAAAAAAATTGCTTCTTGTTTGGAATTAAGCTGCTTCCGAGTTTTATTATTTACAGTAGTTTTTTTATTTACTTGATGAATGCAAATTTTGCAACTAAAGGTATTTTCAATTTATAAAGAGTAAAGCTATTTTCTGCTCGTTCAATTTAACGCGCGCGTACATATTCAACTTTATATTCATGTTTTTGTTTTTTTAAGTTATAAATTAAAAATATCCATTTAATATAAATTAATCAAATATTAAATTTATTTCTTTAAATGCAATTTAATGTGACGCTAAAAAAGCAAAAACATATAATAATATATAATTTCAAATTGATTTTTTTGAAGAAAACAATATTGGGCGCGATTCACGAAGCAGTTAGCCAGGTTTTAACCACGTTTAGCTTAACCACGTTTACACTATACCTGTTTTGCGTGTTAAATCACCTGGCTAAACGTGGTTAAGCTAAACGCGGATAAAAACCTGGATAACTCTTTCGTGAATCGCCCCCATTAAAACTGATGAAGATATGATTGGATTATATAAAACTCAAATTTCTTCTTAGCGTAATTTTAAATTTATTCTAATTCAATAAAAATATATGATTATATTATAGTAATAAAGTGTAAATTACTTGAAATGAATAAAAAGAGAAATTTCCTAAGAAGACAAATTTGTGATGTTAATGTAAAAAATGTTCTTATGCTATAAGTGTAATTAAGCACTAAGCAAATAATGTTAAAATGTGTTATTTTTTAATAGTGTATTTTGAAATATAATAAAAGCTAGCCATTTTAATATTTTTGTCGTTGAAAAAACAAAGTCTAATGATAGAAAATATAGAGGCAACAAATAAAACAATTGTAAAATAAAAATTAAAAGACATACAAAACGAACAAACTAGGTCTAAATAATAATTTTCTGCAGAAAAGAGCTAGCGTTTTAATTTATTTGTGTTGTTCTTCATGTTAAAGGAAATAAAATATTATATATCTCAGATATCTTATAGAAGATGACTGGATGCAAATGACATTGATGTAATTGAATTATTAAAGAACAAATTAAATTTTACGATGTCGTGAAGGAAGAAATTATGTTTTAAGTTTTATTGAAAATTCATTCAGACGTCGTTAAAGTCATGTACTTAAAAAAAATAGTGATACCCATGACGTCACGCGATTTTAATTCTTTAAAAAAAATTGGAACTCAGTGGAAAATTACTTACTATTACATGCAGTTATTCCTGATATATAAATTTGATTAATTTGCAACTAAATATATGGATCATTATAATTATATATATAATATAATTATATATAGAGAGAGAGAGAGTTGTATATATTAATTAAAAGAGCATTATTATATTAAAAAGTTTTAAGTCTCTCTTTTCTTTGATGGAATGAAGTCTATCGATCGTTCTTATGATAAGTTGGATTTTAATACAATAGGAAAAAAGTAATTTTCAGTCGGTAACTCCAAAGAAGGGGAAAAATAATCGGAGTATGATTATGCTCTAAAATTTGGGCAAAAACAAAATCATGTCAACTGTCGACAAGATAACAATGCCCTGTATAGGTTCGTCATTAGTGACAAGTGTGAGCATATAATAAGCTGTTTATCGGAAAGCAACTAATAATACAACATTTCAGTTTTGAAGTGTAATTTTGAACAAGTTACAAACAAAATAAGGTCAGTACAAAGTTATTATGTTCTAAAAGAGTCACGAAATAGTTTAAGCAATTACTAATGTCAGAATGGAAAGTCTCTTAAGAAATAATTTAATTGTTTGTTTATTTCAGAGCTAAAAGTAAAATTGTGTTTTTCACTCAACTTCGTGGATTTTGCGGAACCTTTTTGTAAATTGATTTTTTATATTATAAATATTTATTTTATTGAATTTCTCGTATGTCTAAACTGATGTCTACTCAGGAGTAGAAAATACAGACAGGGACATCTAATTCTCATCTCTACATCTAAATAATTTATATAATGTTTCTGCTACCAACGTTTGCCAAAAGTTCTGACCTCAAAATGAGTGTAGAAATAAAACTATTTTTTATTTATATATTTTTTACAATGTTTCATTATTAAAACATTTCTTATTGGGTTTCTTTGTGCTACAACTGCCTCATAATATGTGCATTCCGTAGAATAAATTTGCACGGTAACCTCAAAATCACGTATCTGTAGTTATTAATTATTTTAATAAAATAGTAATTTTATCAAATAAAAGCACAGTTCACGTTCAATTATTATAATATATCATGGTGTTATTTGCAGATTCATTATTTTTGTGATACTAAATCAATATACAAAACCGGCCAAAGAATAATACTAAACCTGTATGTGATTCAGCACTGTTTGCTATTGTTGTATAATGTTTAATGTATATATCAATAAAATAAAATATAATTGTATAATCAACAACGTTTTATTCCAGTGAAAACAATAACAACTTGAAAATTCATAAATTAGTAACAATTATTTGAACTAGTTACTTACATAATACAAAGAATCAACAATAACCATTGAAAGACAGCTCCCTATAGTATAAAACAATAGAAACATAATGGCATTAAAGTAACAACATTATTTATTTTGTAAGTCAACGAACATGAAAATTTGACGTGAAGAATCATTTATGCTGACTAGAAATACTTTACTTCTTTAATTGAATACTGGCAATAATGGAAATATTTATTATTTTAGTTATACGCTGCATGTGTCAACTTAATCTGCATGATTCAATTTATGCTTAAAATATGCGATTTTGCGATTTCACAGCAGGTAAATCATGAAAGATGAGACAGTTACATTATATATTGTTATATTATAATGTATATCCACGGTGAAAAATATCAAAATTTCATAGTTGGTAGTGGTGTTCTATTAAATATTATTTTTATATTAATTGCAGTGTTAAAAGTCTAAGTTTTATGTAATTTTGTTTCATATTAAAGACAACAATTGAAGCACAGTGTACATTTGTTCATAAAAATATAAAATATTCCATATTAAGCATTGTAAAGTGGACATACTCTACCCTTTTACTGTACAATTAGTTTGAATGTATAGACCTATAGACGTTATTGACGTTAATGAGGTTCTGCTGCTATACTGCGTGTTGTGAGACGACTAGCTAGTCTAGATAGTAGTACTTGAAGGTGAACAGAAGCAGGTGCCCGCAGTATTGGCCGCAATCCAAGTAAGGTAGCGGTTAACCCTCGCGTACACGCCGGGGTTATTTGGACGAGCACAACCCTCGCCCCATGACACAACGCCTGCGCACAAAACATAATATTTATTATAGCATTTTGACCGCAGCATCTGAAGATAAGACAGAATAAAGTGAGAACAGTATCTTATTTCTTAATGCTCAAGTTTCATGTTTACAACCCTTAAGATAAGCTTTAAATTCGCCAAGTGATGATACCAAGTTAGCAATCTTAAAGTAGATGTATCGAGCTAAATTTAAAATATTCAATTTATTTATAAAATTTTGTAGTGTTGCACTTCTACTATCGTGAGGTATAAGCTTCTAGATTGAAATATTTTTAATACAATTTTAACGATTAATCTCAGTTACTTCGGAATCAAAGAATATTTCCCTGCAAACGAATCGAATGAAATAAATTTTAAAAAATCGAGAATGTTCTAAAACTTAATCGCTTATGGTTTGGGCAAATTCAGTCTTGCAGTTTTCTTGCAACAGCTCCATTTCCGGTTTCCGTCCATAAGGCCAATGTTAAACTTCTACCTCAGTTTTCACAAAACTGATAAGACAGATTCGCTTCTGTATGCTACCTAATGATGGTGAGTTCTAAGTTCCCTGCAAGTCTTGTTGCATTCAGGCGGTACGATTGCGAGATATCAACCTACTGAGATTCATCCTTACAGTAAGTGATCTGCGTGCTGCTAGAGTAGCCAAAATTGAGTCAGAGTAGTGCTCCAAGCATACAGGAAGACCCAGCATTTTAGTTCTCAGCCTTAACACTGACCAGCGAGTCTATCGATCATTCCGCTCAATTTCACTGTGGCAATGTTAATTGCTGGCAACCACTGAATTGAAAGATGCCCTGCATGCTAGCAGTAAAAAATGAAGAAAAATTAATCGTTTCAATGATATTTATGCTATATTATGAAGCACCTTTGACATGCATTTATACATAATGTAGATATTTTTTTTCGGAGTTGCGAGTAAAAAATTAAACAAAAAACAAAAGTAAAAGGAAGTTTTTTAAACGATAGAACACAAAACACGCAAAATAATTTTGTTAGAATGTACATTAATAATCTTGCTACTGCAATATGTATACTTAAGTTCAGGATATATCTATTCTGCTCCATTCACATCATTTATTAATTTTCTACTGCAGGTTTTAGAATTTGAATTATTGTAAAAACTCGTATCACCATGCAGTGTTGTTGGGCAATTAGAGTAATCATTTTTCTGTTTCGCCGCTATAAAAAAATTGCAACAACATCTAGTTAAATTTTGTATAAACATTTTGTTTAATGAGATTAATCTGGGATAAGAAAATTAATTTTTTTTTTTATAAACGAAGAAAAAAACTGTTGCAAACTTTTTTGTAGCTATATAAACGAGAAAAAAAATCGTTTATACAAAGCTGTTTAAAGTTGTATTAACGTTGGGCTGCATCAAATGTAGCGAAAATTCATAATGTGTTACCATAAAGTTTTTTCCTCTTTAAAAGTAACATTTTTTTTTCTTTAGTAAAAACGTTGAAAGAGTATAAGAACATTCTTTAATAAATAAATTTAAATCTCCATCAATTGAAATCATTAACAGATTAAGATTTTTATTTAAAATTGTGCACAAGAGGGAAATATATAAAGTGAAAACTACTTTCTTTGAATGGAGGAAGATTGCGATCGCTTCTGAAAGTTTTGTGAATAAATTTCCTGAGTCTTTTCAACTGTTATTTGCAAGCTATTGCCATATATAAATAAGTGACACGTATACAAAAATAAGGAAAATAAATTTTGCTTCAATTAGGATGAAGTGCTTATCAAATAGAGACTTAATTAATTATACACTTAATTTTTCTCAGTTCTATAATTAAATTAAATAAGTTAAAGTAAATTGGCGTTTTGTTATTGAAATCCATAAATTAAAATAAGGTTGTAATACATAGATTTGAGCAAACTTTTATTCGTAGATAGAAACTATGAGCGTACTTTTCTTTTTAATTGTATCACCTGTATATAGAGTGCAACTACTTTTCACACAAGGTCAATTTCTTATATTGTTTTCATATATATACCTGAATGGCATTTATAGGCTGTTTTGGATCTGGAGGGCATTTTATATACCATACAATATTGAAGAGAATAGCATATTATACTTGGATAACTTACCAACTATTTGATGGTAGGTCCCATTTTTCACGTGGAGAGGTCCACCACTGTCGCCCTGTAAGTAATTACTGTAAGAACGTGTGTAAACATGTTTGCTGTGTCTATATAATGTATTGAAGTGCTGAATACAGCGTGTCAAACGTTATTAATCGAGAAACTTTGTAACAAAGCCACAATACACGATGCCATTAATTATTTCCACATCAAAAAGTCATCTCACAATAGTATAATGTTTAAATCAATTTATAAAAAAAAAAAACAAGAATTTGTGGAACTTAAAATTAAAAACAGAATGCTTTTTAGTCTGCAGTGAAAGGGTGGAGAGACATAACTGCGAAGGACGTTTATTTGTGAAATTTTCCTAAAGAACTCGAGAACAACCCTTAAGTACTTTCCTACTTTCCTTATATGCTTGAATTTAATGCTAACACCATTAAAATTTTAATTTTGTAATTACATGTAGTAATATTTTTTCAACGGAATATAAACATGAATAGTTAAAACACGGATCAGCCTATATATATATATATATATATTATATATATATATATATATATATATATATATATATATATATATAAATATTTTCGTTGAAACATTGCAAAGGCTGTGATTTGGTTTACAAGTTAAGTATTTATCACAATGCACAAGAAACCGTCAAGTATAACCATTGACAAGTTTATAGTTACGTGAAGTTAAAAATTAAGATCACCGAATATTAATTTCTATTTCACGGTAAACAAAACATATGCTGTATTTCACTGTCATGTAAACGACTTCTTACATCTATTGGTTGTAATTACGCCAGAAACTGATAACAGTTAAAATCAATTTTCAATCAATACATCAATTAAATCAAATACTAATTGAAATGGATGGGGAAAGTGAGGCTATAAATATCTGATAACCGGAGATGAGCTAAGAAAATTGGTGGCGCAGCGTGATGTACAGCCTTGTGACCAGACAAAGATTTATTGCCACGGGGGGAGTGTGTTGCTGCTGAAACATCCACTCAACAGGATTTGACAATCAACGTAATGACACCTGCGAAAATTCGATCAACAAAATATCGGCACCTGCATCTTGATTTGAGTGATGTAAAACGTCTTTTGCTACTGACTTTATTTTGAAACTTGTGTGCTATATAAACGAGTTTTTCTTAATAGTGTCCTACATTTAAAATGGTTTTAGATCATTCAATCGCTATTAACATTCTTTTGATTGATTTTTTATTTATTTTTTTTAAAGAAATTTTAAAAAAAAAAATGGGAGAGAAAGAAGTGAAAGAGAGACACCCAGAAAAAAATAGTGAGTATATCGGTTCAAATATAGACTTTTCTGATTAAATAATTAAATCAGCTGTTTCATTGATCAAGCTTACCTGGCACGAATCCTTGCCGCCCTCCTTGTAGCCCGCACACATCATGTTGTCTGTGATCTGGCTGCTGCCGTAGAAACTGCTGCACTTTGCGTTGGAGAGGATGGGCACCGTGACCTCCCTCAGTACTGGAGACACTGGTTTGTTCTCCGCGACCTTTCCCCAGCCAGTCACCAGGCCGTTCGCGCCCGTGTACCGCTTGCCTGCCGCATCAAACATATGTCAGCAATCAGGTAACACTCTCATGTGTATCCTTATAATTCATGAGGGCGTGTCAATAAAATATGGCGAATTATAACAAATATTTAAAAAAACAAAAATGGCTTGTCGCGTTTGCAAGATTGCGCAGATGTTTATTGTAACATATTTTCATTTTTTTTCCGGTGTATGCTATGAAAACCTACAGTGATAGTCATGTATTATATGTAAAGTGGTAAAATGTATTTTTTAGTATCATAAAGTTCCTTTGAAAAATATGTCAAAATATGTAAAACATAATTTTTTTTATTATTTGCTACTTTACAAGTATCGTCTGCATGGGATAAAGGTGAGATGAAATTTTAGATTTAATATGCATGAGAAAGGTTTGACAGACATGGAAGGTGGAGGAATCAAGTATCTCGAAATATGATAAAGACTGCCTCTCTAGCTTTTTTATTTAATCTATTTTATGATACAACTTTATTGCAAATTCTTGAAAAAAATACTCTGCTTCTCAGGAATTCATAATATATAACTTTCTTTAAATTGCAAAGAGTACCAGATGATAAAAAATGAATCTTTTACACAAAAAGTATCAAGCTCAATAGGTAGACAGATGATACACATTTTGCTCCTCTTTTGAGTTAAAAGTCTATTGTAACATTTAGACTACTATGGGAGTTTCATATATTATAAACTTGTCACAATTAAATACGTTTGAAAGCTTATGAAATAAAAAAAATCATATTATTGTGAAAACAATATAATTTAGTAAATAATCTGAATTCAACTTGTTACAAAGAGCACATCACCTGAGAGACAGCTGAAAGGAACTCACCTTTGTCCGGTAAACAGGCTGGCTGCAGTGTGGCATGGAAAGGCACCTCCTGATCGAGTTTCAGCAGCGCGATGTCGTTGTTGAATGTGTTCTGGTTGTACTTGTGATGCACGATGGCGGTGCGCACGCCGCGGTTCAGCGGGGAGGACTCGCCGGCCACGTTGCGGTCGTGATCCAGCAGACGCACCTTGATGCGACGAGCCGTGAACCTGAGAGACGAAATTGTTAAAAAATCGTGCAAGATCTGCGTGAAATGTCTTAACAACAAAAAAAGTAAAATTTCAATAGTTCAATGTGTTTTTTTAACTTGAAATTGGTTGCATTTTAAATTTTTACTAAATTTTTTCAGTATTTGAAACTTCGACAATGAAGAATAAAGAGTTGATGAAGTCATGATATTTTCATATTTTTACACAAAGTTCCTAAAAACTGTAAAAAGTGAAAAACAAATGAGAAGCATAATTTGTTTATGTTTATGTATTATTTAAATTAAGAACTACTGTCGTCGCCAAAAGTCGGGACACCTGGACTTTGCAATTTTACTGTGCACTACAGAAAAATCGCAAAATTTAGAAAAAAATATTGCATTAAACCGGCAAGCCTCCTCTATAACTTAAAAAATATAACAGGCCGATTAATTGCAAGGCTAATTTGTTATAATTAAGGAAGTGACGCAACCTACCCAAAAAAATGACTTTTTCACGAGATGCCCGTCTTTGCGCTCTTGTATAAAATAGAGTTATGCAGGTAGCGCTTTCATTTATTTTTTTCCTAATAGCCAAATACTTCAAGATGTGAAATCAATTTTTAATTTAAAAAAATTAATTATTCCCTAATTACAATTAAACCAAACGCAAAATTAAACTCTAGTTTTGCAATTTTGAAGCTACACGCTCGAAAAAAATATCATTATACACAGAAAAAAAATTAAAAATTTTTGGTGGTCGTCGATTTTTTATAAATTTTTAATTTTTTTTTTACATAAATTAATGATGAAATTACCATCTTTCAGGAATCTGCTGGGTTGCCATATCCTAACTTTTGCTCGGAGTGGCCTTATTCAGTAGAAAAATAGCAAAGTTGATTGACAGGCCATAAAAGATAATAACAATGGGGATCGTTCTCTCTTCAAAGGCGGTGTTCTACTGTATTGTGTCTTGCAGCAAGCAGCAGGAAGGAAGGGTTGTTATTTTAACATTCCATGTAGAATTGAAATTGCATCATGGTTCGATGATCTCGATTGTTTATTGAAACTCTCTTTAATGTGCATGATGATGAAGTGGTTGAATTTAAAATTAAATATGAATAATATGTCTTTTTTAATCAAAATTCTAGCTGCATTTTTGAGCTTATTAAGAGATTTTTGTAAGTAATTAAAAGTTCATTATAATCACTAATAATTAAGCTAGAAATATGATTAAAACACTCAAATAGATGCTGAATTCATTTTAAACACAATCATGTCAATTTTAGTTGCGTGTTTCTCCATCTTAATGATATATAACTGGCTTAGCTGAAACAATAGTGATCAGCCTCGGGCAAAGAGACCCTCATATAAAAAGCTTTTTGTACACAGCAAAGCTACTGTCACGGCCGGGCATTATACTTCCGTATTCAGCAGCTGAAACCTGGCAACGCTGCTCTTAATTAAAATGTAAACATTGATTAATATACAAATTATAAAAAATCGGCAACCACCAAAAATTTTTGATTTTTTTTCTGTGTATAATGATATTTTTTTCGAGTGTGTAGCTTCAAAATTGCAAAACTAGAGTTTAATTTTGCGTTTGGTTTAATTGTAATTAGGGAATAATTAATTTTTTTAAATTAAAAATTGATTTCACATCTTGAAGTATTTGGCTATTAGGAAAAAAATAAATGAAAGCGCTACCTGCATAACTCTATTTTATACAAGAGCGCAAAGACGGGCATCTCGTGAAAAAGTCATTTTTTTGGGTAGGTTGCGTCACTTCCTTAATTATAACAAATTAGCCTTGCAATTAATCGGCCTGTTATATTTTTTAAGTTATAGAGGAGGCTTGCCGGTTTAATGCAATATTTTTTTCTAAATTTTGCGATTTTTCTGTAGTGCACAGTAAAATTGCAAAGTCCAGGTGTCCCGACTTTTGGCGACGACAGTAAGCTCTTAGGGGTGAATCCTTGTAAAAAAAATTAAATATCATACAAATTGTTCAATTTACATTTTTAAATATCATGCATTGTTTGCTTAAACAATGCTCTCCACAATTATTGTACCTCCCCCTATTTTTAGCAAGTAATATTATAATTCAGCTACTCACCCCTCGACACAGTGGGCGGCGGTGAGAACATACAGTTCGTTGATGAGCGTGGCGCCACAGTAGAAGCGACCGTCGTACATCAGCATGGCCATCCACGGGTACTGATTGACGCGTGTCTCCTGACCACCCACGATCCTCAACCGCGAGTTAGCCGCCCCACAACCTGCAGCAACCAAAGTGTCAGCTCCAGCAACCAATACCTTTGTATATCGTAGTCATAATTATGCTGGTATTCGAGCTCACACCTAATAACATCAAATTGTGTCATGTAACGTTTATTATTAAGTATTTCATAATAGCTAGGTAACCTTTAGATTCAAATATATCCTAACATAGGTTACTTCTAATTCCATGTACTCATTTGTAAGTGCAATCTTTTTTGTTTTATTTATTAAAATTTAATTAGACATTTTTTTAAATCAATATTAACGATAATAACGATTAAAATAGCTACTTGAAGAATTTGTATTGTATAAAATTGTTGAATTCAAATAATATTTTAATATTGTTCTCAATAAACTATAAAAATATATGATGGAATAAGATGCAGCTAAATGTTGTTATTATTTTAACCACATTTGCAAGTTACAAAAAATATTTTATTCTGAAGTTAAAGTTATTTTATGAATATTGTTATGGTTTGTTTTTTCAGAAAGTCGATGTTATCTTGTTATATTCAACAGCATGTTTTTGCCACTTCAGAATTGAGAACACGCTTCAACTATCAAAACGATAACATGAATGTAATATTAGCTTCTTTTCAAAACATTCATGAATTAGATTTAAGTCAACAACTACAGTTAATATTCATACATAACATAATACGATTTGCTTGAAAACTTTACATATGGCAAGAGATCTTTCAGTTTCACTTCATTGGTATTTTTTTTCTGTTACTGTGAAACTCATAATCGTTTGTTAGTGGTTATAACAATAAGTGAGAGTGGACAAGAAAATAAGCTTAACTGACTTGCAGTAGAGATAAACCGATAAATAATTTACAATAATATAATAATAGCACATCGATTACAAATATTTTATCAATATATTTATATATAGAATAAGTATAGGGAATCATGATTAAAATTTAGCCTTAGCACTACCAAGGGAGAAGGGGGGGGGGGGGTCGTATTATAACTATTTTTCTATTTGAGAGCGGAAAAAAAGTGTAAAATATGCGCTAAAAATAACAAAAATCTGAAAATATTTTAAGCCTCAAATATAGTTAGCCACCCAGCAATGTATTTCTGCAAAAAAATAAATAAATAGCGGGTCGTTTCAACACCCCCTCCCCTTGGTATAGCGTGTGACATAAACTCATTCAAAGTGGAACGTCTTTGATAAGACAAAAAAATCACTTGGTAATGCTATAGAGTAAAGAAAGTGAAAACCATGTGGACTCTCTCTGAATGTTAAAAATAGAAACATTTTCTTCTCAATGGAATAAAAATCGCTGCACATTATTGGAAAGCCAGGACAATAATGTGACAGAAATCCACGCATCGATCGACGAAATTGTTATTTATTTTTTTGTACTTTATAAAGGCTTTCATTGACTTTATTTTTTCTTGAGGCTATGCTGGCTAAAATTGAATTTTGCTACTAGAATGTCTGCTACCGTCTTTTTTTGTGCCTCAGCAAAAATGATGCACTAAGTTCTTTCGATTGTGTGAGTGAACATTCAAAACTAATAATTTAATATAAGATATAATTAGAGCCAGTTTAAATTTAAATTATAATTAAATTATGGTTCGAGAACCATACGCCTTGTAGCTCAATTGGTTAGAGCGCCTCAAAAGACCTGACATAATCGAATGATCCGTGGTTCGAAGCCAGGTGGGGAGTGTTATTTTCTTTCAAATGTTAATACTTGGATCAAACGGTGCAATAATCGGATGGCAAAATAGCATTAAACAATCCTCTAATTAATTTCATTCACGCCATCTAGTAAAAATCTGAAGTAAGAAATATAACCAAAACTTTGATTTAAATTATATAAATTGAGAAATTAAAAAGAAACACATTTATTTTATATCAATATAACTTAACGTGGCACAACAGTAATTTGAATTCAAATATAATATAAAATATAATACTGATGATAAAAAATTAAAAAAATACTAGAGAATTTTTAAGATTAATTACTCTCAATTCATAATATACAATCAATCATATTTGTTGAATTGAAGATTTGCCAAAGCTTACCAATGCGTATAGAAAACTATAGTTGTGACGTATAAACTTTGTTTGTTTTTTTGTCACTTTTTGTTTTAAAAATGCTCATGATGTTATATGTAGTCTCTTTATTATCTCTCAATTCTTAATTATTAGTCATTACATACATCAATAATTATCTGTCAAAACTGGAAATCTGAGTCTAACACTTACTTTGAATAATTTACCTGATCAACAATAAAATATGTTCTTGGTAAAATGAATGGTATCTACACTGACATTACATATAATATTTAATTATACATAATAATTATACTAGCTGTTCTAGTGAAATATTATCTTCTTCTGCTATATATTATTAAACATTCCAGACTTTCAACCATTATTTAAAGCTTCCTACGCACACATACTGATTACTTAAAAAAAGAAGAGGGTGAAAAGTTCGGCAAGTAATAATGAAGATCGACGCGCTACCATCAGATGCATGTGACGTATCCCTAAAGGCTCGAACGATCTACTTTCGTCATTACTTTGTGGGCGTGATGACGTAAAAACTTAAATTTAATTACGTAATAGATGCTTTTATTCCAGGATCAACTAAACCGTCAAGATGTTGTTTTGCATAGTGTATATAGTGGCTAATTTTGCACTCCGATAAACAACATAATGGATATCATTAGATTATTTAAGGGCTGGAATAGAATTATGTTTATACGTTAGTTAATTATGAATTTAAAGTTGCACAACAGTCAGATTTAATATTTTATTTATTATTAAGTATTAATAGTTACAATAGCTGCAGCAACAATTAATCATTATCCTAACTTTTTTTTTAATAATTTTCACTCCACCGATTGCAGAACGCGCTTTAACCCATGTTATCAGTTATATATAGGTTAAATAGAAGTTAATAACTTTTAAAAACGTCTATGCAATCGTTAATATTATATGACAGAAATTCAAAATGAAAAGTAATTATCCATAAATCTGTATTACATGACTTATGTAATATGCTTGCAGCTGATTTAGGAACGTAACGGTATAGGTGTGCAGAAACACTTCACAGCTTGTTAAGTTGTACTCCAAGTCGTGTGTTTGATTTGACTTAGCGGTAATACGCAGGTAAGTAAGTACACAGGCAGAGCACACTACTTTTTCATGTATGATCATCATGCAATGTTCTGCTTCAAATTTTACGGGGATAAGTTGCCCCTCGAATTTGTTCTAATTTAAAGTCAAATAGTGCTTGCCTGCAATATGAATCCTTATAGAAAGTAACTTGAATCTCTATGACATTAACATTTCAATTTTCTTACTAACTATAGTTAAATAAAATCAATGTTCCCGACAAATTAAAAACATTCATATCTTTTACTTACAACGCACGCTAACGATATTTAAAAAGAGTCTTGCATTATATGAAGCAAACAACTTAACTTAAGCCGGTATTACACGATACAATTTTTCTGATTGTTGCATACAATTTTTCCTTACAAGAAAGCTTCAACTCCATTTTTTTTTTTTTGTATGGAGATGAAATTTTCTTGCAAGGAAAAATTGTATGCAAAATTGTATCGTGTAATACCGGCCTTAGAGCCTGAGGTTACTGTAAAAAATGCACATGCAGTAGATACCAAGTTGGTTCTAAAGAAATCAATTTGGTCCCTAAACCAACGACGAAGCAAAGTCTCTCTTTAAGTAAAAATCCAGCCTTTTGATTGGCTTATTCTGAGACGCTTGCCAAATTCAGTGGATCTGAGATGCCTTGCTGGTACGGACACAAATATTTTCAACAAGGGTACAATTTATCAGTAATAGCACCTAAGTTGGCCTTTAAAAGCAAATGGTTATACCTGGCTTTGAAACGGCAGGCTTCATTTGTTTTGCCAGCTGACGGGGGCTTTGTAGCTTGTGTTTACGACCTTACGGTTCAATCAAGTGTGTGACAACTCAGCTTGTTATTTGCTGATTTATGTCATCTGGTCATCGTAAATCAAGGCAACGAATGACAAATTTCTTCCACATAATACAAAGAAGTTTTTAGACAGCGATGTTAAGTAATATAGGAGGCCAAGAATAACTTTATATTTTATGTATTCAAAATGGTGAAAAGTGACAATAATCCAATATTCCTATATATAGCATAATTCTGATAATTCATTATAATATGCAACTATATTCATTTAGAGATTGTAAAAAATTAATGTTTTTGTAAACATGATTTTTTTTAGCACCAATTCACCTATGTTGAATAATTATTATATCTATTAGAATCAATACTATTATCACTTAAAATTAGCACGACTTAAATTTGTAAAAAACGTAAAACTTTGTTTTCAGCTCTCTTGAGTCCAGGCACGGATCCAGGGAGGGGCTGAGGGCTGAATTTAACATGGGTAATATAGGCATTTTCCCCACTCTCAATTTTTTTTAACGTTGGCCTTATGGAGACAGTCCCTCCCAAAATTTGGTTCTGGATCCGCGCCTGCCTGAGTCCTCAATAATGCAACCTTTCTTTATGTAAAATAAGCACTTTCTATGCAATAAGCATGTATCAATTTTTCATCTCATTGGTTGCACTCAAACCAAAAGTCCCCCAAAATACAATTTGAAACACCAGATAGACAACAGGGAGGTTATGACTCACTGCAATCGCATGTCTTTATGGGCACGTCCTCGCTGCTTCCCTCTATCGACACCTCGCCGCTTGCTCCCCCTGCGCCGGTGCTGCCTCCAGTGCTGCCCCCTGTG
This sequence comes from Siphlonurus alternatus, assembly GCA_949825025.1. Lineage (NCBI taxonomy): Eukaryota > Metazoa > Arthropoda > Insecta > Ephemeroptera > Siphlonuridae > Siphlonurus > Siphlonurus alternatus. The sequence goes on from OX463781.1 coordinate 11,743,575, forward strand.
GTTCCCCCAGTGGTTTCCCCTGAATTGCAGCTCGTGATCCAGCACCAGATTTGGGAGATGGTAGTGGTGCGCTGAGAACCAGTCAGCAGTTCGGGGTCGTTGAGTAGGGCTGACTGCCCGCTCGCGTTCAGCCGCGCCTCCATCCACAGCTGGACACAAGAGTCAAATGTTAGACACAAAAAGCTGGGACAGTAAAATAAAAAGGACCCAATAAAGTATTATTTTTTAGAGAGATAATAAGATTGTATATAAAAACCAAATTTAGCTGAGTAAATCCACTTCTCTTTTCATGCTACCTTTTAATTGTCTCTTTAAATCACAATCTAGAAAAAAAAATGTTTTTTTAGACTAACTAGAAAAATAATGAGGTTTTCTTCATTGAAAATAAAAACTTATTATAAAACAATTTTCCAACAATATTTCTATATCATATAATGGGTAAATAAATTATCCTTTCGATCACGTACTATATCGTAAATATAACATTTACGTAATAAAATTTTAAGTGTAATTGAAATAAAACTCATTTACACATAATCTTCATTTAAAGTAGTATTAATATAGTATCAATAAAACAATTTGAATTTCAATTACATATTTATAGGTTTTAAATTAAATAATTTAGTGAAAACTAGTAAAATTTTCTCTCAATAACATTTATCGTGAAGGCAATGAATGTTCTTAGCTCTGCTTATTATATGGGTATATAAAATACAGTACGTTCTCATTGTCAGGTGCACAAGTCGTGAGTGTTTAATTGATGGTGGTGGCAGGTGCGATATTTGAGGGAGCATTGAACTGTTTTGCATATGCTCTTCCAAGGTCATGAGCACCATGGAATTGACATGCAAATTAGGTTCACGTCAAGGTGATAACGGGCAACCTGATAAGGAAAATAATTAATTTTTTTTATAAAAAACTTAGAAGTTACCCTAAATAAAATATTTAAAATAAAAAACTAACCTCGTTCTTAATTATTTTTTTAAAAAGAATATATTATACTATCGCAAGCTGCCTACTGCATGCCGTTACTTAATAATTATATTTATAATAATAGCTTGACATAAAAATATAGAAAGTATATATAAAAAAATTACGTTGTAAAAAAAAGATCATACTGCATGCATCATGCCTCATTGCACATTGTAATTATTATTATGATAACCTCAATTAGTGACATAAAAACTATCATTAGTACAGAATAACTAGGTTTCTATTAGTGCATAAATTTCAATATCATAGTATCAAAGTCACCTACTCTCTTTTAGTAAATTTTTTAATTGATAGTTGTAAGCATAAAAATGATGCAATTTATTTGCAGAAAACAATACACTTTGAAGTACTTTCTTTGTAAATAGGAGTTTGCAATAACAAATATAAATCTCATTTCTATATTCTGTGTCAAAATACATTAGTTATGATCGTTCTATATACATTATAAGGTATAATTAAATTAAAATAAATTATGAAGTGACAGCATTTCCTGTAGACCTGCTTAGTAACTAAAACTTATTAAATCTTGTATGCAAGTGGGTCACCTCAATGGTATTTTGGCAATATCAATCAATGCACGGATACTTAATTTTCTATAAAAATAAAAATATTTTGTTATTCACTTACCGGTATAGAGTCTAAGTTATCGAAGTATGGGCGAAGGCGGTAGATATTTTTGCACTCATTCCAAGGCGGCTTCGCTATCAAGATACTAAACATTAACACAACCGTACGGACAAGCATCATGTTCAGTGGTCGGCGGTCAAATATCTCGTTTCGCTACTGAGTTACACGTTATATACTATATATTAATCTGCGCTTAGTGTTTTTCAGGTCAAGGATTTGACCGTGGAATTTTTATGAGATCACAACAAAAATTATTTAGAATTGTCATTTAAATCATGGTCGTATTACATCATTAGAATATATCAATATATAAATTGAGGGGAAAAAAATAATACGTAATTTCGCGATGCTTTTATTTTTTTATCTGCATATGTTATATCCATAAATTATGAATATTTAAAAAAAGCAGATGGTTTATTTAGTATTTTTTTCCTCATTAATAGGCGGGAACTTTTAAAAACACCCGCATTTAAGAACTAAATGAAATTCAATACTTGAATAAAAACACTATTTCACTGTTAATAATGATGATATCATATTTTATAATTATTTAAATCTCCTGATAATTCAACGAAAAAACTTTCATAATTTAGAATGTCACCACTTTTTCACCTAAATGTTAATTTTTAGTTAGTATATAATTTAATCACACAATTAAGCAACAAAGATTCCCTCTTATATTTTGATGTAATATTGAGTGACTCACAATATACTGTACAATATACGTATTAGCGGTTACTTCTAAAGACCTTGCTTTGCCGCCTCCTCCTCCTCTCCTACTACGCCACATCCGTAATGACAATGACACGCAAATAGTCGTAAATATATGGGTAAATATGGCAGATACAAACCTCTAGTAAATTATTTATTTATATTTTACAATATTGATTACATACCACCAAAGTACTTGCCGCAATGTTGGAATCATTAAAAGACTCAACCTTGATCAGATGACACAATTTCAATAGAAATGCGTTTGTTTTTATATATTTACATGTATGCTATAATTAAAAAGTAAGAGTTTTAAAATACAAAGAAAGTATTTCATTGAGGAAATAAGTTGAAAATTAAATAGGTTAAATTAAAAAAAAAATGGAACATATCAATGAATGTAATCTTAAGACATAAACATTTAGCAATGATCGACACACTGCAGTGATTTCCTCTGTTTGCCGTCCTTTGGCCTTATTTCTCTTTAACGCCTCTGTCGTCTAGACCACGCTTGCATAATTTCTCCACGCGCGGACGTCAGTGCTAAGGAAAACGTGAGGGGTTTTACTACAGAAACACCGTCATACGTGAAATAAGTAACTTGTCATAATAAACAACTTTTGATCTTATTTTATGACTATATGAGGTTAGCAATAATAAATTTGAAAAGAAATTGGATGAGTAAATGAAAGCTTTAATGAATTACTACATAATACTTCGTGTATAACATAACATAAAAAAATATTGCATGCGCCTATCACTTATCTTGTGGAGATTGGTTTCTGAAAACAAAAATATAGGAACTTGAGTTTTATAATATATGCATAATGAGTATTTTATAATATACAGTGTAGCAATATACTAAATTAAAACAGGTGTACCGTCCAATCATCAGAATATTGTTCTATGTGAGTCTACTTTGTATATACTTTCTATAAAAATGTGCTGCTATATATATGTACTGCAGTATTTTACCAATATTCCTGTTACACTCTTTTTTTCTTTTTAACATCACTCTGTGTGAATTAAAAACTTCATTTTGTTTCAAAATTTTGATTGCTTTTAATATATTTTCTGAGAAAAATTATCTCCTGTTAACTATATTATAAGATTATAACTCGTTGTTATATATTATGATTATAAACGTCAAGTATTACAACGTTACAAGTTTTTTATCATAACATTAATTGATTTCAAATAAATGTTAAATTATTTCTTTCGTTATTGACCTTTCATGGGCATTTTGTATATATTATATATAGTCAAAATTCTAAAATAAAAACCCATGAAGCAAATGAAAAAAAAAAAACTAATTAAGCAATCATTTTACTGATGTGTTCATTCGCTCAACTATATACTTGAACAAATTTTAATACATAATTTTAAATACATAATAATAACATAAAATAAATATATAAAATATACACATAATTTAAACGTATAAAAATCACACAACATTGTCGGAGAGAGGTTGTTTTAAACAATCTAGCTGCACGTGGATGAAGAGAGTGTTTGACTTTGGTAAAACAAAAGAAAATGGATTATTGCTATTGAAGTCTTGATAAGGACTTCAATTTAATTAAAATGCAGGAAGAGAATAATTATAGATTTATAGCACGAGTTTAATTTCTCTTTATAAAAAAAGTTATTTAATCTATATTATTTATGATGCATTTTGCACAAAAACTGCATATCGGAGTATAATATAATATGTCTTCAGCAAAAAAAAAAAAAAAAAAAAAAAAAAAAAAAAAAAAAAAAAAAAAAAAAAAAAAATGATATATACGGGCGTGGTAATATAAGTTTAGAACGACGCAGATCTTTTCAGAAGCTGAAAAGATAGATTTTCTAAAAATGAACCAACATTTTTTTCCTTATGATTTGGATCTCTCTTTTTCTCCTTTCGTGATTGAAATTTAATATCACTATGGAATTTTAAGATATTAATGTTTTATTTCACTTATATTATAAATTTTTAAGCTCAATAAAAACACAAAAAACTACCAAGACAAACACTATAATTATAGTAACTTTTATACATCAAATTAAATTTATATAACAAAAAAGCTAAATATCAAAATAGCATAATTATATCCTAAAAGGATGATAAATAGAATCAATGTATTATATAACAATAACTTGTTTTGTAACCTAATCAACGCTACCTGAGTAGTAAAAATGATGATACAATATAATTGGTTGTTATAACAACTGAATGGCGACACATTCCGTGTCAAATGGCTGGTGACAAATGGGCATGTTATCGTCGCGGCGTCCTCCCGCCCCCATTGCTGGCTGCTACGCCCGCCTCGTGGTCGGTCGCCACGGTACGAGTCTGAGAGACCGGGATCGAGTCCCGAACATGGCGGTGTGACGGCCCTGACCACGCAAACAACGAACACCACCACTCGGGAAGCTCTTGACCCATATTTGACACACACAATTATTATCTTCACAGTCAAGGTGGCAAAGTTAGTATAAATATTGTTCGTAGACACAATGAGTGCATCATTCACTTCAAAACAATCGAGAGACTATAAACATTATAACTAACTAAGAACAAGCAAGCTAAATATAATAATAATAGTTACAATTATGGTTTACGTCAAGTGTAATGTGCTTTTACTTTCAGTAATTGCTTTATCAGTGAGTGTTGTGTCTGCGGCACCGCCAGAACCTAGAGTAAGTTTTCAATTTGACTTTTTGTGTGCTTTTTTTATGTACTTTTCAGCTTGTAAATTATCAATAAATATAACTTTAATAACTTTTGTACATAAAATTGAATTTATACTATAAAAAAATAAATAAATGTCAAATATATATTATATAAAATTGATATTAATAATTTGTTTGTATATAGTGTTGAATTTGTAAAATTTATAACTTTACTGTAAAATCTCATTTATAATTTTAACTTTTCTTAATTTACTCTTTAACCCTTTAATTGTCAAAGTTTCTTTGTTTCGAAAATTACGAGCAAATTATAAGCTTTAAAATTATAAATTTTATACTCTTTTTAATCACATATCGAATGCTGGTACCAGGTTTTGATATGGAACATTTTTAATGTTTTGTTGAAATATAAACAAAACAATAACATTTATTTGTAAACACTAAATTGTGGAAAAACATATTATGAAAGAAATTTCAAGATCAAAAATTTGATCATTTTGTATTGTGTCCTATTTCATTAATTCTCACCAATAGTCTATAACATAATTTTTCAATCAGTAAACAACATATGCTGGTAAATCAAACCTTTAAAAAACCAATAACGTAAATAATACTTAATTAGAATAAGAATGTTAAGAAGACACGTTTAGTACTTATAAAGTACACAATCTACGAGAGCTGAGCAGCATAAAAATTGTACCTGAAAGTACTTGATGATTTTATTCATTAATTTATTGCATACACATGTATTGTATAATAAGCATCATTTGGTGCTCATATTTGGTGCTCACGGTGCTTGCAGGAAGACAGTCTGAACGAAAGCTACTATGACGAGAGCGGCAGCACGCCCATGCCCGATGACTGTGGTTGCGGTGAGTTCTTCTAGGGATTTTAATCAACTTGGGCCTCTTTGTAAAAGAAAAATTGTTCAGAATCAAATTTAGATGATCCTAATTACATAAGATTTATCATGTTTTTATTCTTTAATGATTGATCTAAAGAGATCTCATGTCTTCACAAATTTGTATTTATCTTCACTTGCCTTCTCATCTCATTTTACAACAACAAAAATGGAAAGTACATATAACAAAAACAGGCGACATGCGAATACATGCTTGTAAGATGAAATAATTATAATTATAGTAGATATGGTGACAGCACTGTTTTTTCCACTTTTGATATTTATTAAAATCTCTTCATCTGAACCACACTACAGTAAAAATAATCAGACAAGAATTGAAAAAAAAAAAAATCTCTCAAAATTTCTTATTTTTCTGACGTTGAGATAAAGCTAGTTATATTCTCGTCTATACTTACTAAATAAAAAAATCCATTTATTTTTGTGATCGAAAGCCAAGTAGGGCGAGACAAATAGACCAAGAAAAACATTCCTCTTGAGAGATATTTGATGACACTAACATACGTACTTGACAAGTTACAAGTATTAATCAATGAGATTTTTTGAACATTAGTTAATGGCTGATGATTCACAAACCTATACAAACTATTTGTAATTTAATTTGTACTGTCATCAATTTTTAATTGTTTTCTATATACAAAGTTATTGTAGCTATAATAGCTATTCATAGCAGGCTTTAATTATAGCTATATGATTAAAAACCCTTGAACAAAGTACACCCTGACTTCAATGGGCTGTCTAGACCTTGTCCTTAGCAAAATACCGCAAAGTTTCTTAGAAGAGGAGCGTTGTTTCCTTGTTTGAGCTCTTAATTAAAGAGGCGTGTCTGCATGACAGTTACACGGTCTTACATATCTCTGCTGTTGAATCTGCATTTTTCATAGATTTTTGATGAAGCAGCATTAGCTTTGCAGATGCAGCTAATGTAATATTTATACAATTAAACAAAGAGAAATCAACTATTAAAAACCTTATTTTGTTACGCGTGTTTTTAATTATGCATTTAAATATTGGACAAAGTTTAATACATTAAACTTTAAAGTGCATGTGAAAAATAATTAACGTAATTTTATTCTGTCGATTAATTGGTGAACATTAGTGATAATATTCGGACTAATTTGAGTTCTCATGACGCAGTGTGCGGAGTGCCCAACCAGAAACAACGCATCGTGGGCGGCAATGTGACACAGCCCAACGAGTTCCCGTGGGTCGTGGCGCTCGAACGTCGCGGCAAATTCTACTGCGGCGCCACGCTCGTCACCAGACGTCACCTCGTCACGGCCGCGCATTGCATCGACGGGTTAGTCATCGTACCTGCTGAGTCAAGCCAGTTTTATCATCATTTCATATTGATAATCTCTTCCATTGTTTCCATTGCAAAAAAATAACACATTTGGGCATGCACTGTATTCATCATACTTGTTTACGCGTATGCTTAAATGTCTTCTTTTCTTTAATGCTCACGTTTTGGCTTTTAAGCTATTTTACTTAAATTTTAATTATTGCAAAGCATATGTTATATAATATTTTAAAAGGAAAAAAAAAATCCAGTAGCGAATTACGTGTATAACCTGAGGAGCGTGATAAGAATAAAATTACAATAACCATCAAGAAATTACAATTTTGGCAAAATTTTAATACGAGATGGAGAACATTTCACCGTTGTATGACACTCATTCAAAATACATAAAAAGTAAATGTTCTTTCCTCGTACGCCTAACTTTGATAATTAACCTTAAAGAACGAGAGATTATTCTAGATTTCTGAAAGTAACAATTTTGTAAGACATATATTAATATGGTTCCTTAATAAGTATGTATATATATATATATATATCTCTTAATCTGATGACGTGGTGCCAGACACATTTCTCTGATGTTATTTCTTTAAAAACTTATACTATACTTAAAACTTACACAGTATGATAAAGAAAGCTTATATGGGTGAGATACGAACTTTGCGGGCGTATATTGGAGTCATATTTCTTTTCATATTGCCTGGGGAATGCGGTCAAGTGTGGAGCGCACACAATGTAAGGGATTTGAATGTGGTCGATTTACAAAGGAATTTATTAACTCTGTGTGTGAGCTTCCTAGAGAGACTTAAGCTTACTTCTACGTGTAAGGTTTTCTCTCGTGTGTGTGGTCACTTGTTTTTAGACAAAGAGGTTTCATTACTTACAATTAAAGTAGATATACTTATGTTACAATGTAATTTCAAATTTAAATTACCTCATTCTTAATTTACACGTCACATAACTAATTTTCTAGCTTTGCTATACTAAATTTTAATAAGAGAAAGAAATATCTTCAAAATTTAAATTAAAAAATGTTTATTTTTAATAACTTTCAAATTTGCATAATTTATTAATTGTAATTATTTTGAAATTTTGAACAATTTTCGTATTACAAAAGTAGAAAATAATTTAGAAAAATTGTTAGTAAATTACAATCTGCTGTAGACTACTTTTGTGTTCGCATTACGGAAGACAAGCGGTCCTAGACCATACTTATATGAACCCAGGGTATGATGATCCCTTTCTCCAGGTTCAACCTGCAGGATATCAAGGTGTACCTGGGCGTGCACAACCGACTGCAGCTCCGCTCCAAGGGAACCCTCCAGCGCAACATCAAGAAGGCAGATGTCTACCCCAAGTTCGACATCTTCTCTTTCGACAACGACATTGCCGTGCTCGAGTTGGACGAGCAGGTCGAGCTTTCCGACATCGTGAGGCCCGCCTGCCTGCCTACTGACAGTAAGTAACACTTCAAAAAAGTTCAGAGATTGTGACGTGTATACATGCTGGGGGGGTAAGCACTTGTTAAGCGAAATGGTATTATTATGAATTCATAAAAAAAAAAAATGCATGAGCATGATGAGATATTAATATTGAAACCAAAATTCTCTGTGAAAGATCACATTTAAATTTTACTCCTAGTATGAATATATTTTGTGACTTAATTCCATAATTATATATAAAAATATGTTTAATTATATTTTGTGACATTTTCCAAATAATTTTAAAAAGTGGAATTAAGGAATAAATTAAGGGAAATTGTTCACATGGTCCTCCTATTTTAATTAGCAAACAAAATTTCTCTATTTATTAAAAAAAAAAAAATGGAGAACAAATTTCTGCTCTCTGCCTCTACCGTGTGCCATGATTTTCCAAAGATCAAACAATTTCACTGTAAATTTATGCTTGAATAGCCTAAATTTTCTACCATCAAATCAAAATACATATATTTTACTTCACTGTTTGTTTATACTTTTGTCTCAACAGAGATCAAAGCAAAATTATTCTAGGAACTGAAATTAACATGCATACAGGTATTCATGTCATTTCATGTGATGACTGATTTTACCATCAAAACCAAGTGATTATTGTCACGTAGATCAGTAACGTAGAGAGTCGACCTCCAAAACAACTCAAATTCAAATTGTTATTGATCCACCTCCTCTCATTTTGCATAAGATGTGAAACTGCATCAAGCAATTGTTTTTGAGTTTAGTGCGAGGTTCAATGAAGTAATTACCAACAGTTTCAATGTCAAATTTAGTTATCTCACCTTCCTCCATACACGTGCAAACCTTGATCATTTGAGTTTAGGGACCTCATTAACTCTGGTAACACAACTCTAGTAACAAATATATAGGTGGTAAATTGTGAAATACTTTTTTATTATTTATTTATAGAAACTGCTTTCTGCTTAATGTTAATAAATTACTGTATATTCCTACTCTAAAAACCGCATTCTTTGACAATTCTGCAGCTATAACATGACGAGTATTATCTCCAGATGACGCAGATTACACCGGCGAGAAGGCGATTGTGGCCGGCTGGGGACGCCTGGGAGAGCGCAAGCAGACCGCCACCGTGCTGATGAAGGTGGACGTTCCCGTGATGGGCATGGCCGAGTGCCGTCTGTCGGGCTACGGAGCTAAGAGAATCACCGACAACATGATCTGCGCAGGATACGAGAAGGGACTTAAGGACGGTTGCCAGGTGAGACACCTGCTACATCAGAAGAGCAATTTATTCTCGCTTCGAGTTAATAATTCCAGTTTTGAAAAATATTACTGCATTTATAATCCTGTAAGATTTTCTCACAATTTAAGAAATATAGATAAATACGTTGATAAATATAGATTAAACTCTGGTAAAGTGTATGTTTTTGTACAAAAAGTTTATTAGAATGTTAAAATATTATTATAAGTTTGAAATTTTTAGTAAAACAACACCTTAGTAATTTGATAGAATCTGCAATTTTTTAAAATTGTTTTCCTTTTTCATTTATTTTTCCGATGATTGAAGTTGTAAATTTAGATGTAATATTACAACATCCTGGAGCATCAACCTTCACGAGTTAACATGCAATCTTTATCGTACATTACAGGGAGACAGCGGTGGCCCCCTGCACATCCACGTTGGACGCTCCACCACTGAGCTCATAGGTGAGTATGTTCGAGGCAGCGCGGTCGAATGGCGTCCCTTCCGTCACGTATAAATCAGTCTGGTGAACTACACGAGTTTCGAGTAAAAAATAAACACCTGCAAAACGTAATGCAATGAAGGAAAAAAGAAAGAAATATCTCACTTCATTTTTTTTTTTTTTTAAATGTAAAATTAGAGTTTAACCAACTTAAGTGATGGACAAGATTTTACGACTTGAAAACCCCAAATTCCAAAATCAAATAAATTTATACATGCAATGCTGCCTTGTTAAACTAGGATTCTGCATGCAAGTTCTGTTCAGAATGCAGTCTGTCTGGGGAGCTGGCGCCTGTGCGCACAGTTGGATATACAACTTGTCCAGCTGCCAAGCTCAAAGGGTTGCCTACATGACAGGCGCTTAAAGCATTGATCTTTCTTTTTTAGGAAATATTTCAACTATTTTTTGACAGGTTCAGAGTGATAGAATGTTATTTTAATTTTTATTATTAAATTTTTAATAATAATAATATTTTCCGTTTAGTATCAAAGTCAGATTTTAATTTGTTTAGCACTACCAACGACAAGCAGACTATTTTTAGTATTCTTGCGATGATCAATTTCCACATCGCGTCTCCCTGTATCATAAATCATATTTTATGAAGTTTTGTACCCACAAAATAAATTTATTATTCTTTGTTGTATAACTAAAATTAAAATTTTAATTTTTTCAATTCTTTTAAATTTACTTAAAAGTAGTAAAAACGAAAAGGATAGAAGAAACTCATAAATTACAGTGTATACCTTAAATAATTGCATTCAACTACAGTTGTTTTGTTCTTTTCTATGAGTATTTTTTTAAAAAAGATTATCTGGAATATTATACAGTACATAAATTCAATATTCATAAAATATTAAAATTCTATTTTCATTATGTATACGATAGCCTTGTTTGGAATTCCTTCACAGTTATACTCTCTCTTACTCTTTCCTAACCACTTTCTCGTTATTTGGCCCTCTCACAATAAAGTGATGATCAGTGGTGTTGCCAAAGGGGATTTAAGTGATTGGAACCCTTCTCTTAGCAGTGCAAGGCACATTAAAATATTTTCTTCGTCAGAAACATTGTTGGCCTCTACGGTGCTCACTGGTGGTGCTTGTTGTTGCAGGAGTGGTGTCCTGGGGCCGCGGGTGCGCCAGGCCCGGCTACCCCGGCGTGTACACTCGTGTTGCCAACTACCTCAGCTGGATCGCCGAGAAGATCAGCAGCGAGTGCGTGTGCCCCAAGCCCGAGATGAATGCAGGGAGGCCCAAGACTGAGGAGGAGGACTACTAACAACGCCATCTTGTAAAGATCTTCGTGACGTCATAGCAAACAAACAATTCCTAATCAGACTGCAATTTAAATACAAATTTAGGTTCAAATTTAATTAATATATTAATCACGTCAGTGTTTTAAAACTTTAAGCATACTAGAAACCTCCTCTAGTAAAAAAAATAAGGTTCAAAGAACATCGTTAAAATTAAATACCCTCTTTTGAGAAATACTAAACTCAGCTTCTTACAAAATTATGAAACTGGTGAAATGCTTTTAATGCACACAAAGCTCGCAGCTTTTTATAACCCTTAATTATCATAAATATAAATCACGTGAAACGTGAAACTTAATTCTTAAAAAGTGTCTCTGAGAAAATTAATTATTCTTTATTACAATTATCACCCTTTGTTTTTTTCCGAGAGCGCTAGACTGGGTAATTTATAGCTAGTCATTCCTACGATAACACAGCAATAACAAGATCGTATTTATTATTTATAAGTGACACTTTTTTACTAAAAGTGTTCATTATTTTTTAACTTATTAAAAAAAGTTAAAATGTTGCTTTTTTTATAAGTACGTTTTTTTGCAATACATTAAATTGTTGTAAATACATTGTAATATATAACTAACCTTCCACGCAACTATAACTTATTGCCTATATATATATATACGCTTTTCCAGAGTGAATGCACCAAAAACCATGTGTGATATTTATTATAAAATGTGATATAATACATTGAAAATAAAGAAACTATATACATTACTTAATTACATATTTGCAATTTTATTACAAAACTATTTATGAGGGATCGCTCGAAGATGGTACCATTTATTTAATTTAAGCAATTTAGTGCATTAGTCGGATCATTATATAATTTACATACCGATGACACTCCATTGCATATAATATACCGTATGTTTATACAAACTGCGTAGTTGCAACGGAGCACATAATTTTTTAATGTTTTTGCAATTAAAAAAAAATTAAATTTGCTACTCAGCCTATTAACGTTTTAATGAAAGTCTTGGAGATCTTCCCTATTTAATAGATGGCAGCACCGCTTTAGCAATTTCCGAGGTACATTCTTACATTTAAATAAAATTTAGATCAGAACATAGAGAACAAAATGACTGTTCACTTTCTGAAGTAAAAAAAGTCAGTCCAGTTTTTGAGATATTAATTTTTTTTAGTTGAAAAAGATGCTGATTTGACGTGATTTGAAAATGGCCACCTGATTTCCAATATTTTATATTTTCACTATTTATATCCTGAATATCTAAAAATCTAGACTGACTTTTGCTTCATTTTTTTTTTTTTTTTTTTTTTTTTTTTTTGTTTGTTTGCTGGAAATTTATGTTATAATGTAAGGAAGGTTTACTATAATTTTCAGAGTGATTCACCATCTCTTAAGATAATAACCCTTAAATTGAAATAAAATATATGCCCATTACTCATCTTAATTGCTTTTTTTTAAAATCTTTTGTTCCCCTTTTTTTTTTTTACATCTTGTCTTGAAAGATTTACAAGTAGAAACTGATAGCTTTTAATATTTATTTAAATATATAGAAAGTTATAATCCAAACATAATATTATTTACAAGTGTGTAAATAAATAAAATGAAGTGCTTGCTTGCTTTCTTTCTAATACGTAAATATACTAATTTATTTTCAAAGTTATTTTAAACACCATAATCCAAAAATATAAAAGCAGCGCTCAGAGAAATCAGCATTGTATATTGAAAGAGAGTTTGAAAAGCATAAGTAGCATATATATATTATTAACTATCACCTTTTCCATATATTGCTGAAAGTGTATCCCGTTAACGCTGCTGATTCGCTCTAACAGACCATCCTCAACATTCGGAAACGTTCGGCTCATGAGAGACATATAGTTAAAGTCACTGACGTGGTGATGATGTAATTTTAATTTTTAATATATATGACTTGACTTCAAAAAGTAAATAAACAACTTTGAAATTTTAATTAAAAAAGCTTTAAAGTTATTATTCACTTTTCATTTAAATGTCTGCATTATAATATTTAATAATATAATTTGAGTTTAAATAATTGGAGTTTTATGCCAAATTTATTTGTATTTAATTTATTTTTTATATTTGTCTCGTTGAATGAAAAACATAAATATTTCATGAAAATTATTTTTCTTTGAAGTAAAATCTAAGTCATGTATCAAATTTAAATATTTGATTCATAAATTTCCATATAAATATGGAGTAGATATTTTTTTTTATGAAAATTCAGTGGTGGTGAATATTCCTCTAAAACTCAAACACTCTATATTATTAACAAGTATAACTGGTAATTATATAGTATAATTTAAAAAGGTTTCACTTGATTTTAAGCTAAAATGCTCTCCCTCTCCCATCTATACATATATATATATGCCACGCTCTTCACCTATAATAAAAAGGCAGAATAAGTTGTATCCATTTAAAACTGACAACTTGTAAATATTTTTTACAAACATTTCACTTGGGTTTACATCACATGATATTATTAATACGATAATAATTAAGTGATGACATCATCACCATGCAGAGAGCTTGTATTTTATTTTCAGAGGGAAAACAAGGTCACTAGGATTTCTAAGGTCGAGGACGCGGGCGGCAGCAGCACGAGCTTGGAGGTAAGAAGAGATGGCCTACATTTTTTGATTTCCTCGTGAAGCAGGCCACAGCTGATGCGCCGCTTGTGGCGGGGAATGGAATGGAGAATTATGGGTGGGACTTACTTACCTCAAGTAAGTGAGAGTTTCTTGAAAGAAGTAAGGTCTGCACAGACATGGCCCAACCGTGTTGGTGTATACTAGTGGTGATAGTAGGAGCAATTATTTCACATAGTACTTTATTGTTGGGCCTAGTCATAAAAAATAGTGATAATAATTATAATATTGATAATATTGTTAATCAAGATGATATATTTCATAATGATACTTTAATAAGGATTAATGAAGTTCCGGTAAGTTTTGTTATTGTTATTTTGTTGCATAATGGTTGTTTTTCTAATTATTTTCCCACATATGTATTATAATTCTTTTAATGTATTTTCCATTTTATGTTAATTTCCTTTGCACTTAAGATAAATATCTTCTCGTTTCGCTATAACATAAGAAATATATATTTTTTTTTTTCAAATTTTAATGCAATTTATTTAAAATAAATTCATGTTATTATTGGTTTGTCTAATTTTGAGCTCGCCAAATAATATTACAGTAACCAAATCAAAATTAAATTTCATGGCATTGAACTTTCAATCTTGGATACAATCTACATCTGCATGCCTTCTAGCATCTCTTGGTATTGAGCCCTCCATGTTTCCAGAAAACTTAGCACTGCAGGAAGAGGTGCACTTAATTTTATTTTGTATGCATGTCAGTTATGAGGGATTTTTTTATAGACCTACATTTGTGACTTAAAAAATCGATATTGAAAAGTAAATAAATATATTATGTACTGTAGTATGAATTATGTCCAGTTGTATTTGACTCTTCTTTTTCATTTATTAATAATGATTTATTATGATTTCATAATTAGCTTCATTGACATCGACGTGCATTAATCCTGCATTAATATTTTTATATTTTTTATTATATTTTATGCAGTTCTGTCAAAAATTACTTAATATATTATTACACAGCTGATAAGAACGAGTAATATTTCAAGAAAAAAACAAGCAAAAAGTGAAACCACATTTACTACAAATTATTTTTACTGCAGATCGTGAAGATATTGTTAATTTATTACGCGGTCTTGGTTTTGATCTAGAATACAGTTGGTGCTCACGCAGTCAAAGCACGTTTACTATAAATTGAGTCATCCTTTCTCTTACAATCGTAATACTTAATACTATCATTATACTATAATACATATTGGTGAATATTAATAACTAGTAATTGGGTTTAATAAAAATAATTAAAGAGTGGGGTGTAATTAGTATTCTATGTAATGTTTTGCAAACATTATTAGGTCAATTTAGAACAATAATGCGTTATTGAACTACTTGATATTCCACAAAGAAAATACTAAATATTAGATTCATGCAGTGCTCCAAACACCTAGTTTTAATTTTTAATGACCAATGTGAGTACATCAGTGTGTATGGATGTAGAACGAAGTAAATTGCCTTTTGCTCTCACGTCGTTTGCACTACTTTTCAAATCAATCTTAGCAGCCAAGTAGGTATAAAATATAGAAAATGCAATTGGCATCATAGGATATATTAATACTATGGCCAAATTTTGTGTTACCTAGTTGAAAATAGTTTCTCTTTCTCTATGTGTAATGTGGACAATTATGGATAATTGTAAATGTAGCTGCCGCGGGAGGTAAATAATAAAGTTTTCCCAAATTGTCTGGCAGTTGAAGGGGAAAGCGAGAAGGTCCGTGCTTTGCATGACTGCATGCACTCCTCGCTTGGGGCGTAGTCATTCGATCATGGCTAGCTCATCTGCCGGCCGGAACAATTTTCTCTGAATTGATGGAAATATCAAATTATACACAACAGGAAACTTCAAGTTCTCGTATGACTGAATTTGACATTTCGAGGAAATTTTTTCTTTGTGTTTTAATTTTTTATTATTATTAATAAAACAGTTAATAAATTAGTCTTATGAAATTCCTATAAATTCGATCAGAAATTAGATATGAGACATATCTGTTCTCTGATTCAGTTTCATTCAATATTTGGAACTATGCTCTCATGTTTTAAATCAACAATTCTGAATTAAAATTATGCATTAATGAGTGAATGTATATATAATCAAGAATAATTTTAAAAGAGGAAATGGGATTTAATTGTACTCTCTGGGAAAAGAAACTGCAGGATGATTACTAGTTTTTGACATTTTTATAGAATCAAACAAAACTTGGAAATCTAACAACATTGTTGACACCTCTTTCTCTAGCGCCTTTTAAATGCATCAAATAAAATATTTAGTTTAACAATAAGTAAAATAAATAAGCCTTGTTTGTGAGGGGAATTAACAACAGACATGGTAACTTAAATTAGTAACACTGCATCTTAATTTAAGGAGAATGGATACAAGGGCATTTGTACAGCAACTGTTAACCTGTGCAGCTGCAGCCGTCCCGACGCAACACCTCTCAACGGCTCTTCTTCAACGACTTCTTGAGCCTCTTCACTAGCGCCGCCAGCGCCGTGGTGGCGGAGGTCGATGACGATTCTGATACTTCGCTTCGAAACTGCACTTGCAGTGAGTATACCTGCACACAATATTCTAATATTTATAAACTTGAGTAGAACGTAACACATCTATAGAGTCATTTTACCCCTGACCCTAAAATCGTATTAATTATACAACATAATATGTGCTTTTGTTCCCGAAATGCAATTCTTGATTTTGATTGTCATGATTTAATAAATTAATTTAAATGATATTGCCTAAAATGTTAAATATAATAATTAATATATGATAGATTCAGTATATAGATTCTGCTTCAGGATTTTGATATTGCGAACGTAAGAATTTAACTCCCTCTTTCATATCCCTGCGGTTAAAAAATAATAACATAAAAACCTAGTATAAAATTATATATATAATAAGAAGCATGTTATAGTAACAAGGTTACGTAATAATGCGATTAAGAAATCAATACTTATTATTTAATAATGTATTAATTTGAAAGAGACAGTAATAATGCACTAATAATAGACAATACTTACAATACAATAAAGCATGACTTGCATCTCTTTACATGGGCATTGTGTTATTACGTTGCGTGACAAAGAACTTGTTGGATGTATAGGACATTACATTAGAAGTATTGTATAATTCAATTATTTGTTTGTGCTCAGTTGTAACTTAAAAATCATAATATTATAAATGTCATATCAAATAATAAATACTATTAATTAAATACTTAAACGTTTTTGTTTTTTCATTTATATTTTCATCTTTATGCTTGGAGTAGGTATATAAAAATATATAGTATATATATGTATTGTACATAATATACTCGTACCACATACAGTATTCTGTATTTTGTAATCATGTGTCGTTCAAAAAATCTGGGAAGTCTAAAATCTATGTATTTTAAAGTCTTTTTATACTGGAATTTTTGAAAGTTATGAGCCCTCTTTATCAGATCCACATAATATATATATAATATATACAATTTGTTTTCAGCTTAATTAATTTCAGCGTCTGCTTATAAAAGAATAAAGGTATTATTGTGATGAAATATTTTCTAAACGAAAACCGTTGCCTGTTTATTGCTAGAGATATGAATCTTTCAATGTTAAAAGTTTCAAGTTTCAAGTAACACTTGTTTGTGAGAGAGATCTTCCACTTTCATGTATAGGTGCAACCATCTGCTTTGATCCAGCTACATCCAATATCAATTATAGAACAATAGTTTATCATAAATGTATGACCTAAATATTTAGTGTATTTATTCACCAGTTTCTAATTAAGTTTAAATTTTAGTTAATTGATGTAAATATAGAGTACAATAATTATTGACCAGTAGAGAGATTTTTTTCTATATTATTGGGTGCAAATTTAATATTTAGTCAACTTTAATTTATTTCGACATTTATTGTGTTTTCTGTTTTTATTTGAATATGAATTATTGAAAAACAATAATTTATACTAAAATATAGTTTTATTATAAATTTATACAAGTAAACAGGCTGGTGACTTACAGTTAAAATACAACAGCATTAAAAATATGAGACGTGTATAATATATTTTTTGTTATTAGAGGTATAGATTAACGAATCCAAGTAGAGAATTCAATATAAACACGTGATTTCTGTGCGATGTTTTTTTTATTTTAAAATATGCTAATTTTGGCACTCATCTTCTCTACCACTTACATGATAATATATTCCTAGTAGACACAAAACCGACCCAGACAATCAATCATATTGAAGACTACTTAGGCGAAATGCCCACCAAGGTTTTGTGAAGGAACTCTTTCTTCTGAGGTATATAGTATATCGTTCATTAATTTTCTAGCACAACAGATTTTAGTCTAGAGAATTCATCATATTTACATGAAGAAATTTTGCATATAATCCAAAATAAGTAACTGAGAGAGAACATTGTGTGTGCCATCCATGTATCACTGTGTATATATTATGTTCTTTTGCTCAATAAACATTTATATTATTATTATTATTATTATTATCCATTAACACTTACATTGATCCGATGTTAATAATATTCTTTAAAGGAAAAACTTCAACCAATTTTATGGTATTTTATCATCTAGCTCACTAATGTATATATCACATCCATGCATGCAACTTCGTGTTTCAACCATATTAATAAATACTTGCAGTTCACTTTTTGTGACAAACTTTCTTCGGCTATGGAAAAAATGGATGCATAAATTATATCATGTAGTATAATACATTCTTACATTGTAATTGTAATATGAAATAATAAAATGTGTTCCGAAAATATTTTACATTTTTTTTTAAATAGCGCGTGTCTGACCTGATATAATTAATTTTTCTTTATTTTAGGTTCTTCCTACAAGTAATATAAAGAGTACTCTTTCTTTTGTGTTTTATTCACTTAAAAAAGTTGAATATACATTTTTTTAATATATTTGGCAATTAATTTAACACGTAAATCAATTACAAGTAGCAAGTATACCCACGCTGTATATATGACTGATTTAACATGCACCAGGGCAATGTCCGGGTCATAATTATGACTAACACTGTACTATTTCCTCCAGACTGCGGGATAACCAACTCGGAGACCAGGATAGTGGGTGGACAGATCACGGGAATCCACCGGTATCCGTGGGTGGCTCGCCTCGTCTACGACGGACAGTTCCACTGCGGAGGATCGCTGCTCAACGGAGACTACGTGCTCACCGCCGCGCATTGCGTCCGCAGGTTGGTCTAATTTCACCTGCAAACCTCGCCACGTGGTGGACTGATTCCCTGATTAAATAAGCAAACTTTGAATTTGCACCTGCTGGAATTAATTTGTTGTTCGATTTAAGATTTGAGCTAACAAAATTGATATAATATAGCTCATAACAATGGAGTATCGACCTCAAAAAATTTTATAGCAGAAATGGATAGAAGATGAAAAGTTATGTTACTCTGATTTTTTTCAGATTTTTTAGGGACCGGGAAGTACTGTATTGCTAAAATTTTTTGGCGAGGTCGGGTTCGAATCCACGTCCCTTTTGGGTCCTATCTTTTATTAAGAGAGGCGGCAAGAGGCGGCACTTTTTCTGCACTTTCAATAATTTTTAAAAAATAGTTGCCGGTCTCTAAAAAATCTGAAAAAAATCAGAGTAGCATAACTTTGCACCCTCTATCCATTTCTGCAATAAAAAAATGAGGTCAGTACTCCATTGTGAACATTATGACTATATAAAGTATAATACAAAATATTAATTAATAATAGTAACTAATTAAGTACAAATTATTACATTATTAAGTTCTTACAAAGGTGCAATGTTATTCATTTGATATCATTAACAATCACTTTGATATAAATTTTATGTAACTGCATGCATGCTGTTTTCCAGAAGATTAAACACACTCATCAAATTGAAGCATTTGATTGGTGTCCATTAATAATTGCAAACTCATTACTACAAGCGGCTTATCATTAACTTTCATCACCACATTCATTCGTTATATTATTATGACATTATTACATTGAATTTGGAATAAATTAGCTTAATTATAGACAAATTAACTATAATTATTGCTAAAAAGTTTATACCAAAATGTTTCAATGCTGCGTTACTTTTAAAGTACGGTACATTAAATTTTTATCAAATTAGTAGGGAATTCACTAATAAATTTGCATAAAATTTGATAATTTTCAAAGAGGTAACCCATTTTTTTTTTTATTTAATCCGTTATGTCAGTAGCACTTAAGTACATGATAATTGTTAAGTTAGTTTAACCACAATAATAAATGTACACACTACGAGCTCTCAACAAGACAAACATTTGGCAGACATCATATTGAGGTTTAACTTGTTATTACGTCTGTGGCATTTATCACGACTAATTGAGTAGCAAATACGCAATAAATTTTTATGATCATAAAATTAAAATATTATTATTAAATAAAAAAACTTTGTTAATAATAAAATTATTATAATAGTATTTATGTACTTACAACGAGATAGAAAGTGTTTATATTAACTAAAAAAAAGAATATTACTTTTTTTAAGCTAATGAACACTTGAAGATTAACGAAGAAAAATAATTGAAATATTCTGTTATATGTATATGTAATATAGTCCTTGTAGTCAGTATACATTGTTAAAGTTCGATTAATAAAAGCACAATTGCTATAATCTCTTTAAAGTGTTACATTTTCTAAATGCAACAATGAGAAATGGGTGACAAACGAGTAAACATAATTTCCCAGTGTTTAATTATAAAACAAAAGCAGATTTTTTTTTGAGACTAAGATTATTTTATACTTTATAGTACATTACATTATTCTTATCTAATAATTGTTGCTAAAAACATTATATATACAAATTAACATTTTTTTTAAGCTATTTCAATAATTTCATATTTGATTTATTCATGAACTAAATTGAAACAAACAAATTTAAGCTACATATTATACATATATATTATATATAACGAGATATAAAAACTTGTATTATAATATTACTGCCAAACTATTCTGATGTACGTAGATTCTACATATGTATAGCAAATATTCGTGTAACTTTGGGAGAGATTTTTTGACGGAGACGATATTCGTGCTGTCAAGAACACACGCATACACGTATGACAGTGTTGTGATTGGCGCTGCCACAAATATGTGTCAGTCAGACAAAACGCGTGAGTGCGAAAGTGGTGCTTGCTAAAGCAGAACGTACGATCTGTATTTGGAGAGCACGATTGAGGTAGGAACATAACTCGCGCTACCAAAGTAGATACCAGAAATAGAAATAGAAAAAAAAACTAGTTTATATACGTAATACGTAGCAATACGTAGCAGAGAAAACCGCAAACATTTATATAGAAGCAGTTAGGGGAAATGGTGTGTGGCAGCGATAAGATGCCATTCTTTGCTTGATTGAACTTTATGTTAACTTTGTGTAACCAATTGCTCACTTGGTTTCACTAATACAAGAACGTCAAGAAACCTCTTGAATTTGAACATGGTCTTTTTCTGCTTAATCAAATACAGTAACGTTTTAATTAATTTAAAGGGATACTATTATTGTATATTGTCATACTATAAGTATATATATATTTATAATTAATTATATATTATAATCTTTCTTTAAATTGGTTGACATGCAGTAAAATAAACTTTTAAACTTTCTGTGGCTTTACTTTAATTACAGTTAGTACCACGAATATAAATTAAAATGTCATTTATGTTATAAAATAATATAGATTCCATTTAAAAAATTAATTTTCGAAATTACTTTGATGTGTAAGCAAAAGTAATTGCAATTCATTATACAATTCAATGCATTCATACAGTATGTGTGTTGTATCTGTAACTAACTTCTAACTGCATTCTACAATAATTTACATGTCCACAAATCATGCAAAGTGAATGAAAAGTTTTTCTAAGGGTATACATGGTGTTTAAGGAGAAATAAGAAAGTAATAAATCAACATGTCAGATTTTATCAATAATGTAGAATTCATGCATCAATAATTAACATAAATAACAATTAACTTATTTCTACCTCACATTTATTTTATGGTATGATTGTTAGTTATTTGTATTATTATTTTATAAATTAAAGTAAATAACGTGTTTTTACTTTCATTCAATGAGATCACTACTTTTTCTTTAAATCTTTTCCCTGGGCAGCAGGAAAACTCGAGGCGTGTCCTGCTGCATCCCCCGCTTCTGTGAGCCTCTCAAACTTTCCCAGCCAGCTTTGACCCTGATTGCTCCCACAAGATCTTGTCAATCAGATACATTATTGTGTCCTTTCTTCTGAGCGGCTTCTTTCATCACTGCTTTCTTATCGCTTCTATACAAACTACTTCGATCAATTTCTTGTAAGATGGAAAAGAGGGATTTAATTTTATATAGTAGAGTGATGTCAGTGAAAGTAGAAGATATTATGAAGTTCATCTAATTAATCTTGTTAACAAACTATAGTAAATAGCAAAGCCTAGCTGTATAGTTATATATATAGGCTTTTGTTTGACCTATAGTGTAGTGTAATCAAATTTTGCTTAATTAATGTCTCTATGTTTCTCAATGTATCGTAAAATGGTGAAATCTATACAGCAGTACAATTTAAAATTGCTAAAAAGTAATAAAATGTCTAGGGAATTTAAATGTGTAATATCTGCGCGCCTTCCTTTCTTCCTTACGTATGAACCCTACTTACCCTACCTCATGTTTTGCAACTTTATTCTATTTTCTCTCAACTCTAAGGAAATTGTAATATTCAGTTCTAACTAACAATAAAAATAAAGGTTTGATATCACATCAATTGATAAACCGAAGTCATCCCAGTACAAGCCGATATATATTTAGCATGCTAACCTCCGTTCTGTCTGCAGGCTACGTCGCTCCAAGTTCCGCGTGGTGCTGGGTGACCACGACCAGTACTCGACCTCGGAGTCGCAGTCCGTGACACGCCAGGTCTCCGCCATCATCAGGCACAAGAACTTCGACGGACAGAGCTACAACCACGACATTGCGCTGCTTAAGCTGCGCAAGCCGGTGCCGTTCAGCAAGGAGGTGCGGCCCGTCTGTCTGCCTACCTCAGGTGAGTGAAACTACAAGCTCACATTGTTCTGACTTTAAATGCTGGGTGACATAGAATTCTCATTTTTTTACAAATATATTCAAATTTATGAAAAATTATCCATGGTCACGTAGTAAAGTCACTAATTAAAACATAAATCCTTGTCGGTATTAAACGTTTTAGTGCGTCACCTTCACTCCACTCCATGCTGTTTCTTGACGATTGACTGTGTATAGGCTCTGACCCGGCGGGCAAGATAGGCACGGTGGTCGGCTGGGGACGCACCTCTGAGGGCGGGGTGATTCCGTCGACCGTGATGGAGGTGCAGGTACCCATCCTCACACTCACCGAATGCCGCGCCAAACAGTACCGGCCCACCAGAATCAGCCCCTACATGATTTGCGCGGGGGATAGCAACAAGGACTCCTGCCAGGTGAGTGAGAGACATCTGTTGGGACTTTTTTAAATTAAATTTCCCGTATGTCTAAAATGTCTACTCAGGAGTAGCAGCTTTGCTATAAACTTGCTGCTATATTTAAAAAGATATTTGCTTTGCCATAAACATGGACGTTTGGATTCAATCAAGGAGGAGGATTTTTTTTCTCCAACAAGAACTTACAGATTATAATTTTTCTGAAGTTAAAGTTTGATTAATTTCAATACAGATGGAATTTTTACAAGACTTTTGCTATATACTTTATCAACATGCAGAAGCAGACAGTAGACCACTCTCCTTCTAAAATAATTGTTAAATATTTTATATTTATCATGCTTTTGCCAATGATTGACAGTCGTAATGCAATGGAACATGATGTATAGATATTTTGGAACTAAATATATATAATACCTCATTTTATCTCTTATAAAAATATATTATAGTCTAAATTTAAGGTTGGAGTTCGGATCTTCTTATATGTATAGTTAAGTTTTTAATTTTTTTTTTTTTTTTTTTGAGCATTTTATTGGAAAAGTATTACTCTAAAATTTTTATATTTTGCTATTAAATACTAAGGTGATCATGTGTCTCATAAAAAGTTCATAAATAAAATCCCACTGTACGAGATGGGGAGCTTTTGGAGTGCAAATAATTATGCTATAGCATTATTTCAATTTGAAAAGGGGGTATAATACTTTGCATTTAAAGTGCAGTGATATAATTAATGCTAGACATCAGCTGTACATTTGCAGCAACTCTAATTTCGAGTAACTGTTCTCCAGGGGGACAGTGGAGGGCCACTGCTGGTGCAGAACGGAGCCAAGTTCGAGGTGCAGGGTGAGTACATGTTTTTTTTTATGATATGTGTAAATAAAAATAATCCTTTTTTTTTGTTGGTAGAATTATCTACCTTAGAAAGATGGTAAAATAGTACTGAATCAGATAATCTGTCTTACCGTCCACATAATTTTACACGTTCTGTTTTATATTAATTGAATATTTGTTATAACCACTGAAGTTTTAATAAAATTTTGGATTATACCCGATGTCTTTAACATACAGCGTTGTTCGTCCCCCCCCCCCTCCCAAAGTGAGTTGATGGCAATATAGATTGAGAAATTAAAAGTTTTAAAATAATTTAATTTCTGTTTAGTTGTGATAATGTATAAAAAGAAAACGTTTATTTTTCGAGAAATTGGACTTTTTAAATGCATATATGTATATATGACTGTAAACGTTTCAGATCATTCATTGATAGGAGGAAATTGAATTTAGTTATTTTATTTATTTATTTTTTACTTCTTACTCTGTTACATGAAAATTGGATACGAGATCAATAGAATTTTATCTCATTTCTGAATAAAATCTTTCAACTGCACGCGTATCGTCATTTCACCAGGATTGATTTCAAAGAAATTGCTCAGATTGCTGCTGGATTCTATTCTGCTGTACAAGTGTACATAGCAGCTACCATATGATATACGTTTCCTTTTTTTATTCCACGCTACATATTGTAACTTTTTCATGTATATGAATGTGATATCTCACTTTTGAAGTTTCTTGTGTTTTCTATGGCTAAAACTAAAATTGTTTTCATAAATTGAAACACTTCTCTTGACTTGACATCAGTTTCGTTTGCTGAAATCTTTGGGGCAATTTTTTTATATAACTTTATATCTTTCACTTTCTCTAGAATTGTTTTTGTTACATTAAATTTCATATTATTCATTTCTGTGTATTTTTACGCAACATTGAGAGAAAGAATAAATAACAAGCTAGGCTACTTCAACCGCACGAACTTTCCTATTTTAGCCCTTTACAGCTGTGTCATATATTTGAGGGTTCTAAAAGCTGGGTCCCAAATGACGTTCTTTTCTTCTCCTTGCAGGGATCGTGTCTTGGGGCGTGGGCTGCGGGCGGCCCGGCTACCCTGGCGTGTACACGAGGGTCACGCGCTACCTCGACTGGGTCAAGCGAAACATGCGCGATACGTGCCTCTGCGTGAAGTGACGACACCCGTGCTGAGTCCTCACAAGATTTCGTGTAAGACTGGAAAGCTCGTGCGCCAGGAGATGTCACGTGTAGAACATAAGTTTCATGGCACGTCATCTGCAGTCATTACAGCCGATTATGCTTAATTTCTCATTCATTTCTCACTATAATTTGTACAGATTTAATACAGAAAATTTAACAATCATTATAATATAATGGAAATTTATAACATTAGCCTATTTGAATGAGAATAGCAGTGATTGGCACTTTGGCTTTCGGTTCATATTTGTTTTGCATGGAGTTTTATCATCAATGTTGTTTTCAATTTTATATATATATTTTTTTATAAATCAGTCTATTATAAATATCAAATAATTATTCACATGCTTTAATAATAGTTCTGTTGGTAAATGTATAACAAACAATAAGATGAATCAACCAAATGAACCATTTGTACAGGGAACATAAGGTTCATCTACAACAAAGTAGCATGAATCTTGATTTTCATTTGATTGTGAATTTATTAACAGACCTATTAAGAAAATTCTTTGAAACGTTGTTTCAGAAATTCAAAATATTTATTTTTTTAGTTCCAATTCTCATTAGTAAATTTGACATTTGATGATAACATGATGAACGCAGAGAATGACGTCACTCAAAACTACATGAACCCGACTGCGGCGATAAGCAGGGTGGCAGACCTGCTCGGCTTTCTAGTTGCCGTGATACGGGTGCTGACACGTTGTGAATTGTTGTTAATTACGCTGCCTTGTGATAACTGCTTGACGATGATTAAGCCGCTCTCGATCGTAAACTAACAACAGCCTCCATGCCGTTATTTGTTAAAATAAGAAAAGGCCACAAGTCTTCTTGGGGAAAAGGCATATATATAATGAACTGACATAATTATGTGCTGTTTCACACGAATAAAATACTCACCTAAATTGCATAAATATTTGATGTCTATATGATTTAATTAGGATTATTAATTTAATTAGTATCACTTTCCATTACATTTTAATTTGCTTAAGAATAAATTAAGTAATGGACTTTTTCTTACTATAATATACTAACGGATGGATTTTTATGCTGTTTTTTATTGCAATTAATAAAATGTTAATCTTTAAAATACAAAATATTAACAATTATTGATGATTTTTTTTTATACATTGAAATTTCAATAAATTAAAATTTTATCTTTACATTTTTTTCATAATTTTCATGATTTCAGTTATAACTATACATTATATTATACAAAATCCTTATATACTTGGCAATGAATATTTGCATTTCACGATTACGATTGAAGCGGTTTAATTAATAATTGTCACTAATAAACTTACTTTAGTGTTCAGTATTTTCAATTGTATAATTGATAGCAGTAAGTTGTTTCACTGACTAAAGAAATTATAATTATAGCTATTCTATATTATTAATATTAATAATTTGTAAATAATTTATTATTCGTTAATAGAATCAATGGTTATGCTTAGCTCATCAGGGTTTTTTCTGTAACTCAAATTAATAAAAGGTATACTGCAGTGTGATTTAATTAATTAATATACCGAGGGCACAATCCGGAAGGGCAAAACCATGACTACAAAATTTTGTAAACGATTTATTTTATATTGGATGATAGATGTGGTTTTACAGTAAATGCAGTTGTTTGCATAGAGTTCATTCTTTTTAAAATACATCCTTGCAGTGTAGTAAACTCTTTACTTGTTTGTTTAAAAATTAAGAAATTAATGTAAACAGAGAGCTTCATTACAAACTCACAACTTCCGGAGACTTTGGCCTAAATTAATTCATATAAGGGAACAGTTTCCCCCACAAATAAAGCTATATATCCACGTACACTGGCCAGTATATAGCTTTTGTTTAACGTAGAGCAAGTATAGTGAAATATAAATTGTTATTATAACCTCTGGAACAAGATGGAATTGTGTGATTTCTAGCCACTGCAAATTATTCATTTTTATTGTCAAGTCCTTCCGAGTTCTCATTTGCAATGTTTCATATTCAATAAAAAATGTTACACTTTTGGGTAACTGCAATGCAAATGAAAAAAATTCCTCGACAGGCAAAGGCAGTCCAGCAAATTGAATGCTTTAAAAAGAAGCTGGAAGTTAGTGGATTCCTGCCTTTGATGGGTATTGATGTGAACTTTGCAGAGTTGTGGTGCTGTAATATAGGGGGGGGGGGGGGGAAATAATGTCTGGCATTTAATATTTTGAATGAAATATTATGACGAGAATCTACAATCATGGATAATTCCGGAAATTCTCTTTGTATAATACCTTTGTAGGCTACAAAGGTATTATACAAAGAGAATTTCCACAGTGTAGGACCATGCTTGCTTTATCGGAAGAATTACAGGAATGATGACAGAAACTGTATTTTACATTTGTAAACTTCATTCATGAAATGCCATTTAATGTCATTACATAAATTGAATTTGCATCAAAACATTTTAAATCGTGATCTTGCACATTAAAATTGTATATAATATATTTTACACATGACACACTGGTATTATATTACCTAAGATTATTTGCCTAGAATATTATTTAGAAATACGATTTAAATATTTTATTAAATTATTATTAAATATAAAAATTGCAGATATTGAATTGTCTCTGAACTATTCATACTTCTGCATGTAAATTAATCAAGCACTAAA
This sequence comes from Siphlonurus alternatus, assembly GCA_949825025.1. Lineage (NCBI taxonomy): Eukaryota > Metazoa > Arthropoda > Insecta > Ephemeroptera > Siphlonuridae > Siphlonurus > Siphlonurus alternatus. The sequence goes on from OX463781.1 coordinate 11,772,073, forward strand.
TTAATTAAAAAATATCTGCAAATAAAATTACCTATATAATTAAATTTATAATGCACCATAAAATATTAGACTACCTCATAAAGCACCAATTTAATAAATTAATGTATTATGTAAATATAACAAATTATCTGTATTTTTTTTATTTTTTTTTTTTTTAATAACGATTCTTATTTTTTTGGAGTGTCAGAGAATGTTTTTAATAAATAAAAATGCTGTAAATGTTACTTTAGTGTCTTCAAATATTTATTTTATTTCTCCTACTTAATTATATCCTTTATAATATTGTTGAACTTATTATTAATGCATGGACAACATCCATGAAAAAATTTTATTGCAGAAATGAATAGAGGGTACCAAATTATGCTAGAATTTTTTCAGATTTTTTTGAGACCCGGAACTATTTTTAAATAATTATTATTGAAAGTGCTGTGATTTCAGTTGGCACCCCTGGCTCCTTAATAAAAAGGATAGAGACTGGACGCCTATTGATGCCTCCAGGGGGCGTGGCCGCACTTTCAATAATTATTTAAAAATAGTTTTCGGTTTCAAAAAAATCTGAAAAAATTCAGAGTAGCATAATTTAGTGCCCTCTATTCATTTCTGCAATAAAAAATTTTATGTAGGTTGTCCATTACATAGAAATGTAGTAAAATTGAATGTGAAAGCCTCATCATTCATAATATCTGCCTTTACTGAAAGGTTAAAAAATGTGATATCTCAGGAAAATTTTAAGCGTCAATTTTATAACTGCTGTAATCGTACACAGGCTTCTGACAAATGATTATAATAAATAATAATTTAATGTATAAATTTAATATTTTTTTATAACTAATAAAAATTAATATGAATTAATTAATACGAATGAATTGGTATTGACTAATATTAAATATTTGAGGTACTTATACTGTACAATAGTTCAACAAATATGTAACTCCAAAGTAGCTAGAAGTAGAAAGATGTCAAAGATTAACAATAGAATTATAAATTTTAAATATGTAAAATTAAAATTCGAATGCATAAATCTCTCGGCACGGTATACATTTTATATCAATATATTATTATAAAGAGGTCGCAAACCCCTTAGCTTCGTCTAGCAGTAAAGTTACATAATTTGCTGATTTTCATTATTATTTAATTGTTTTAAAGAATGCAAATAGTTTGCAGCTAAGCAATTCTAAATAGATTACTATGAATTTAATATAAAATAAAATAATATTTAATATAGTACAGTACATACACATTTATTATCATATAATACAGTGTAATTTATACACCGTTAGTCTTCTATAAATTTTAACTGGTTGTTCACAAAATACACTAGAGAGAGAGGAGGTGCATCCACAAAGCATTAGATCAACCATCAGACCACTTTTTTTATCACATTATTTTGTTAAAACAAAGAAAGAAACAAAAAAAAATACTGATATTTCAAAGAAAACAAAATTAAAAATAAAAAATAAAAAATAAAACACGAAGCATTCTGGGTATCCCTAATTTTTAAGATATCAATTAAACTATACGTTAGTCCATCAATTTTATTATGACCATGAACACGAACGGGTATTCATTCTCATGCAGCTCGCGTCAGAAATTTCTCCAACAAAAAGAAGTGATCTAGAAATGTTTATTTATAGTTTGATCTCTTTCACACTTGTTGTAAATATTCATGGACTGAATTTTTTGCTCTTATATTTGTAGATCGTGGTTTGAATAAATATTGTCAAATTATTTTTAGCGGAGAAACCTCGTGTGACGAGACAGGTGTGACGTCACTGAGAGAGTTAACCCAGACATTAAGTATATTTTAAGAGAGTGAAACCAGTGCACACTTATGTGTACGGTACACCTCTTCTTGCCAAAAAGAATTTTCTACCACATTTTACTACTTTCTTTCATTATTCTGTTCCAAGAATAAATTTAATATTGTTCACGCTTTTTTTCTAAATCATTGAAGAACTTACGTTTTTCAGTCCAAAAAACATATAATTCTATAAATAATTCTGAGTCTCTCATTCCTATGTTGGCATTAACAATAGAAAATCATCATATTGCAAATAACTTATGATCATTTAAAATCTTGACATCATAATAGTTTTTTAATGCACTCACATTATGACGGTTCAATCTCCTAATAGCAGATGAATCAACATTGTTATAAAATTCATATTTAAAAAAAGAACAATAAAATTATAAACTGGAATTATCACATAGATTCATTACGTTGCGATCCTGTCAGAAGTGCCATGGGAAATAATAACGCTTAAACCCCGAGGACATAAAAATTCTCTTCCTTTCATTATGATCTGCATGGTATACAAATGCAAAAGTAATCAGGAGTCTATATAATAATATGTACATTTACACGCTTTGTAAAGAAAATATAAAGCAGGAAATAATAACTGAAAATTGAAATGTTTTATTCATAAATCTGTATATTTTATATACTTATTGTTTTTTTTTATAGGAATTTTTAATAATAATAAAATACATGCCCTGAGAATGAAATGGTTATTAGGCTTTGGAATATAACAATATATATTTATTAAAATGCAGGCTTTATCAATATTGAAAATAACAGTTCTTGCACAGTTAAGTAAGTCCCTCACTACTGTAAATTTGTTTACAATTTTACATGAACAAAAAATTTAAAAAGTGGAAAATAAATTGGCTTGATAAAAAAAATGAGTAATCACAAATGTTTGTTATCAAGGTTATTAAGCACAATATGAATACAGATTAGGTTACATATAGGCTCATATAGTTGAAGTTCTATATTAATTTATTCAAGGATTGTAATTATTTGTAAATAATTTAAAATTCAACCAACAACAACATAACGCTTGGAAGATAATCAATTCAAGCTGTAGGATTATAACAAGTAAATATGGGTATAAAAGTGGACATAAAAACAATATATATGATAATTTATCATCATAAACTGTTATATTTATTTCACAATAAAACACATAGAAAAAATTATAAAACACATAAAGCTACTTATTTTGCATATTTAAAAATCTTATTGCATGTTAACAATTAATAATAATCATAAAATCCTTTCTAGTTACAACTATAACTGGTAAGATTTATAATCTCAGTAGTTAAAACAACAACAACAACAAAGATTTCACAGTAATGGTTTTCTCATATAAGTAGTATAAATCATCATCAGTAGAAAACATTCCGAGAAGGAGCTGAGAGCAGTGGAAGAAAAGCCTGTGTCTGTCCCGCTATAGTTGTTGTATGGTAATGCGATGAGCTCCGAGTCAGGAATGTGATTTCTTTCTCTCTCCACGCCTCTCATCAGCTTCATATATAGGGTTGAGGTTCAAAACACACTGCAGTGGTAAAAGACCAGTAAAATTATGTAACTCTTACTACACGTTTTCAGGTCGGTGAAGGATGGTAACTGGTAAGGATGTTTTATAGGCGAGTTCAACGTGTTATACGTATGTAAACGTATAACTATTTGTTAATACCAGTACAGTGTACTTCATAGGAGTTAATATTTTATAAAATATTGTAAAGTTTTGTTACTGAAATATTATCATTGAAAGTAGCTGAAAGGAATCTGAAAACTTTGTCTTAGTTTAGATTTTTTAAAATTAATTTGCTTCTATTTTTCAAGTCAGTGGTGCTCAGATGTTTGCTCAAAATCGGCAGTGTAATTGTCTACAAACAGTCGTAAAGAGCGATTGTCCCACTATTTGTCACAAGAAAAAAAAAATCTTGGTGCGTTAGTTATAACTTTGTTCGATGAGAAATGAAGGAACGTGGATTGATCTGAAATCTTTTTGAACTTATTGAAATTTATTTTTTCTGAATCTTGTAACGGTGGAGTGGTAAAGTTTAAAATTAATTAACGTGTTTTCACAAAGGAAATTGAGTGAACGTAAGGAAATTGATGGTAACTCACTTTAATATAAAGAGTATAATTATGACATACATGCATGATGCATGTATTGTGTACGTATTTACGTTATACTTTTTAACTTTTTGATTTTTTTTTTAATTATCATTATCTCTACATTTTTCTTTGCTGGATCTTCCTAAGTAGAGAGTTTTATATATTATGTACCATCCCCTACATTTTTAACTGATTAATTAGTTTCTTATTCGACGTTAAAAAACAAAAGTCATCACACAGCAGCTCTGAAAACATTAATTAAATATTGTATTAAAGTTATCTTTAATTTAACAATGTTATCGAAAAATATTGAACAAAATTTGCTACGGCAGTAAAATGACAATTTTTAAGAACAATTAAAGCAATGCATCATATAAACCTCAATTACTAATTATCTTATTTCTGGAATTATTTATAAATTATTTTAATATATATAGTCTTCTTTTATACGTTGTTCTCATTGAATGTACTGTGGATTTTTAAGTGCATCAAATTTTTGTACTACATTTTTTTCTCTTATTTAAAACTAGACCACCAATAAATATAATTATGTTGTTATATTGTTTAGTCATCAGTATGCGCATGCAGAGTGCACTTTATGTAGCAGTAATAATTCAACGGCGACTCTTGAACTCCTGTGATGTGCAAATCCTAAAGCTTAAAGTAAAGGTCAACCCAATAAAATTTTATAGGTGAAGTACAGTATTATGGTTTTAGTACATCCACCCACGCTCCCAGCAGCCTCAATTGTTCTTTCATGATCTTGAATAGACAACGGATGAAAAAGAATAGAAGCATCCTCAATAAAGCATACATGATGAACTTTGTAGGAAATCCTAAGTAGTTCTATTACTCTATAGATATATTTTTCTTTTGTCGATTTATATTTCATCATAATCACTATGCTGTTTTGTTTATTTATTTATTTATTTATTTATTTATTTATTTATTTATTTATTTATTTATTTATTTATTTATTTATTTATTTATTTATTTATTTATTTATTTATTTATTTATTTATTTATTTATTTATTTATTTATTTATTTATTTATTTATTTATTTATTTATTTATTTATTTATTTATTTATTTATTTATTTATTGTTACTTAATTAAGATCTTAAAATTCCAAGATTATTATATAATAAAATTTACAGAGAAATCTTATTTTTTCATATCTTCCATGGGAAATTTATTTAATAAATTGTCTTTTTTTTTGTGGTGTTTATTTTATTTCTTGAGGTGACAATTAAGGGTTAAAGAATATAATATGTACACTTGTTACGCGTAAAGCGTAATATTGTTCAATTCAATGTTTTGATGATGATTGATGAATTATTTTCATATAAAAAAACAAGAAAGATTAAAATTAATTTGATATGTTTATAAACTTGTTTTCATTCAAGGTCTCCATTAGTTCTGCACAATAACTCGCAAGCCCCTTATGATTATTTTACGTCGCCACATACCTTGCTGGCTGGCGTCACGCCTCCGGTAACTTCCGGTGACCCGGTATTGTCGTCATGAACCAACCTTCTCTGAATTAGCAACCTACAGCCGAGTACAAGAACTGACGTTTAATTTATAGACACTAAAACATTATTTACCAAGTGTTATTGCAATATATTATAAAAAAAAATCATTAAACTAACATACTAAAGATACTTTAATAAATACGTTCCTTTAAAACCGGTACATAATAATCTTTAAAAGAAAAAATCATCGCTCCAGGGCAATCATAATATTTTTAATGATATAAAATTTATTCTTCACCTAAAATATATAATTATATAAATGTAGGTTCAATATATTATAAAATATTTAGGTAAAAGTGTTTAAAGAAAAGGGAAACAAGTTTAAATAAAAAACATTAAATTTTAAATTGAAACTTAACCTACATGACTAATATTTTTGTAGGGCATATATACGTAGTATGATACTAGTGGCCTGCTGCCATCGTATTATAGTCTACCTTGAATGCATGTAACCATCCTACGACATCAACACTTCTATAACGGACCTAAAAAAAAAAAAAAGGAAATAAAGAAAGAGAGAAGAGGAAAAACGTGAGTAGCATGGTATCCGAGGCGGAGCGGTGGCTATAAGCTAGCGATGTACTGTAGTGGAGTGAGAAAGCACTCACATGATGGCTGGTGTGCAGAGCAGCAACACTCAACGGTCCTCGGCACCATCCATCCTCGTCATCTTCGCAGCCGTGGTACTCGTGCTCCATACAGCATCCGCACGCTTGTTTCTCCCGCAGTCTCAGCATTTAGAAACAGTGAGTATGTTAATGTTAGCGAGCAACAATTTTGTGTTTACTTTTTTTATTGTAAAGAGAAATAAGTAAAATATCATGGGAAATGTTGTGGGCAAGTATGGAAGTTTTGACATTAATTTGTTATTTATGGAGAGGAAATAAAAAGAAGTTTTAAATTCATGCCCAAAATATTTGCTTCCAAAATGTGTTTTGGGCAGTGATTAAATATAACTACTTGTGAGTAAATATAGTTAAATAATATAAAGCTGAATTCTTGATTGACATGACCATTTTAGTATTAAGTAATTATAGCCAATTAATTTATTTATTTTAGTAATAATCATTTTGATTATTCAAGTCTATATATATTATATTATATTAAGAGTTAGTAAATATTAAATTAGCAATTTTTTTCCTTTAAATTGATACAGTAAAATGTTCTGATTTATTTTATATTTATTATTTTACATAATTTAAAAATAATAGAAAATTAGACAAGAATAATGAAAACGATGTATTTTGCATATTACTATAAAAATTTAATGTATTTTTAGTAATAATTTTACCTTTATTGTCAATAATTTATTTGAGAAATATTGGAGAGTATGGATTAAAATTTTAACAACTTCTTGCAGAATGACGCCTCCTACACGAAGAACTTCTTTGGATACTTCAATCGGCCTGCGAGCCAAACTCAGACGACGCAGAAGACGTGCAGTTGCAGTAAGTTTGCTACCAGTCTACCCCTCGATCGTGCGATCACCCCTCTTAACCCCCACAGTGTTATTTCAAATAATTGTCACTGCAGTTCTAATTATAATTATCTTTATTTTATTTTATTTTAATTTGACCACTGGCGGTACAATACAGTAACAAACATTGTTATATACAATACAGCATTAGTCTTGTCAATTTAGGTATAAATACTAAAAAATAAACATAAAAACAAACACAATATTTATAGATCTGAAGTAAATATCAGACTCGTCATGCAGAAGATACAAAAATATGTTTTATAAATATTAATCCATAAAATTTAGTGTTGTGCTTATTATTTTAGGCTCCCTATACATATTATGTATATAATTTTATGAATAATTTTGAACATTTTTTAATGATGTAACTTTAAGGATATTTTTTTCAACAATTTTGGTTTCATTATGGAAAAATTGTTTTACATCATAGTACTCCTTACTTATTAATATTTTCTTTAATACATTTTTAAACAAAGTATCATTCTTTATATTTCTTAATAAGCTTGGGAGATAATCATAATATTTAGCCGTTTGAAAATAAGCACTTTTTTCTGTTAGTGATTTACAATGTTTCAAAATTACAACTTTTGAATTATTTCTAGTATTATAAGAATGGACTTCTTCATCTCTTCAAAGCTTGTTGTCCAAGAGTTATTTGTTTACTTAATTTTACTATCATCATTTCAAAATTAAAATAAATTATGTTTGTGAATTCGACACCACAATCTTGATTTCATACGATAAGATATTAATGTTCCTCCTTATAATAAATTATAAATGTACCTTCCTCTAAAAATCTATTGTGGGAATTATACATTTTTTTTCGATAAAAGAGTATAACATTTTTTCGATGTTAAAATGCTAAAATAGTGTGAAGACCTAGGCAAGTAATATTTCACTGTAGACAAGGATTTATGAACGTGTATAACAATGTATAATTCTAACAAACAAACGTTGCGTGGAACTCGATTACCTTCACCTTACTCTGGATCACGACATATTTCGCTCACGAAAAAAACACTTCCTTGGTCACGGTCTCTTGTACATTTCAAATTATGCACCAAATTATTTATAGTTATATTATGTGCAGCGTCATGCGTATTCTACGTTATTTGTATAAAATGAATTTCTAGCATATACATAAAAATTGAGTGGGTGATGTAACATTGATCTACAAGCTATATATTTTATAATATACATGACTGCAGCTCAATTGTTGCTAAATTAACATTAATTTGACTTATTATTAGAAACAATTAAATTAACTTTATAAATGTGTTGATAATATCTGGTGTGTTAATATATATATAATTTATCACGCTTCTTTAAGCTACGGCTGATAATTATGAACTGAAACTAATCAAGAACGATTCAATCTATTGCTCTAAATTTTTTATCGATTTTCTTAGAACCTTAACTTGCACATTTCTCAGCTACTTCCAAAACCTAGAGAGCACGGTCACCACGGTCTAGTAAATAATCCAGATGGAAGTCAAGTTATTCAAGTCTGACTGACAGTTGAACCTCGAGTCAAAATCAGACCTGTTTTTTTCTTACTGACCTGCGCGGGGTTGCAACTATCCAAAACCAATTCATAAGTTTTGGGCAGTTGAGAGAAGCATTTGTGTCCATGCATAGTCGCCCAAATTGTTGCAATTTGTAGATGATGTGAACCTTCCAGCACCTTTCAATTTGAATTATTTAATTTAAAATAAGCTATCAAGTATACATCATATAAAATTTACAGTATTTACCATCATATTTACTTTTAGATTCATCATACAAAGTGAGAGAGGAAAAAAAACTTACACTATTGTTTCTTCAGTCTCTAAATTAATGAAAATGTTAAAATGCTACCCAAAATATTTCAAATTGTTTTCGTACTACAAAATTAGCTTATTGGCGACAGATTTTAAATATTGGAAATATTTAGCGACACACGCGCTTTGTTAAATTGAGTCTTCCATTCGCGCAGTCTAATACCCTCCATTCCATTTCCCGGTGTCATAAATTACCCCTTATTATTTGTTGGCTACACCAGCACAGCCGGGTCAGCGCGTGGGCTCGGACAAACAATGGACTTGGAGGCACCACAGCAAGTTAGCTCAGCCTATTGTTTTTAGGGCTTGTCTCTATCCCGGTTAAATTATATAGACCACCACGCGTTACTTATATATTATATTTTATTATTTGGCTTGCAATCAAATATAATTCTTCATTTTATAATATACTTTAATATAACAAATTAACAATTAAATCCATAACTGTCAACAATGTGTTCTTAATTAAACAATTTTAATTAATGTTGTAATAAATGTAACTTTAAAAGTGCCACCTTTATTAAACATTGTTCACACCAATAGATTTCAATTAGAATCAATTCGCTTCCTGACAATTAATGCGTTCAGCATACGCACAACGTTAGTGGAGAGTGTGATCCTATTGAGCAATTATTATTGTGAGCTTACTTGTTGCCAAGTCTCAACGGTAAACCTGATGACGTCATCACTACCATACAATCATCAGCTGTAATGTCTCATCAATTTGTATACTCAGTTCTTCATATTTTGCAATTATCTTAATGGAGAAACTTTAAAACTGCATTTTATGAGGTAAAATACGTTTAACAGCTGTTAAAAGTTTTCTTTTATAGTTACATTTTTTCATTGCTAAATAAATGTTAGGATTTTTATACTGTAGCAATCAAGACAAGTCCAACTAAGTTTTAAATACCTAGCCTCAAACATTCCCAAATATTTTTATTTTTTTTTTATGGATCTAAGACTGTATAACAAAAAATGTTGTTACCACTTATACAATTAGTTTCGTAATACGCGCTACAAAAAAAAATAATCTAAAAAGTTATAAAACTGGGAACATAATTCAACATCAACATTAAATGAAGAGAGAAAAAATGTAATATGAGGGTAGAATCATGATAATAATACAATTTCTTTTGTTTTCAATCTCTGTTAAAAGATTTCTAAGAATTTAGTTACAGAATAATAATATATATTTTTTTCATTGCCAAGCATTTATTTAATAACAGTAATTATTATTTTAATGACAAAATTGAAAGTTAAAAAGATTTTATATGAATAAAATTATTACTTGGAAAAAACAGCTAGTATTTCCTTGTGTTACCTAATTTTGTATGCTACATTTTTGATACTTCTTGTCCCTGTAATACAGATGCTTCATGCATGAATGCTGAAACCGAGTACTGTTAGGAGCATCGATAGGCTTGGATTAGAGGTGTACACAACTTTTTATAAATTGAAGTTGTTGTTTTTTTTTTCGGTAGAAGAGCTCTTCAAGCTTGAACGAATGAAGATATTTTAACGCAAGTTAAAAACACAAAATTAGTCCACTAAAAACACGTCTAATCAATTTTTTTTAGCTCATTTGAGGTTCATGGTTGATAAGCATGAAATAAAAATAATTAAAACGCTTGAAAAGTAATTAAAATTTTAAAACCGACAGTAGAAAGATTTTTTTTCATTTGCTGATGACTTTATCTGTGAGCTCAATGTAAAGTACACGTGCACGGGAATAATCCATTAACCAGTTGTTAAACAAATTGAAAACAATTGTACCAACATTACTGTGGAAAACCAGACTCCACCTAACAATATAAAATTACTAAAATTACCATGGAGCAGAGTACAGTTAGCAATGTTAATTGCATAGCTCTTCATTTTTTTATTCAATGTTTATGATGTATTTTATATTTCTCTGATTCTCTGTTATTCATCTTTATCAATGGATGAATAAACCACTCACGTGTATTTAAAAACTTAAAAAGGGACTTTTCTACAAAAAATAATCATGGAAACTGTTTTTTTACCTTTTTCTTCTTTTCTTTTTCTTTTTCTTCTTCTTCTTCTTCTTGTTTTTTTAACTTACACTTTCCATGTTTTATAAATTATAATAAATTATTGCATGAAATATTCATATTAATGGACATTGCCTCAATAAATAATAATAAATTGTTAAAAAATATTTAAGCTTTTTAATTATGTCATTGCAACTTCATAATCTACTAATGGTATTTCATGTACTGTATAACACGGCGTAGATCTAGTTTCTAGCTACGTACATTATAATTATAAATGGTGGGAAAGCTTGCACCCATTGATGGTGACCGTTGATTGATTGGTTCCTGTCATATACTTGCCATTCAGCTTTTTCTATACGTCCTCTTCCCAAGGAGGTTGCATACTTAACGTTGTAAAGTCGAGAAGCAAAAACTCCATCATGATGCTTCTCATAAATCTTTTCCAAAGCAGATTTATATGAAGAGTCACAAACATAAAGTCAAGACGCTCTTCTTTTTACGTCAATGTGCTGATAATCAACACGTTAAAATATTGGTAGTCAACAAATCAGCTGCAATGGAGCGTGGATGTAATGGAGACAAAAAGACGACGTGTCATTAGTTTTGTGACACTCCTTAATACATGCCCATCTTCAGATGTTAATTTTAACAACTTGTTAGGCAAGTGTTATTTTATGAGAATGATTTTTTTGCACGCAAAATAGCAAGTATTATTTTAGTAATAACACTCGCGAACACGTTTGAAATTAAATACTTATAAGTTGTTTAAATTTAAAATATTATGTATAAGAGCTACAATATTTCAAATAAGTACATAAAAAAAATACAAGACCCAATTGCATAGATGAGGCCTAACTTTAAGTCAGACTTAAGTTTATTGATTTCGATTATAATTAAAACAATTAAAATCAACAAAATTAAGTCTGGATTAAAGTTAGACCAATTGGATATTAGTGCTCGTACAAGTTATTTAATTTTCAAACTCTTATAACAGGTAGCAGATGGTAAGATTAAGGTTATAATTGGTGTCATTGCTAATTTTATGAGATGTTACCAAACGTGTTTCTCTCTGTGCAGGTTGCGGGGTGAAGAATGAGACCGGTCGTATCGTGGGCGGAGAGGAGACCGCGGCTAACGAGTACCCTTGGATGGCGAGGCTCTCGTACTTCGGCCGCTTTTACTGCGGAGGAACTTTGATCAACGACCGCTACGTCCTTACGGCGGCACATTGCGTGCGAGGGTGAGACCAAACTTACTTGTTAGTGCAGTATTAGTCAAAATGTGTAGGACGTACAGTACCACTCTACTTGACTAATGCATCACTCACTTCAAATTATTATTATTATTATTTGCTAATCAGGTCATAAGTATAACGTTCGCCAGGATTTGTGTACACAAATCCTGAACGTTCGCACTTATTTTTACTATAAAAATGAGTTATTAGGTGGTTTAGTGAAAACATGCACATGTATGATTCAACACGGATATCTTTGCAGACATAAAATAAAACTATAATACGCTTATAACTTATGCCTGAGTTGAATATCAATGGCATTACGGCAACTTACGTTACTTTTTAAAGTCTTGCAACACCCGAACCGTACAAAAATATGTAATATTTGTATTTAGTATATAATATTTACTATTATTAAAATATAAACGAGACAAAAGTCTAGTAAGAAAAACCAGTTCATAAAATGTACGGGGTTGTATATAATAACAATGCCTACGATAGGAAACACTTCAGTCTTATCTGTTTTTAGTTTTTTATATTTATTTATTTCAAAATTTTATGTTGCCACCCTACAAACAACTCATATCGTCAATGACAGGAAAATTGCTGATGGAATCTTTTAGAACTTTGTAATAAACAAAAAGTAATTTCATTTTATCTTAATTGTTTTTTATTAAAGTTTAATATTAAATTTTAATCACAGTTAAATTGCCTTTTATATATAATGTACAAAATGAGCTTCATCTTTTAATGCGTTAGGAAACGATGAGATTATATGAATTCAATGTTCTCTCTCTCTCTCTCTCTCTCTCTCTCTCTCTCTCTCTCTCTCTCTCTCTCTCTCTCTCTCTCTCTCTCTCTCTCTCTCTCTCTCTCTCTCTCTCTCTCTCTCTCTCTCTCTCTCTCTCTCTCTTTTGTTCCTTTAGATTTCTTATCTTGGTTGCTGATTTTATTTCTTTCATAACAAATTAATATCTTCTTTCAAATGTAGCACAAAGTAATGCTAAAAAGAATTGGTGAAAGATATTTTGTTTTTCCTTTCGAAGAAATTTGTAAAGAATTAAATTAAAAAATACTTGATTTCATTCATGAAGAAGAGTTTGAAGACATTTTACAAAATTATTTTTCATTTATTATTTTGTACAAAAATGCGTGTCATGTATACATATACTTAAAAAATGTAGCATACAATACTCAATTCAGTATCTTTCTCTTCTATATAGATATAGCCGGAGGTGTTATTTTATGTTTCTATCTTTTAATAACTAAATTTCAATTTAAAATCTGCGTGGGAACACAGGCAAAGCAATTTTAAATCGATTGATTATGAAAACAAACTCTAGGTATTGTGTACTTATTCCAGGAAATGATGATACAAATTAATAATAATATAATAATAATATTTTAACAGTTCTCTGTCTGCATGTACAGTGTTGTAGTAAAGATTTTACTCTGGCTCGCATCAAAGCTCAGAGTTAATCCATTATTTGCTATATATATACATATATAAAATATTCTTTATTCTTAATAAATAATTTCAATTTTTCATGAAGGTTCAGCAACAGTAATAATAACTAACTGGTAAGACCAGTATGCATGTAACTACTTCTCAGATTGTGACTGCGGTTACAGGTTCATGTGGTTCATGATCAAGGTGACGTTCGGCGAGCACGACCGCTGCGACGCTAACATAAAGCCCGAGTCTCGGTTCGTGCTCCGCGCCATCGTGCAGGACTTCACATACCTCAACTTCGACCACGACATCGCGCTGCTGAGGCTCAATGACCACGTGCCCATAACGGACACCATCCGGCCAATCTGTCTGCCCACCGTCAAAGGTAAGACTTCACTTCTTGCATATATTAGGTGCATAGTATAATGATTATAGGTTGTTTTTGCAGACCGTTTCTATTTGCTCCATAGGCTATGTTTCTGTTCCTACTATTATATTTTCAGCCTGTATGAAAGATTTAATAAATAAATAACCACAATATGGAGAGTGTCCTCACAAATATTATAAATATATATATACATTGTTTCAAACGTTCTTAAATTAACTTTTTTCAACTTTTCTACATTCCATCCATAATATTAATTTTTTTATTTGCTTCTTTAGATTTATTTTGTGCTTATGATAGCTCGTAAAATCATCAAGTCACCTTTTTTCCCACAATGCTTAGTGACATTTTTCCTTCCTCTTTGCAAAAGGTTCAGCAACTTTGATAGACAGGAATCAAGCATGAGGCAGCCATTGTTAATTGACTGCAATCTATTTCGCATTATTAATACAGGTTCGAAAACATTTTTTTTTAAATTCAATATTATATTCAAAAATATATATATATATAATATGGTGTAAACGCATTATATGATGCTATGTGTATTATGATATATATATATATATATATATATATATATATATATATATATATATATATATATATATACACATATACTTAATATACATATGCATAATAATGTACAAAATTTCTACAGTAAATTTATTTGTGTTGTGTTTTACTTGTATTAATATTGAATTATGTTTATATACATTATATGGAAAAAAATTACACATTTCATTAAAATGTCGCCATAAAACCCAGAATATTTTATTGCTATTGATGAATATAAAAGTGACGCAGTTTAAGGTAGAGATAATACGGATCAGCTGGTCCAATGCTAAAAAAATCCCATTCATAAAAATTAAGAAAAAAAATTAAAATGTTCTCCTCTACATCCCCTATCAGTAGGTAAAATATCAGGTATACAAAAACGAGCTAGTTTTCGAGTTATTAATTTTTAAAGTTGACCAATTTAACATGGAAGTTCTATTTCTCCATGTTAAATTAGTCAACTTTAAAAATTAATAACTCGAAAACTAGCTCGTTTTTGTATACCTGATATTTTACCTACTGATAGGGGATGTAGAGGAGAACATTTTAAATTTTTTTCATAATTTTTATGAATGGGATTTTTTTTAGCATTGGACCAGCTGATCCGTATTATCTCTACCTTAATTCTATATATACTATTGTAAAGTGCTGTTAATAATTTGAATATATTGCATTGTGTAGCTACAAAAGCAAAGCACTTTCAAGGCTATAATTCAATTTTGTTGTAACAGTGTAAACCGCAATAAGCTTCTCTCTCCTCTCCGGTAAGCGGACCAAATACCCCCGGACGAAATACCCCCGGACCAAATATCCCCGCCCGGACCGGACGAAATACCCCCGGACGAAATACTCCCGGACGAAATATCCCCGGACGAAATACTCCCGGACGAAATACCCCCGGACGAAATACCCCCTTGTAAGTGGAGAGGGGCGGGTGACCGACGCGGGAGGGGAAGTTGACTTTATTTATAAAGTCTGTTTTTCTGTCGTTTGTCTGACGTCACGCGCGTCTTATTAAAGAAGGAAGTTAACGCCATTTTTCACAACAAATATATATTATGTAATATTCAAAGTATATTTATAGTTAATGCCGTATCAAGATCTCAAATTGCGTCTTTAATTTTATTATACCAACACATACTCAAAATTGTGCCGCAAACAAACGATTTTTGTATATGCTATGCTTACTTTGATTGTGCGGCAATTATAAATTGTCTCAGCGTTTTGCAGCAAGATTTTGAAGGTTTTTAAACGATTTTAGGTTTTTAAACCTATAGGTGTGCCCCTAGCGATCTGATCAAAGTCCGAAATTAACAAATATTTCGGGCTTTGCTCATTTAAATTTGAACATTTCTAGAAGTGCTAAAATCGGAAAAAGCAATCCCCATGCAACGAGAAGTTTTATATCGGGCTTTGCTCATTTAAATTTGATAATTTCTAGAAGTGCTCAAATTTATAAAGTCTGTTTTCCTGTCGTTTGTCTGATGTCACGCGCGTCGTATTAAAGAAGGAAGTTAGTAACGTTAGGCCAATACATTATGCATTAATTTCATTCATATCGAATTAAAATTAATGTGTAATATATTTTGATACGATACATTTTATGCATGTTAATTATTAGTGTTTATTGCATTTTTTTTTTTAGATTTTTTTTAAAATAAAAATTTTCAAAATCATCCCTATATAATTTTTTAACTTTAAAAAAAAATTAAGTAAATTTTTTTAGTGTGATTTTTTAATTCTGATTCGATTGGTATAGGCAGAGATGCAAAACTTCGTGCGAAACATGGTTTGCGAAACTTTCGCGAAACTTTCGCGCGAATATTCGCGAAACTTCGCGAAAATGTCGCGAAATTTAAAAAATGACTGTCGCAATGCGATTTTTCATATATTCATAAAAAAATTAAGAAAACAAGATAAAATGGCCCCTTTCATGACCTGTCTATCCTCGAATGTGTTAAATGATTTTAAAAATAATTAAAAGTAATTTTTAAAATCAATAAAAAATAAATAAATTCTTTTATATCTAATAAATTAAATTGAACTCTTTTTTAATTCATTTATGCAATTAAACCTGTCATTAAAGTAAAATTAGGAAGAAAAACGGCGTATTCATTACATACGATTCGAAAAAGTAGAGCGGGAAATTCAAATAAATCAATTTCGCGAAGTTTCGCGCGAAACTTTCGCGAAACTTGGCTTGCGAAACTTCGCGAATATTCGCGAAACTAGCGAAATTTCGCGCGAAGCTTCGCGAAGCGTTGCATCACTGGGTATAGGTCTAAAAATGCAATATTTTTTATTGTTTCTGGTCCCCCGGTGCTATAGGTGCCGTGAACACTTAACGTAGCATGTGTACCCCTCCTGAAGAAACTTAATTTACTTGTTGTTCTATTTATTTCCTTATTTATTCCTTCCTTTTCTATATTTATATATGTTGGCACCAAAGCCCGAATTCAATGCGCACATCTATAGGTGTGACCCTAGCGATTTGAACAAAGCCCGAAATTAACAAATATTTTGGGCTTTGCTCATATAAATTTGAACATTTCTAGAAGTGCTCAAATCGAAAAATACAAACCCTGACGAGAAGTTTTATTTCGGGCTTTGCTCACTGTTTTGATCATTTCTAGAAGTGCTCAAAACAAAGTGAAAAATAATAATTAGAAATTGTGCCGTATTATTAAAGTAATAATTTGTAATAAATAATTAAAACAATAAAATATTGTGAATTTAATAATATTTTAATTTTTAATTACATCACTTTTTTAATTAAGTAAAAAAAAAAAAAATACAAATTTAGCATTAGCGTGTATATTATTTTTTTATTAAAATATTTCTTTCTGTTTTATTCAAGTCATGCTGAAAAATACGATTTTGTCACATTTTTTATATTAATATTGTATGTTAGTTAATTTAAATAAATTTTTTACAGCTGATGATATACAGGGTGTCCCAAAGATCTTTAGATTTTTCAAACACAAATAGCAACCGTTTATTATTTTTTAATGTTCACTTTATATACATCAAATTAAAGCTCTGAATTTAACATTTTCAAAAATGTGAACATTTTTTTTTTTTTTTTTTTTAATGTGATTTTTCTTTTCTACCCGTTAGAAAGCAAAATAGTCACTTTTTTCGAATCACGACTGCTCCTGCACCTAAAAATTGGTTGCATCAATTCTTATGCCTTTTGATCTTTTTTCGATGCAAATGCAACAAGGCCTCTCTAAATGGGCTCCGTTGGTGGCTCATCAAACATCCAGTCCCTCCTCGAACTCACGCTACACATTGCGCAGCATGGCAGGCATGGTGGACTGGATCGTGTGGCGGTGATGCCTTGCTTTAGCTCCAACGAGTCTCACACTGGAATTTTGAATACGTTGTCCTTCGCATAGACCCGAAGGAAAAATTCTGAGTGAGTGAAGTCAGGGAACCTGGGGACCCATGTTGTGGGACCCCAGGTCGATCCATATGCCTGGGAACACCTCTTCCAAAAAACGATGCACGAAAAAGTGCAAAAAGCTCCCATTTTGCCTTCTAATGGGTAAAAAGAAACATCAACTTTCAGATTTTTTTTCTGTTCACATGTTTGAAAATGTTGAATTCAGAGCTTTAATTTGATGTATATATAAAGTGAACATTAAAAAATACCAAACGGTTGCTATTATTAGGGTTTGAAAAATCTAAAGATCTTTGGGACACCCTGTATTATAAAATCATTTTAACTTAATTTACAGAACTTGCTAAGAAGCAAAGAGCTCTTCAAGATAGTACCAAACCTACTAATTTAAAATAAATAATTAATGGGGGACATTCACAAAGCACTTTAACCCCAACTTTAGCCCCAAGTTTTATCCCTGGTACTAAACATGGTGCTAAACCAGGGGCTAACCATGTCTAGCTACTAGTTTAGCACCATGTTTAGTACCAGAGATAAAACTTGGGACTAAAGTTGGGGTTAAAGTGCTTTGTGAATGTCCCCCAATAAATATTACCTGAACTTAACTTAGTTTTGCAGGGATTACTATCATGGCATTTTAAATTTCATCTAAATTTTTTCTTTGCACAACATGTTTTAGATTGACAACCTTTCTTGTAGTTGCAAAACACAAAACCTTGCTTTGAATTTGCTAATGCTGCTGCTGATCTGAGACACTCTTTTCTTTGTCATGTGTGGTACGTCGTCTGAACTTAGAAATTGTTCATCTGCAACCTGGAATTCATTGCTAGAGTATAATTGTAATCATACCCTTTAATTATAAAAAAATGATAATAATAAAAAATTTAAAAGTGTCTCTCAGTGTGAAAAAATCGTATTTTTTCCATTATGACTTGAATAATACAGAAAGAAATGTTTTAATAAAAAAAATACCATACACGCTATTAATGTTAAATTTGTATTTTTATCAATAAATTAAAAAAAGTGATATAATTAAAAGGCAATTTGTAGACGGCCGAGGTAATAATGCTGCTGGCTTACCCCGTAAAGGGATATGGCGTCATGTTATGTATGTATGTATTATTAAATTTACATTATTTTATTATTTATTGCTATAATACGGCACAATTTCCAATTATTATTTTTCATTTTGCTTTGAGCACTTCTAGAAATGATCAAAACAGTGAGCAAAGCCCGAAATAAAAATTCTCGTCGGGGTTGCTTTTTTCAAGTTGGGCACTTTTAGAAATGAGCAAATTTAAATGAGCAAACCCCGAAATAAAACTTCTCGACGGGATTCGCTTTTTCCGATTTTAGCACTTCTAGAAATGATCAAATTTAAATGAGCAAAGCCCGAAATATTTGTTAATTTTGGGCTTTGCTCAAATCACTAGGGGCACACCTAGGTTAAAAAAAACTAAAATCGTTTAAAAACCTTCAAAATCTTGCTGCAAAACGCTGAGACAATTTATAATTGCCGCACAATCAAAGTAAGCATAGCATATATACAAAAATCGTTTGTTTGCGGCACAATTTTGAGTATGTGTTGGTATAATAAAATTAAAGATGCAATTTGAGATCTTGATACGGCATTAACTATAAATATACTTTGAATATTACATAATATATATTTGTTGTGAAAAATGGCGTTAACTTCCTTCTTTAATACGACGCGCGTGACGTCAGACAAACGACAGAAAAACAGACTTTATAAATAAAGTCAACTTCCCCTCCCGCGTCGGTCACCCGCCCCTCTCCACTTACAAGGGGGTATTTCGTCCGGGGGTATTTCGTCCGGGAGTATTTCGTCCGGGGATATTTCGTCCGGGAGTATTTCGTCCGGGGGTATTTCGTCCGGTCCGGGCGGGGATATTTGGTCCGGGGGTATTTCGTCCGGGGGTATTTGGTCCGTGATTCCTCTCTCCTTACAATCGCTGCAATGTCATATATTGACACAGCACTCAAGCGCTCAACGAATTTACAATATCTGAATGCAAAGTAAATATGTATTTAAATCTCCAACACCTCAGCGCTTTTGTATTTATTTTTATATAATCTCTTCTGTAAACATTATATTCAAATTTTACTTTTAAGGATGATACAGTGCATGCAGTCTTTCTATTCCATGATATATACGTGTGAAAAATGAGGGGGAAATATTCATATTTTTTACCATTATATACTGTTTAATTTATAATATCTTAATCAACTATAACCGATCTGTTCTAAATAAAATGTTTTTCGTCATTTTATATGTTTTGTATTTATATTAAAATTTGAATGCTGAATAAATATGATGGAAATGTCATATTTATTTATATTTATCCCTCTATGAGATAAGCCGTGTAATTTGTAAATATTGTCTATTTTATGTATTGCTACTGACTATCAACATTTTGAGTAGTACAGTATGGCTTAATTTTAGCACTAAATTCTTCTCTAAATGATACGCATTTCTCAAACCTATAATAGTGGAATCGCATGAACGCACGTAGTTATAATATATGTAATATGGATTTACATTTAATACCCTTGGGTACAATCTACTCTGCATACAAATGGAAAATTGATTTGTCTTTGTTCATCACAACAAATTCAAATATAAAAAAAGGGCAATTCTTTTTTATTGCTCTTATTCGATTTCATATCTCTCTGACACAAGATAAAATTGAAATTGGACAAGGTCTTCTAGAAATTGATTTTTTTTTTTTTTTTATTCAGAACTTTTATTGTTTTAATACAATAGCAAAATACACCTCGATATACTCGGAGCATTACCCTGTTACCCTGGCTGATTATTGATTAAGATCAAATTACAATTACTAATAAATAGATCTTTGGGAGAGCTGAGAAGTTTAGTGTCCTTACCGGGGTTAGAATTCCAACAGTTTAGGGTTGATATTAAACATTTTTTCATGCATATATATGGAAAAAAGTTACTGTAAATAATATATAACACATTTTTTATAAAGCGGCTGTGAAAAATAAAAATAAAATACTGTTTTGCTCCCCATTCATGTTAGTGTTCATCTACCCACTATTAAAAATTCAAATTCAAATTCAAATTTTTATTTCGATCGTTGGCTTTACAGCATAGATCACGTCATAGTTGTTACATAGATTATACATAACAGATACTTAATTCTAATTAACATAGCACTTAAAAAAAAAACATACATAGTACATAGATGTTTAAAAATAACATACACAGGTATATAAAATATTCGTGAATAAAAATACACTAATAACATGATTATGTTCATTATTAACATTTTTTTTTAATTTTCACAATATTTTTTTATATAAGAGAAAAAAAAAAAAAAAAAGTTTCAAAATCCCTTTCACATAAATATAATTCACATATAATTTCTTGATTCACTACATTGCTTGATGCACAATGTTTCTTGTTGCACTATATATAGTTCACATAACACTTAGATGATCAAATCTAAAAATAAACAAATTTACTGTTTTTAATTTTGAGCCATTGATAAAGATAACATTTTTTGTTTTTGTTGATCGGTAAGAGCAACGTTCCAGTTTGCGACGTCCTCATCGGTTATTTTTGAGTTTTCATCATAAAAATCTTTAATTTTGTAATATTCTTTTTTGATTAATATAGTTTTTAATTTGTTTTTGAACACATTATCACTTATTTCATTTTTTAATGACTCAGGTAAAAAGTCATATATTTTGTGAGTTTGGTAGTATGGATTGTTTTTATAAAAGGCTGAATGATGTTTTTTTATTATAACTTTTGATTTATTTCTAGTATCGTAGGGAGAGATGTCGGAAACTAGAGCGTATGACTCTGGGTGTAATCTTTTGTACATTGCACAATATAATATGTAAATACAGGGTAGAGTTAACAATTTCAAATCATAAAAATGACTTCTGCAGGAATCCATCTTTTTAAAACCTTTTATTGTTTTAACTGATCTTTTTTGCAATATGAATAAACGGGTTAATACCGCATTATCACTTCCCCAGATTATAACAGAGTAGCTTACATGAGAATATACAGTAGCATAGTAAACTGAGAGTAGAATATCATTTGAAACTAATCCTTTCAATGAATAAAGTAAAAAATTTCCACGATTAACTTTTTTTGACAGTTCATTTAATTGAATATCCCAGTTTAATGTATTATTAATATGAAGCCCAAGAAATTTCGTATCTGTGGCTTCTTTAACTGGTTTGCCATCTAATTCAATATTTATATTTACATTTTCGGTATTAGTAGGCAGATGGAATCTGAGAAAAGTAGTTTTGTCTATATTTAACAGTAAACGATTATCTTTACACCAATTTTCAACTTGTTGTACAGTGTTATTTGCTTTTCTCTCTAATTCTTTCACTGATTTTGCTGATATCCTGGCATTGGTATCATCAGCGTATTGCTCTACATCATCAGCATCTTTTAGATATGATGCAAGATCATTAGTCGTAAAATTGTAGATGCGTGGGCCTGTCTTACTGCCCTGGGGAACTCCTAGGGTAACGGGCAGAAGAGCTGATTTATAGATATGATTTAGGTCTCCATTTAATTCAGATTTAATTTCAACGTACTGATATCTGTTATTAAGATATGATTCAAAAAGTTTTATACTATTCTCTTCGCAGCCCATTGCGCGAAGTTTGGAGATGAATATATTGGGGGGGAGGCAATCAAATGCTTTTGAAAAATCAAAAAATAGACCCAGTGAGTATTTTTTTTGTTCCAAGTCATCATAAATTGGATTAATAAATTCAAAAATAGCTGTAATAGTTGATTTATTTACTTGAAAGCCATGTTGAGTTGGGGATATAATCTTATGTTTTTTTTCATAAGCAGCAAATTGGTTGTCTATTACAGCTTCAAAGATTTTTGAAAAAACTGATGATAAACTTACTGGCCTATAATTTTGCAGGTTATTTCTATCTCCTTTTTTATGAAGAGGATTTACCTTTGAAATTTTTAAACAGGATGGGAAAATTCCCGCTAAAATTGATTCATTTATTACGTATGAAAGTGGGACCGCGATGAGTTCAGCACAATATTTTATAATTGTATATGGCACATCGTCAGGTCCCGCTGCACTTTTGTTCGGGAGTTTTTTCATAATTTTCAACACGTCGGTGTAATGAATCGTATCAATTTTGAAAAAAGGAATTTTATTACTGGGTGTTGAATTAATATTTATATTATGATTATATTCAGATGGATTGGCACCATATTTTTCATTAACCATGTCCTTGGGGGTATTAACAAAAAAATTATTACATTCATTACTTATAGATTCAGGGTTTGTAATTGTATTATTATTTACAATCAATTCAGTAATTATATTTCTATTTTTTTTATTAAAATTTGTTGTATTTTTCATACAAAACTTCATAATATAAAATATTATGCAATAAATAGATTATATTAACATTACACTATACACATAATGAAATACAAACAAAGAAAATTATGGAGTGCAATATTTATTTATATAGATACAGTTTTTACAATATCTATTCAAGTTACATAATATTTTATAATAATATTAATTTAAAAAATGAAGAAAAATATTAGTGATATTTCATCTATAGCTTTCAACGAAATTGTTGACACAATTTTAATCTCAAGATCCCATTCCACATCACGTTCTTTAAAGTGTTGAGTTTTAAATTGTTTGAATTTAATTTTATACAGAATCCATGGATAATCAATAAAAATTAATACATGGTCTATATATACCGTATAGCATAGCATTGCAAGTATATAGCTCATACATGTAGTAATGAATTTCGTTCATCTAATTAAAACTATCAATAAATAGTAGTGTTTTCCTACGTTAATGGAGGAATGTAAGTCAGATTTCAATGATTAAAATTATTTTATTCATAAAAGAGTATAGGTCAATCCATAACAAGTTCAAACAGGTTTATACATTAGGCACCAGTTTAATGTAACGTAACAAGAATTCTCAAGATATAGTACTGCGGTGTCAAATGAGGGTATTTTGACCACATACGCGGATATATAGCTCATAATCTCTGAGATTTCATGGTATCGCTGTGTACAGTAAATAAATATTAAGCAAAAATGCTTATTGCAGAGAACAACTGTTGATCATCAATGTTTTTGGAGCATATCCCTTGATGTAGATCCCACAGCTGATCTTTTTGATTGGTCCACAGAGGAGACGTACGAGAGTCACACGGGTACGGTGGCTGGCTGGGGAACAACCCACGAGGAAGGTAAGCCCTCGTGCGTGCTGCGTGACGTGTCCGTGCCTGTGATGACCAATGAAGCATGCCGCAACACCAACTACTCTGCAAGTATGATCACCGACAACATGCTGTGTGCTGGCTATCCGGACGGAATGAAGGATTCATGTCAGGTGAGCATCAACCGTCAAGGCTCAAGGCAAATTATGTTCTCTAGGATCGAATCTAAAGCCAGCATCACACTATTCAATTTTCCTACTTATCGCACATAATTTCTCCTTACATGAAAACTTTAACTCTATGTCCTTATTTGTGTGGAAATGAAATTTACTTAAAGTAAAAATTTTACCAAACTAAAATCGTCTTACAAGCCATGTGAGGAGAATAAGGATTTAATCTTGTCACCAAAATGAGTCGTCCTTTTAATAGCGAGTAATACTTTCAGTTTTATAAGACTCTTTTATAGTGTCTTAGGTCATGGTTCTGGTATGGCAAATACCTCCGTATAAAAAACCTATTGTCATAAAATTGATAGGAAGTTCATTTTTAAGCAAGTATGAGCAGGACGGGCGAGGCACATTATAGAATGCACTTGTGACGTCACATGGAGAACGCCACTGCAGTCTGGAGAGGCGCCATCAGAGAGGAAATGCGCGAGCCGTCACGTCTTGCAATGTTAATTGGCTTGGTCAGCGGTCGTTGCTACCTGGCACGCCGGCCTTGCAAGCAAAACATCAGCTTGCAACACTAAGATCATGATAATGTGACGAGGAAATTATGTAGAAATGTGAGAGTAGTTTACAGAGGAAAATAAACTTTAGAATAATTTAAATTTATTAATGAAAAAAAATATATAACAAGTTTAATATCTTTCATATTTTCCGTAAAAAATAAATAACTTGAAACATACGCAAAGACGATCAAGTGAATGTAATTTGTGTCAACAGGGAGACAGTGGAGGACCATTCATAACGGAGAGAGACGACAAGAAGTTTGAGTTGATCGGTGAGTAACCTGTAAAAATAAATATGACAGAAAAAACTTCTTTGGTAAGTAAAATAAATATGTAGATGTTGCATAGGTATACATAAGGATTAAAATCAAATACCTGAAAAATATTTAGATAGGGCTTTCCACTTAAAAAAAAAAAAAAAAACTGGATGCATCGATATGCATTCAGTATTTTTTTTTTTTTTTTTTACATGAACGTAAATTTTTTAATTAAATACAATTCAATCGTAGTATATTATTTTATTTATGCAAAAAAAGAAAAAAGTAATTCGTGTAATATAAAAAAAAAATAATGAAAAAAATTATAAATTAATTAAGAAAAAAATAATAAAGCGTAGAATATTTATACATGATAAACAATTCTCGTTTGGCTGCACGTATATTAACAATTTGATGAAGTGACTTCTGCAGCTACTGACTTTTTTCAGGGGTGGTGTCCTGGGGCAACGGCTGTGCGAGACCCGGCTACCCTGGCGTGTACACGCGGGTCACCCGCTACCTCGACTGGATCAAGACCAACTCGCAGGACGGGTGTTACTGCAAGGACTAGCTAGCCTTCATGCCCTCCTGCAGTCCATCTTTACCTGCTTGTCAAAACATCCATCGTATCGTTTTAGATTGGAAATTAATTTTGCTGGAATTCAATTTGATAAATAATATGCAAAATAATTTATAATTATAGTCGAAGTAATTTAACATAAAATCATGACCTAAAAAAGAGTTTAAAAAAAAAAGAGATTTTATATTTTTATGCTTTGAGGTATATAAAAATATGTGAACTGGACTTCTTTAAACATGTTATTGCAAAAAGTAGTCGTGTACTGGTATATAATATAGTTTATACCACAGCAAAGATTAATGCATACAAGTTAAACAGCAATGTTAATAGTAGCAATAGTAGCTGGTGTATTCATCATGTACAATTAAGATTCTTGCGCTACTTTTCTACAATATTATATGTTGTTTTAAATTTCTTTAAGCATGTTAAGTAATTTTAATTGCTCACCGAATTTTTCAAACATTTTTTTCTTTTTTTTTTTTTTTTTTTTTTAGTTCTCTGTGTTTTATCTAAACTATCATTTTATAAAATTATAAATTATTGAAAATTGATATTGATTATTCTTATAAATTTGTATAACAGTATTAATTGACATTATTCAATGCAAAATAACTAAAAAGTTGCAATATTTATTTTTAATTATTAGAACCTACTTTCATATGTACACTCCTCGCCGCTGAAAAGTTCCCTTCTGCAGCCTTTTGTTAATCACCATGTCCCGTAAGAATAACACAGGGCACGGTGATTAACAAAAGGCTGCAGAAGGGAACTTTTCAGAGGCGAGGAGTTTACAAGAATAGTTTTTTATGTTCAAACGAAACCATGAAATTTCTTATGGTTGTCTGCGAATAAGTGGGTGTTATTGTCATTATTGTACACAAAATTTCATTTTTCAACTTCTTTGTGTTTCAAATGTAATTTATTAAAATATATTTTATAAAAAAAATTAATTTCATTGTACATGTTAATTGATTTCCTTTAAGATTTCTACGATAAATCAAATCATATAGGAGTATAAAATATATTTTATTTAAAATACTCGCGTATAAACCAATATATGGACCTATGGACACATACATACACCACCAATTTGGTCCATTAAATATTACTATACAGGCTAAAAAGTTAGATTGTGAGCCATTTTAAATTGATATCCGGTCCATCAGAATTTATTAAATTTTTGTAACAAAGGAAATAAAAAAGTTTCAACTAATAATAATAATAACAAATGTTAGTCTGTTTTTTGAATAAATATAATAAATAAATAAATTTATTGAGCAAAAAATCATACATATAAAATAATATAGTATTGACAACAAAATACTGATAAGCTCAATGGGTGACGTGAAAAGGCAGAACACACGCATGCATCAAGTACAAAAATAATAAAAAAAGAGAGGCGGGTTTATAATTATATATTTTATTAATATGAACTCATTGAAGTAGCTAGCATTGAGTAATTCAACAATTCAACATAGAATATTAAAAACTTGGTTTATATATTACTTAAACATAAGTTAATAAAGAGACGTATATAGCAAGAGAGTACGTATAAATATATAAATATAAAAAAGTAATATTTAATTTATATAATTATAACAAATATAAATATTAAGCATGCAGAAAATAACCAAAACGCAAATAATTTCTAAAAGTTCTTGAGTGCAACAAGAACTTTGCATTATTAGTAACTTGAGTCTTGGCAAAGAATATTTTACTTCCTATTATAATGAAGCAATTCTTGATGTTGAAGTTGTTATTAACGCATGCCAACTTGTGAGAATGAGCACCAGCTTGCAGCCATCTTCACGTGGTAATTGCAGTAATGTGTGCATGACGCTTCCGTGCTGCCGTTGCAATGCCTCAATGCAGATACAGCCAAGTCACCGCGAGGCTTATCACGGCGTCACCAAACTGAAAGATACAAAATTGAACCTTAAGTACTTGTAATTGTCTCATCGATGTCAGTGTAGTGACATCTTCTTAATATCCCGAACATAAACGCAGCAATTTAAGTGAACAAGTTTCTCACAACTTCAATAAAATAATGAAATAGTTTGCTTTGCTGCTATAGACATCATTTCATTAGCATTAATTAAAATTGCATCCTGTTATTTATAAGTGTTAAAAGAAAATTAAAATTGTTTGCCGAGAGAAATTTTCACGAATAATTAGCATGTATTTATTATAAGGAAAATTATTAAATTAAAAATATATTATTCCTTGTCATCATTAACAGGAAAACATAAATAATAAAGTTGCATGAGATTTTATGAGTCTTTACACGCTTATTCATAAAAAAATTCACTTTACTCTTCAAAACTGATATTCTTTACAAAGGTGAAATAAATTTACTGCATGTTCATAAGATCAAGCAAAAAAATAGTATTTTAATTTTTATTTCCAATAAATTATTTCTGCAGAGACCATATAATACATTAAATCTATTCTTGAAATGTTGTAGATTTATTCATATTCAAATACAGTATAATAATATAATAATATTCAATAATATCAATCATATCAATCGTATAATATTTATTATAATATTCAAATATATAGTAATCAAGCAATAACAACAAAAAATTTAATACATTGTATAACTTTTAAAGTTAAAGTTTTCAAGTTAAAAATTCAATTAGAGCAAGCAATTATAATAAATTGTGGCCTATTGCAGAGTGTTAGTAATTACTTCTGAAACAGATACTCTCTCCTTGTTGTTACAACTAAATTTCTACCAAATTAATTAGTCCATTGATTCTGGCTCATCTATGTTAGTTTCCGTGATCGCGATATTTTCCAGAGAGAACACGCCCGTATTGAGAGGGCCGCGTGTCATGAGGGCGCAATATTCGAGGCTTTCTCCCCAAATGTGCGCGTCTCTCCGACCAGTGATGGCCGGGTCGCCGCTCCTGCTGTTTTTAATGCTGCTTGTGGTGAGTAAAGATTATTAATAATTAATTAATTTAGCTGAGGATGACATGATTCATAATATTTGTCAAAAATTTTGTACTTACATTTAGGATTAGCCCTTTTAAAAAAATAGTTTAGAAAGCAATTAACTATAATTAATTGTCGCCATGTTGGCATTATAATTTCCTAAAAGCATGGAGAGTTAAGATATACTTAAATGCAACAATTGGACACTTTATATTACGATTTTTGTTATAGTATATATACGAGAGATCATCAAGTTCAAAACTGCATAGATCTTACACTTTGATATAAGTTGAGGATTTCGTATCGCAGTGCCTAAATAAAATTTGTATGCTGATAAATGTCAGTTAACTTGTTCTTCATCTATCAGTCCCATACTTATTATATAGACAGCATACACGTCAAGCAGACAAAAACTATGTATATGTGCACTGTCATTTCTTATATAATAAAACTTAACTTTCATAAATAGAAAAAAAGGAAGAAAGAAAATAACTAACTTGTATTGTAAGGTTTGTCAGTATTATGTCTCAGAAAAAGTTTTTTTTTTCTCTATTTTTTTACGAGGAATTTTTTTGTGTTAAAAAAATTGAGCTCATCACTTGTCATAACAATATCAAAATACTTGAAGGTGCAACATCAGATGCTGAACTGTAAATGAGTTTATTGTGAGTTAAAGCACACAAAAAGTTTATATACGCACTGACATTGCAGTATAATAATCTGTATAATACGCAGAATTCACGCATCCTTTTGCATCTTTTCAGAAATATTCTTTCAAGATGTAATTCTCAACAACATGTCCATAAATTGACTTTGAAATAAAATCCAAGCTTATGCTTTAACTTCTCTTGGTAAAAGTTTGCCCCCTTCTGTGGTAATGCAATGGCAAATTTGAAGACAAATCGTAAATTTACCCTCCTGCCTACAAAATATTTCTTACTTTTCTTTGTCAAGAATTTATTTGATATCTTCAATTTATATAAATTTATTGATATCTTCATGTCTGAGCAGAACTGTTTTTTATATCAATCTCATGCATAGATGATTTTTTTTTTTTACATAGAAAACTTACGTGATATAACACCGTACTGTATACAACACAACACACATTGAGCAGTTTATGTATTTTCATTGAACTCCTACCACCCCAATGTTTATAATTTACAACAAAATCAATTAATTGACTCCTTGCATTGCAGACGGTGTCGCGAACTGCGGCGCAGTCCTGGTGGAGTAATGACCTTTCTCAAGGATGGGACCCTTTGAAGATTTTCAAGGGCAAGCGATACCTGGATCTGACGTACGGCAGCCCCGCCTACCCTGACTGCGGTGAGAGACTGTTGTAGCTGACATGTTGTGTAATTTGAAAATGTGGTTAGAAGGGAATCAAATGAAGCACTGATTGCGTTTTATTGTAACGTTGACAAGTTTTTTATTATGCTCGAGTTTAGTTGATAATGAGTAAATATTGAATGATTTTTTTCAATTATTATCAAAAACATGGAAAAACTATTCACTTTGCTTTCTGATTTTGACACATGAGGACTCTAAACGTGGAATACAAATTGTGAGTTATGTTTCGATTCAGTGTGTGGTATGGCGAGTCTGGCCCCACCACGAGCGCCCCGGCAGCAGTCCCGCCAAGAAACTAGCTCGCCGGCCAGCACGGACACGGAGGACGGGCGCGTGGTGGGTGGCGTGGAGGCCGTGCCGCACTCGCTGCCCTGGATGGCACTGTTACTCGGTGAAAACAGCGAGATTCCCATCTGTGGAGCGTCTGTCATCAGCGACCGATACGTCATCTCGGCCGCTCATTGCTTCGACTCCAGGTATAAAGAAAAATTCTAGTCATAAATCTGCACTACAAGCTCTAAACTCTTTTTATTAATAGCAACATGATGCGCCTATATTTACCTCCAGCTCTTATGTTCAGAATTTCAAAATGAATTAAACTCTTAAGCTGAATAAAGTACGATTGAAATCAAACTGTATTACCAGTATTGAATGCGATTCACAAAGAAATTAGCTAGGTTTCTAACCACGTTTAGCTTAACCACGTTTAACTATACCTGTTTTACGTGTTAAACCACCTAGTTAAACGCGGTTAAGCTAAACGTGGTTAGAAATCTGGCTAACTGCTTCGTGAATCGCACCCATTAGTATTAAGTTTCTACCATAAATGTGACTGCAATGCTCTCGTCTGCCACCTGCTCAGACTCGTAGTGTAAATCTGTGTGCAGCATCACACAGGAGGACCTGAAGGTGGTGCTTGGCGAACACGACCGCTGCAAGTTGGACCGTCACACCACGCGGTTCTCCATTGAGCGCATCATCAAGCACCCACTGTACCGCCACCAGGACTTCTTTGCCGACATCATGCTGCTGAAACTGAGCATGCGCATTACCTTCAGCCGCACCGTGCGTCCCATCTGCCTGCCAGCACCAGGTGAATAATGACACCACAAATGAATTATACAGTACATGAGAGAGGTGGTGCTAATTAATTCTTGACGCTTGCTAAGTAGTGGTTTCATTCATCATCATAAAATGCAGCATAGAACAATTTATAAACTATTTTTTTATCATATAACAAAACCAGAAAATTTTATCCTTTACGAGTGAAATTTGCAAGTATGTAAGAAATCTAGAACACACTCTGAAAAATTGAAAAATAATTTATGTATAATATATTAAAATCATTTTTTAAACAGAAAATTTCTTGTGATGAAAAATTGTATGCGCATGCATGGCATAAACCAAATTTATCGTGCATTACTGATTTTATGTGCGTGTAGTAGCATCTCAATATCAGCGCCAGCTTAATATAATAACACAAATCCTAACTTACGTTCGCACCTCCAGGCACAAACTTCGAAGGTACGTGGGGCCTGGTGTCGGGCTGGGGCACGGCCAACTCCTCCGGCGAGGTTCAGTGCGCGCTGCAGCAGGCCCCGCTGCCCGTGCTGCGGAAAGCTCAGTGCATAGCTTCCTCACGGTACCCGCCAGGTACCGTCCACGAGTCCCTCCTGTGTGCGGGGCTGCTGGGCCAGGGCGGCAAGGACTCCTGCCAGGTACTGAAATGTCAAAGTGATGACCTACAATTTATCTCATGAAATATGTTGGTATAATATCGTAAATCTTGAATAAGAAAACATTAATAAATAAATTATAAGTTGATAACAATTTGGTTATATGTTAATTGTCTTTTTGGTACCTTTTTAATGGTAATCTTGATGCCTCAGGGTGACAGCGGTGGACCCTTGCAGTTTTTGAACCCAAGAACTCATCGTTTTACCCTTATGGGTAAGTAATGTATATAATTATAATTACTTAATTATATATAGAGTATAATGTTTTATATTCAATTCAACTGTATTATTTATTTTCTTTTTAATTTCTGATATAATTCAGGAATCATTTCATAACAATATATACATGGAATAGACTATACAGCATCATATTTAGCATCAAAGTAGGAGCAAGAAAGTTGCCAAATGTAAATCCCTGCGTTTTGATGCTGTACGAGAAAGGCGATATAAAAAATAACTTAATTTCGATACGATAATGTTATTATTTTGTGGTCCCAGGAATCGTGTCGAACGGCGTGGGGTGCGGCCTGGCGGACTACCCCGGCCTCTACACGGCGGTATCGCACTTCGTCTCGTGGATCATCAGTACCACGCAGGACTCGGCCTACTGCTTCCTGTGAGCATCGTTTGAAGCGCGCATCTCAATATTACCGGCATTGTTAAACGTAATGGAGATGCAAGTGAGTGGAAAACCACCACACTGTGATAGGAAATAAATATGTAAAGAAAGGAGGAGGTGGTACCGTATCTTAAAATTGTATTGTAAAATAAAGTAATTTATATACTACACCCGTGTTTAATTCGTTAACTTGCTAGTTACCGTATAATATCTTATTTAATATTAGCTTTGAAATTACTTGAACATGTATTATAATTATATACTGCACCTGAAAATTTAGCGAAATAATATTATTTATTTATCTAGTTCTGCAGCTGACAGATTTTTTTTTTTTTTTGTAATATATAGTAAATATTTCAGTTGGCGACACTGTTGATTAGAATATCACAGATCATACTACGTTTGACGATTAATATATTTTTTTATGACAAACGACTTGATTGCTTAGTAATACAAAACCTTTGTATACCTCTATGTTGTATTATGTACAGCCACACGAGGAAATAAATAAATAAAAAATAAATAAATAAATAAATAAATAAATAAATAAATAAATAAATAAATAAATAAATAAATAAATAAATAAATAAATAAATAAATAAATAAATAAATAAATAAATAAATAAATAAATAAATAAATAAATAAATAAATAAATAAATAAATAAATAAATAAATAAATAAATAATGCTTGTGTATAGAAAACTGTCTTACTATTTTGTTAGCACATCACACATGCAATATATATTTTAATTCTAAATAATAAAATACATATATTTTTATAACCCCTTTAATAATTGCTGTGAAGATATAGATATAATGTATACATGGCTACAGTAGCTAGTGCAGTATCAAAATTCTCATAATGAGCGTTGTAACATTTTCCTGCTTACTATATTAAGTAACCAATTTTACCACAATTTATTTTCCTGTTCTTATTTATTACAATTATTACAAATGAGGTAGTTTAAGCCTTTAAATATTTATTTTGTTTGAAGTAATTCAAAAGTTGTTCTAGATACCAAACAACATGACAAAATTTATATTTGAATAAACACAGTCAGTAAGCTCTACTTACATTGAAAATTACATTACTCTCTAATGTGTTTATATTGTTCAACAAATTTTCATACACCGTGGAACAACTAGACGAGCTGAGAGGAGAGAGACAGAGATTAAAGCAGAACACACAGTAGTTTATAAATAAGACTATATAAATATCAAATATCAGAAGAAGAGCGTTTGCGTTTATATAAAAAATACTATATACAGCTAAAATGACAGGTCTTATACCAGGACTGCGTGAACTACAACATATATAAACCTGCAATTAAAAATATATATTATTATACATGTATTATATACATAATTATGCTCCTTTCACATTGTTCTATTATTACGCTCAATTTAAGGTCCAAGAAGTTAATTTCAAGTTAATGTTAGTTTCTTTGGTAAAGATAAAAAACTACACTTTAGGCTCGGCTCGTGAGCGTCTTTAATAACTAAGGATTTGATTTTCCCCGAAGTGCATGGAGGTTAGAAAACAGGTATAATTAAATCATAATTTTTAAATAGAGCAATAAAACGCAATGTTGCAGTTTTATTCAGGTTACTCAACTAAATCAACAAATCAGTGGGAGTTTTAAAATAAAACTTTTTTTTCTATTTCAATTGAGAATAGAAAGTATTTTTATTGGCAATTAAAAGGGGTAGATAAGAAAGAGAGAGAGAGAGAGAGAGAGAGAGAGAGAGAGAGAGAGAGAGAGAGAGAGAGAGAGAGAGAGAGAGAGAGAGAGTGTGCTAAGTCACTGATGATGTTGTCTATTTTCTATATTTCCAATTTCCTGGAGGACCCTCATTAAATGACGCGCTTTAATTGCCTCCCCGATCACATCACGTCGTCCTAATCAGCCTTGTCCCGAGATTACCGACGAGGGTGAGAGTGTTGATGGTATGCGGGCACTTTCTCTGCTTGCCGCTAACGAGGGACGTAGCGGTGCTCACTCCGTGCTGGTCCAGGACAGGGACGGTGCTCAGCGTGCCGAGGCTACCTTGTGGTCCACACCTCGGAGATGCAGCTGGGCCTCGCCAGAGCTCTCGTTCTCGTATCGTCAGCTTCTGTGCTACAGGTGAGACTCAGCAGCTTTGGCTGGAGAATAATATATTTATCTTGTTTTTTTTTATATCATTTTGAACAACTCAATCCAACAACAAGTTATTTTTTATACATAAAAAATTGTATATTGTATATGTTATACATTATATAGGTATCACAGTCAAATAGATATGTAATTTTGATAATCACATTCATTTCAGTAATAATTTTAATTATAAATATACACATTTCAACAAAATCATATTTAGGGTTTGGTTTTTGACCTCTTCCTGATTCCTATATAATGTAGTACGCACTGCACATGGCATTGTCTGCAATGCAGATTAATTTACGACTGGGCATGTTATTCTGAAAAATGTCATCATCTGATAACTTAATATTAGCATCAGACAGTCATGTGGATTAACGCAGTTTTGTAAACCTGATCTAATGTTTTATTATGTACCTTCCAAACCATGCATGCTTGAAGAATTTTAATATATACCTAGTGAGCCGAGCTACCATGCTAACATGTTAATCATATTATATCATCCTTATAAATAATATAAATCAAGTTGGCTCTATCAGTATACATCCGCTCATAAAACTGCAGTACAAAAATTAAATAAAAATTTGTAAATTTTTTATTATTTTGTAATTTATAGAGTTAAATGTGAAGTAAAATAATCCTTCGCAATAAAAATAGCATTTTTTTTTAAATTTTTATTACATTTACGCTTCATAATATTAAGAAATATACACTTTGAAATAAATTAACGATTATTGTTTCAGTGCATCATAGTACCTTGGCGTACTCCTGCACTTGAGGCCTCAGCGTGGGTTTGGTACCGCAGCCCAAGTAGTCATGGATGGCCCCCGTGGCAACAGCAAGCACTCAACCCCACGAGTCCCTCGCCACCATGGCCGGTCAGGCCGCAGCTACCACCTGCACACCAGGGCTTCCTGAACACCCCTCCGTACCCGTGGCTGGACCCGTGGACCGAGCCCTGGTACCGACAGTGTGGTGAGCAGCGGGAGGAAATATTGAAACCAAACTTGCCTAAGTTTGAAAACTTAAAGTGTGCATAGATTTATTTGTGAATTAACGTCTATATATAATATAATATAATATAATATAATATAATATAATATAATATAATATAATATAATATAATATAATATAATATAATATAATATAATATAATATAATATAATATAATATAATATAATATAATATAATATAATATAATATAATATAATATAATATAATATAATATAATATAATATAATATAATATAATATAATATAATATAATATAATATAATATAATATAATATAATATAATATAATATAATATAATATAATATAATATAATATAATATAATATAATATAATATAATATAATATAATGGACAACATACATGTATGAAAATTTTTTATTGCAGAAATAAATAGAGGGTACCAAATTATGCTACTCTGAATTCTTTCAGATTTTTTTGAGACCCAGAACTATTTTTAAGGCTTAACCTGAGATATTCGGACGAAAAAAGTCGTATCGACAGATGTTCTTGAAATTAATTTGGTAGACTTACAACAATTGTCCAAATACTACTGATTTTTTTTAGATTTTTTTAACCGTTGGTTTAATTATAATTAATTTATTCAAATGTGTATTTTGTATCCTTTCAATGTTAAATTTTTCAATCAACATTGCACAAAAACGGCTCGAGAATTTTTTTAGAATTTTACATGGATTAAAAGCTAATTTTTTGGACTATTTTTCTGAATTGTTTTCATATATTTCGAACCGTGGCGATGATCGTTTCTGATATGTCCTAAGAAACTTGGCAACGCTCTCAAGGACTGTAGTTACCACCCCCTCCTAATCTTTTATTCGCATTACTATTGCAACAGTGTTGTCAGATTTGCAGGTGTAGCCACGCCTCTTGACCTTGACAGACAAATTCTCAGGTTATACCTTAAAAAATTATTGAAAGTGCGGCCACGCCCCCTGGAGGCGTCAATAGGCGTCCAGTCTCTATCCTTTTTATTAAGGCTGCAGGGGTGCCAACTGAAATCACAGGACTTTCACTAATTATTTAAAAATAATTCCGGGTCTCAAAAAAATCTGAAAAAATTCAGAGTAGCATAATTTGGTACCATCTATTCATTTCTGCAATAAATTTTTTTCATGTATGTTGTCCATTATAATATATAATTAATATATAATATTATAATATTTATTATATGGTCTAGCCATAGTATTAACCATAGTTTGGTTCAAGAAGTTGATAATTGACAAATTAATGTACTTATTAATGTCTTATTTTAATTTGCTGGTAGTTAGGCTACTGTTTAAACACTGCTGTACAAAGGGTAGCCTAGCACGGCAGGCGTTTACTTTCTTGTGAGAATAGTCAACAACCTGGACAACGCGACCAAGAGTTCAATGACTTCTTACAACTTGAAGGTAAAATTGTAGTGTATGTTGTAGACTGCGGTCAGCCGGTGATCATTCCGCCCTCCACACGACGCCCTCGCGAGGTCAATGACCTGGAGAACGAGGTGGATGGCATTACCCCTGACCGTGTGGAGGAAGACTCGCACACTGACCGGATCGTGGGCGGGCTGGTGGCAGCTCCTCACCAGTACCCCTGGTTGGTTCTGTTGGTGATCCAACAGGACCCTGTGGCCCCCAGTATGCTGTGGTGTGGAGGAGCAGTTATTAGTGAGCTTTACGTCGTAACAGCTGCCCACTGCGTAAAGGGGTGAGTGTTTCAGTAAATTCATTTTGCAGCTTTTTCATGAGAATTTGATGACGCTAATTAATAAAAATTGTAATATGGTATTTATTGGTATGTTCACCAGGGTTCCAGTGAGTGACTTGAAGGTGCTGGTGGGTGTACATGACCGCTGCGTCAGCGAGCAGACAAGCGCCGTTCTCTCCGTCGTGTCTGCCGACTTTCCCGCTGATTTTGAGCCCAAACTGCTGGCCAGTGACATCGCTCTCCTGCGACTGAGCATGAGACTCACTTTCAGTGAAACCCTGCGACCTATTTGCATGCCCAGGCCTGGTCAGTTTTTACTTCCTACGATGTACACTAAACTCATTTTTACATGTGATCATGCACTGGCACCTATTTACGGGTGCCTTCTCATCTTCTAACACATTGTTTTTATGAAAACTCAATTAACCTCCGTCCAACCATTGAAAATCTATTATTTATACTACGCAGGTGCAGTATACTGGGGCCACGACGGCGAGGTAGCTGGCTGGGGTAAGGTGGGCTATGGCAACGCAAGTGGCTCGTGTTTGCTGCTGCGCGCGCAACTGCCAGTACTCTCTCGTGAAGCCTGCGCAGAGTCCAGCTACCGCGTCAATCAGATCACGCGCACACACTTCTGCGCAGGTGACATCGAACGAGGAGGCATTGATACGTGCCAGGTACGTCTCACGTCCATATCAATACAAGGGTAGAATGGGTAGATATAGAGATAGTTACAGAGTTGAGCTAAGGGCGAGTAAAAAGTGAAGGTTAGCATACAACGTGACATGCTTTTCCCTCATGACCTCATAGTAGGTCTATTATATTCGTAAACCCTGATTACCCTACCCCAACAGATCTAATCGTTTGAATAAGGTCTCACCGCGAAAAAAAAAATAGGTTTTCAAATCTGATTAACAAAATCTGGATCTTCATCGTCACTGCATGGCTTCAGTGTGAATCCTTGTATGTACGTTATATATATATATATATATATATATATATGTGTGTATATTTTAATTTATTACTGAACAGATCTAACACGTAAGCATTTCCAAGCACTATATTTTATAACTTTTAATATTCAATATTAACGCAGTCAGCGTACACGCTATTAATAAATTATTAAATAAAACAAAACGTGCAGACAGTGTTTTCAACAATTCGGCTGATTTAAATACGATGACTTTTATTTTAAAAACATGCAATCCTGATTTGCTCTTTAATTTCAATTAAATGTGACTCAAAATATTTCGGTCAATTAAATATAAAGAGTGTGACGTAACGTGGCACCTCTAATTATATTATATACTCTCTGACAGACAGCGAGGTATTTAATATTCAAAATATTTAAATTCACGATTTTAAACGTCATATTTATACAGCTAGCATTATATACTGCACTTAATATTATTGAATATCGGATCTTAATTTACTTGGAAAAACGCGTAAAAGGAGAAGTACAATTGGTATTGAATAAGTAATGCTTCTTTTGTAATTCATACTTTTAATATAGGAGGGATGGGAAAAAGTACAAAAAATACATGATATCAGATTAAAATTCATTTGTTGTTTTAGTAAGGAAAAAAGAACTTTTTTCTGTATATGTAGAATATTTAATTATGTTTCCAATCGTGAAAAAACTTAAATTAAATATATTGTTTAAGAGTCTTATTTTTCAATGCATTTATTGTATATTTTACACAATTTTTTAAAAAAATATACATTTATAAATTACATAACAAATTGTAATACAAATGTTGTGCCAATTAAGTCTTATGAAGGGGCATTCACAAAGTTTTAAGGCCACATTTAAGGCTCGATAATTTAAAGCTTGATTTTAGACCTGTTTTTTAGACCCAAAATTTCTGGTCTTAAATTTTCGAGCCTTAAATGTGGCCTTAAGGCTTTGTGAATGCCCCTTATGAACTGTAATTTGCTAATTGCTAACCACCAAAGTTTCATTTGCATGGCCTTCAGGGTGACAGCGGAGGCCCCCTCATGGTGCCGCGGATGCACGACTCAAGATACGAGCTTGTTGGTAAGTACTTCATCCTCAAACCAAATCTTGTTTGCTTCTCACTCAAATTATTAAAATGTGATGAAAAAAGCTTGTTTTACATTCAGCCTAATTTTCAGAGATGTAACTGTACCTATATGAACTTTTACAAGAAGTCAAGAACAATGGTATTTTCAATACATGAAAATAAAATAAAAAGTACAGAAGTGTTCTAAAATGAATGAAATACAATGTTGAAGCCTTTAATATATATTTGTATCGCATAACGTCACAAAATGCCCCAAGGCAAAATTTAAAAACATGACAGACTATTTTTCTACCTTTCAATGTGTTATAATTTTTATATATACATGTATTATAGTTAGAGCCATGAAGATTAAAAAGAAAATGGAACTTTTTACGAAATATTGTATTATATCACCCACACGTTCAACACCTGACGATGACTCATTAAGTTTTTGCATTTCTTTGCATATTAAGGAACACGTTATATCGGCAAACAAAATAACGTCTAGAATAATCGACTTAATTGGTGATGGTGATATATGATTATAATTATATACTTTGAAAGCAAGATTTATTTGCAGTATCTAAAGAGAAGATAGCTGCTAAATTTGATATATCTTTATAAAAATTATGATGCCAACTTTTAAAATCGACAATAGACATTATATTAATAATATTTTTATATTCTTGGATATTAAAATATATTAGTTCCAGCTTAAATATTTTTTTTTTCAATTTTTTACTGAAATTTCTTCTCATTGCTAAGGAACGATATAAATAAAAAAAAAATTAAAATTTTAAAATAAATTAAGCGGCCAAAGCTTGAGGGTTTGCGATACAATGGGCCTCAGGATATCCTCCCAATCAAGTAACTCACAAGCCTCTAATCGTCTGACTGCCAGTTATGACGCTAGACATAGAACTTAAGAATGAAATTCTGATAACACCAGTGGTTATAACAAAGCTCCTTGGATTATACAAAGAACATCCCTTCCCTCCTTTGTAATTAATTAAATTTAAATTAATATTTTAATGTTACACCAAATCTCAGCATTCCCTACTTCATGTATACAGTGTGCGTATATAGTTCATCTCTTTGTAATATCGAACAACAATTATATAAGTATTCAACATTTTAAGTCAAACCATGGTCATAACTTAGCACTTTCGAAAATTACTTTTAACGCTTACAATATTAATTGAATTGAAAAAATAAAAATAAAATAAATAATAATAATTTTATGTGTATTTCTTGTTAAATATGTCGTTAAGTAGGATGATAGGAGTAGTAGGAGTAGGTCATGAGGATGATAGTTTAAAGCTCTAAAGTGTGCAAACTTCGAATTAGAAAATAATAATAATAATACCAATGTTACCTCTGCATGAGGCGCACTCCAATTGCACACATATTAAATACGGTTTTTAATATCATAAATAATTTATGCAAACAGTGCTAAAATTAATATATCAGCACGAACATGTGCTAGTCTAAAGCCTCTTTTTTTTTCTTTTTTTTTTTTACTAAGCAAAAAAGTGCTAAATTTGAACTGTCTTGTTGTTATTGCAGGCGTGGTGTCGGGCGGCCAGGGGTGCGCGCTGCCGGGCTACCCCGGGCTGTACACGAGGGTCACTGACTTCCTAGCCTGGCTCGAGCAAAGGACCAGAGACGCGCCCTTCTGCGTGAGGCCATGAGTACCCAGCTGATTAGAGCACCTTTAAAAACCTTGCAGGTGCTCAGAGACTTTGTAAATGAATTTATTGTAAAATAAAAATACTTGTTACATAAGTTTTATTGGAATAATTGAAATCATACCTCTTATATTATGTTACAATTGTTTTAATTTTTTAATTTATTGTTGTCAAATATAATGCTACTTGTTGAAATTAACTGAAACTAATTTTAAATATATTTTTTTAACTCTTTGGACCATTTAGATTACGAAAATAACATATATATTTATTAATTTTTATTCGTTCATTTTGATGAAACTAAAAAGAAAAATTAAAATACTAAAGCATTTTTCTTACTCTCTCTCTATATTTTAGGTAAAAATTAAAAAAGTTATTAAATAAAATATTAGTACTTTCACTTAGTGAAATTTAGAGGCATGCCACAGTAATGTGACAGGAGATAGTGAATTGAATTTATTGATGCATTGACTTCGGGTCTCTGTGGACCAAGCAGTCATTGCCCGTAAAGACAGGAAATAGTAAAATATAATAGTACAGCTGACTCACTGAAGGACGAAAGTCTGAGAAGAACAGTTACCCTGGACGTCCTATCTCTATAGTGTTGAAGCAACGTACACTTAGCAGCACGCATTAAATTTGACGAACCTACAAAAAAAATGTGTCAAAGTTTATCTCGACAAAACACATATTAGATCATTTTCTTTCGAAAAACATGTGTTTGACAAATTGACGTAAAATAGAAATAAATCTTAAATATATCAGAAATTTTTTGACAACTTTCATCACTTAAAAAAGTTAAAAACACTTAATTAAAAAAAAAAATAAAAAAATAAGTTGCAAATTATAATATAAATGCATGCTATACTATACTGTCCCAGGACGTAATTTTTTTTTTTTTTTTTTTTTTTTTTTTTTAATTTTGGTTCAACAGAGCTGTCATAGAAATTCAGTATTGAACACGTGACAAAACTTAAACCAATTTTAATAATTTTTGTGATGCATGCAGTACTGCACGTATCAATTTTTTTTTTAAATTTGGGACTTACTTGAACAATATTATAAATAATTGATGAAAGGAAAACAAAACACTGATATAATTTATAATCTTTTCAATCTATAAAAATGTGTAATTGCAACATGTAATTGCAACAATGAAAATTGCACTGCATTTGCATTAAGTGTTCACTTTCTAGAGCTATTAACAATTGCAACGTTCCCACATTACATTAAGTCGCTAGTGTGCATTCATTATGTTGACACAGAGGGGGGAGGGGCAATGTCACCGCGGAAACCAGAGCAGAGACCTGAGCTAGAATTAACACGTGTGCTCATGCAAATCATCAATAATGTGACTATTGAGCAAATCCACTTATAACTAAATTTATATCTAATTGTGATTTGAGTTTCATTACACACATGTGTATTTTAATTGCAATGTGTTTAATTTTCACGTACACTCTTAAAATGAACTTTTTTTTAAGTAATAATTATCACACTATATAGCTATAATTCTTAAAAATTAATTTAATGTCAAACACGCTGTTATAAAATACTCATTTATCCATAATTTTAATTATTTATCTTTATTTGTTCTATAGCATTCAATATGACAATGTACAGAGACATGAGAAATCAATTCAATTAAAAAACTTGCAGTCCTTTACAGGTCGCTGAGCATTAATATTATAACCACTTCATCGTGAAATAGAAAAGTGAGATGGTTTTAATTCCTTCGATCGTACGAACTTGACATGAAGAGATGGGAGAGGGGAAGAGGAATTCTGAAGTCCTCCCCTCCCAAAATTTGTTTATTAATTAATTATAAAATGGAAAACTAATGAGGGTACTGAAAAAATTCCACTGACAAAGATTATTTCTTCTCAAAAAAACTTTGGTCCTCTAATACCCCCAAAATCTCCATTTACATTCACTCCTCCTATTGCTGTTACCGCCACACTACATATTACATTAAATACATAACAAAAATCAATTATTTATGAATAAATTGTAAATACACACATATTAATAAATATTACAATCAACATAGGTACTCCAAGTGTTGAATTCTTCAAAAGATTATA
This sequence comes from Siphlonurus alternatus, assembly GCA_949825025.1. Classification (NCBI taxonomy): domain Eukaryota; kingdom Metazoa; phylum Arthropoda; class Insecta; order Ephemeroptera; family Siphlonuridae; genus Siphlonurus; species Siphlonurus alternatus. The sequence continues at coordinate 11,814,975 of OX463781.1, forward strand.
GGATAAAAAAAAAACGAAAATTTTCCGACTGAATTTCAGTCTTTTAATGATTAAACTGCATTAAAGAATTGAAAGCAAGCGACAATCTATAATATCACAACATAAAATTTTATGAATAAAATAAATATTGTGCATATTTAAAAATTAATAAAAATAATGAATAATAAAAATTATTTGCATTCAGGAGAAAAACAAGAAAACAAGAGAGATTATTTTCAAAATTTAGTGCTTACATATAATATATCTATCTCTTAAGGTAGAGACAACACGCCTAATGTTAATAACAATCTCATTCATGAAAATTATGAAAAAAATTTAAACTGTTCTCCTTTACATACCCTATCAGTAGGTAAAATATTAGGTATGCAAAAACGAGCTATTTTAAAATTAATAAATAATAACTCGAAAACTAGCTCGTTTTTGTGTACCTAATATTTTACCTACTGATAAGGTATGTAAAGGAGAACATTCTAAATTTTTTTCATAATTTTTATGAATGGAATTTTTATTAACATTAGACGTATTATCTCTACCTTAATAGGGTACAATAAATTTTTGTATTTTTGTGTAAAATAAAGTTAAATCGAAAAAAAAATTATTGCTCCTATAAACTTTTAAATATCTTTAGAAATATTAATTAGGGATTTAATTTTTTGAAAATTAAGTATAAAGCTTTAATAGAACAACCTTAAATACAAATTATTTACAATAAGATTGCTTTAGAATTGCATCAAATTTTGACAAGAATCAGTGACTCAAAACTTATATAACAATCACGAGCTCAGTTGATTATACGTCATATGAATATTGATGACTCATAGCTCGATCCCACGCAGTGCGCCACTAATGTGACCCAATAATCGAGGTATAAATGTATCGGGGGGCGAGGGTGAGACTCATTCTCGGGGCAACGTTGCAGCTCGCAGCACATTGCCGCTCAGTGCCTCATAACACAGGTGATAAAGTGACCAAGTGATTACGTGATTTACTGTGAATTGTTCGTGCGAGAAAACTACTCGAGTGGATTAAATAATGTGATAGAAATTTAATTCTTACAGTGATACTTGCATTTGTTCATAAGTTCATATTCATATTTTTACCTCGTGAAGTATTCCGGTGTGTCATGTGTTGTGGCTGTAATCTGCGAAATAAATGGATTGTAATCCTTTCTTTATCCTTTAAAAAGTCAAATTTGCTATCGACTTCAGTCTGGTTATCTCTATTCTCGCGGCAGTAGATTGCACTGTTTCTGAGACTTCATATTTAAACATAATAATATTATCTTCAAAAAGCCAACTGTCCATACGAATTTTACGGATACCAGAAACTTTGCACTTGTGGTTGTAAATCCAGCAGAAATCTGTAGTTTATTTCTTGTTTTTTTAGAGTGTAAAATAATAATTTAAATGTTATCGTTGCAATTGTTCATATTGTAAATACGAGGTGAATAAAATAGTGAAAACAAGCATACACACACAGGCCTCAGTTCACAGGCCGTAACTTCAATTTGGTTCATTTCTGCCAGTGTGCTTCATTAAGTTATAAACAAAGACTTTATTGAATATTTATTATTGACAGGGAAGCGGTGACGTCGGATCAGTCAGCTTCGATTTGCTCAATAAAATGAACCTCGAATTTCTCGTAAGTTCAAGAAACCATTGCGATTTTCTCCCTCAATAATAATTAAAAAACTACGAATGTGATTTTTTTAGTCTCTTATACTTTTAAACACTTTTTGTTTAATTTTTTATGGTCAACAATAGATAAGACGTGTCTGAACTTTATTGTCATTGAAGTTCAAACGTTGAATTGACAATTGTTTACCATTGATTTGCTCATGCGAATGAAACTAGCTCTAAATGCTTTCTGGCATTTAGTTCTTTTAAAATACTCATGCAAAAATATCAATATTTCAGGAGGATTAAATATAATGCTGGAGACTTTCATGGTAAATTATTAAACTTATATTATCAACAACGATATATATACAAAAAAGCATAATGGAAAAGACCATAATTACATATTTGTATTTTTCATTCTTTTCTTTATACTTTTTGTATGAAGCTCCATCAGAAATATAATATGATGCAAAGACAACAAATAAAAAGTGTAATAATTATATTTATAATTTATGTTAATATTATTTCGCTCGTCTCTTTTTAATAATGCAACTTTTGTCATTAAAAATACCCAAAATCATCACTTGTTCTTTATCAACACATGGAGAGTGTGTATCAAATTAACTCGAGCAATGTTTTAATCTGGTGGTCCTTTTGGTTTCAGTTGGAAGCCATGCCGCCCGCGCCGCCCCACATTCCCGGCTCCGTGCCCACGGCAGCCATGCCCGAAGAGAGCGCAAGGACAGTGTCTCTGAAGGCGGAGAACGGAACCACCACGACACCTGCTCTCAGCAAGGAGGAGCAGGAGAAGATCGAGCTGCTGAAGCCCTTCACCTCGCGCCTTGTGTGGCCCAATGTAATCACCTTCGTCGTCTTGCACAGCTTGGCGCTCTGGGGAATCCCCAGGTGCCTCATGTTCAAGACCTCTATCTTCACAATGCTCTGGGGTGAGTCTCTTATTCGTAGATATATTTCAAAGTACACTAAAGTATTTCTTATTACTACCACCATTGTAGACAAGAATTTAAAAGGTATTTTATGTGCTTTTTGTGATATATTTATTGTTGTTATCTTCGTTATCATTTTTGCTATAATAAAAAAATATTCCTTGTCATATAGTTTTATGGCGTGATGTTAATTCATTAGTCACTTTTTCCCTGTTTTAAAACAATATTTACAAGTACATGCAGCTGGCATAATTAATGTTCATGTCTTGTTCTAAACAATTAAACAAAGTCGTCTCCTCATTATGTGCAGAGTTAAATTTTTAATTGCGGGAGCAGTGAAAGTTGTGGTTAAAGTTCTAATTTCATTTCGGAATTTCCATACCTACATCCTAAGGATTTCCTAAGTTACGTACATGAAATAACAATAAATGCTCTCATTGAGCAAATTTCTCTTGATTTTCCTAATCTAATGTCAGGCGTGATTGGAGGAAATTAAAATTTATCAAATTTTGGTTCTGATGGTATCATATCTATCATATCATTTTATCATTCCAGTATCCACAAACTATATATCAATTTATTAAAATTTAGATTTTTCCTAATAGAAAAAAAAAACATATTATATATTTATTTTTTATTAGAAAATGAAATAAAATAATGTGTATTAAAAGATTAGTTAATAACTAATTAACTAGTTAATTGTTAGTTAAAAGATAAGTTAATATTTAGTTAATAAATAGTTAAAAAGAAATCGAGATTTTACGATCACTGCTAAAATTTTCTTATTTCATGACTGACAAGTATATTCTACAGCGGCTGTGGTGGGCGTGCTCAGCGCCGAGGGGGTTCTGATCGGAGCCCACCGACTCTACTCCCACAAAGCCTTCAAGGCCAACTGGAAGCTGAGGCTGCTGGTCGTCTTGTGGCACACCGTCGCTGGACAAGTAAGACCTACCCTTATTTACGTGCAGGACAGTCTCGCACGTTCATTTGTTTAGTGTACAAATACATTAATTTAATTGCAAGTCGCAACAGTTGCATACTTACAAGGGGCGTACACTCAAAATAATATTTTTTCTATGCTGTCTTTTATAAATATTATGTCATATATTTATATTATGTCGATTATCAATATGTTGTTGCATGCAACTTAAAAGTTTGTTGAAATTGAATAATTAATTCATGCATTTATTTATATATTCATGTCTCGAAACTAGGACTTCTGATAATATAAAACAGTTTCTCTAGCAGTAAAATAATAATAATTTGCATTATAAAATTTTAAATATATATTTTTTTTTCATATATACTTCCATTTAATAATTTTTAATTTATACGCAATATTTGTAAATGATATGCAACCCTACGCTGACATCAACCTGCTTTCACACAAGGTATACAAGACAATGGTGAAATAATATTATATAACAGAAAATTCCCAGGCTTTCGTGGTGATTTAATTAATTTGAATTCATAATCGCATTATTCATGCATGACCTGATTGCATCATAGTTGCAATAATATCAATGTGAGAACTATATGACATTTGTGGACTATATATATCTGCTATTTTACAATAATGTAAACAATAATGCACATTCTCATTGATTAACAATAAATATCACACTAAATTTTTAGATGCTGAATTGGTTTTAGTACTTTATGTCAGTACAAAATTGCTCCAGTCAGTACAAAATTTCTCCAGTTTCGTCTTACATCCAGCACTTTTGAGCTATAAAACACTTATTCCAAGTACAAATTTGGTACTGAAAAAAGAGAGTCAATTTCGGTACTTTTTTTTGAAGTGCTGGATGTAAGACGAAACTGGAGAAATTTTGTACTGACTGGAGCAATTTTGTACTGACATAAAGTACTGAAACCAATTCAGCATCTAAAAATTTAGTGTGTATATTCGATTATTATTTATCACTTTCATATTTCCTATTACTTCAAATCGTAATTACCGCATCTTACAATACATAATTTATATTTAATCTTAAAGTAATACCAGATGCCATCATCTAAATTTTTCTCCTCTCTGGTGCACAGAATTGCATGTACGTGTGGGTGCGGGACCACAGGCTGCACCACAAGTTCAGTGACACCAACGCAGACCCCCACAACGCGCGTCGCGGCTTCTGGTTCTCTCACGTGGGTTGGCTCAACATGAAGAAGCACCCTCTGGTCATCGAGAAGGGCAGACAGATTGACCTAAGCGACCTCGAGGCTGATCCCATCGTCATGTTCCAGAAGAAGTAAGTCAATCAAATGGTCTCTTCGACCATCAATATCAACACACAATAGTTCAAAACTTCCATTTTGTGTAAGGATTTTATCTACTGATACTAACTTTTTTTTTGAAAATGGAAGTAAAGATGTTTGAAACTTAGAAAACTCTTAAGGTCGATTCTTATCAAAAGGATTAAAGGCATTTTTTTTATCATGCATTTATTTTCAAATATGATTCATGATCTATCAGAAGGATCTAATTGAGCTTATTTCATGTAGTTTCTTACATGATGGCACTTATTTCCGCTGTTTTAGTTAAAGTTGCATTATGAATTGCGTACTGCGTCTAGCTGAGAATCAGTATTTAAAAATTCTGAGTTTCACTATATTACATAAATAAATAGAAAAAACACTGTAAATACTTCTAAGTTCTTTTAAAAGCAATTAATTTTTGTTATATAGAAGTAATTTTCACGGAACGTATTAAAGTTCAAAACGAAAGTCAAACCATTCACCTTGGCTCTTTGTCACAATTGGTTGCACACGAAAACCAAACAGTATTGCTGGCGTGAGCCAATGACCCGCTATCTCGAGCCCCGAACATATCACCCGGATCTGCAGGTTTCTGTCACTGGTCATTCCCTCGTTGCTGCTTCACGTTTGAGTCAACGTGTCTAGTTTTTTGTGTTTCATGATTATTTTAGCCTTCTTTTCATGTTTTTGTCAAGACAAATTTTGCATGGTTAATTTTCATTATTTTGACATGTTAAATACAATGAACTTTATAAGAATTTGTTTTATGAACTTTATTTAGCACCACTTCTGATTACACAACAAGAGAGCTGATAAAGTTGATTGACATCATCCTTAAAATTCTTTTTGCTTTCCGATGCTTTGATATTTGCTTCTTTTATTGAGTCCCAATCATGTCCCTGTGAAACCAGCATGCATATATAATTGCAATGACATTAAGTGCAATGAAATATAGTTTTTATTTCAGTATATAAGGGTCACCAGCAGTATAATTATCTTATTATTTAAAACTTTTCAAAGATTAAAATACAAGCGTTATTATGATTTTATCTGAGAAAAGATGCAACAACGAAGTAAATCATAAATAAAAATGATAAAATGTTCAGGAGGTTGACAATACATAAAAATATACCTATTTGCTAAAAATACTCTACGTAAATTAATAATTTGTTCAATTCAGATTCTTTAACGACGATTTTCTGTGTCTTGGCAGATGGTACAAGCCTCTGTACGTGTTCTTCGCGCTGGTCCTGCCGTGCTACATCCCGTGCCTGCTTTGGAACGAGTACTGGCTTGACTCACTGCTCACCGTCTACTTCATCCGCTACTGCATCGTGCTCAACCTCACGTGGACCGTCAACAGCGCCGCGCACCTCTGGGGCACCAAGCCCTACGACAGGTGAGTACGATACAGCAATGCCATTTCTTCATTTGAACAGTGATTTATTTTATAGTCATACCTTTTTTAACTTAATGATTTATTTGAATGTGATGAAGAAGAAAAAGTTCCTACATTTATACTAAATCATAAATTCTGTTAAAATAAATTAGTTTCTCACTCAAACTAAAAGGTGATTTTATTGTAAATTTTCAGTAACCTTATGCCCCGAGAGAACATCTACGTTGGTTTCTGGGGTCTCGGTGAGGGCTGGCATAATTTCCACCACGCCTTCCCCTGGGACTACCGCGCGGCCGAGCTCGGTCTCCACTACAGTCCCACCACTGCCATCATCGACTTTTTCCACCGACGAGGCTGGGCGTACAGCCTCAAGTCTGCCAGCGATGACATGGTCCGCAAACGTATGCTGAGGACCGGAGACGGCACGCACCAGAGTCTGAGTGACGAACACCACCACCACATCGAGGAGGCCGAGCCAGAACCCGAGGACGAACCGACAGAACAAGTCATCAACACTGCGGAGGAACCAAAACTTACCGCGCGACACAGAGGATAAACAGACGATCACTGCCCGGTGGTTATGTGGGGTGATATTGTGGAATGCTTTTAAAATTCCATATCTAAAGTCCTTATTTTTGAGCATTTCAGATAGCTTTTGTTATATATGACCCTACACTATTCCACTGTATTTAAAGCCACATAAACAAAAAGTTCACTACATTATTAATTTTTTTAACATTTGGCTCAATTAGCGTTTTAGTCTACAAAATAAATATAGAAATTAAAGTCAGGGTTTCAGATTTTATTTTAAAGAGAATAACTTTTCTATGATGCTGCAATGCAGATGAATTCAATCTTGACTGATAAATTTATTTGTGTCGAGTGATTAGAACAACTAAACGCTAGATTTTAAAAAATATACATATTTATTTTCTTTTGTACTACATTATACAGTTTGACGGTAAGAGTTGTGAATTTATTCTATAAAGTTGAATACGAATTTGAATAATACCTATGTTCATGTATTATGTGTATGCAAGATACTTAAATTTTAGATCTCACTTATTGGTTATCGGGAACTATGCCTTCAAAAATGTAAACCAACTCAAACTGTAGAGAAAATGTTGCTTCTATGTGATTGTCCAGCCTAACTAGTCGTATTACAATTGCTATAGGAGAGATATAGTTATTTAATAGCTAGATATATACATTTAAATTACAAAAAATTGATAGATTTACGTGACGAAAAGTTCCAAAAAATTAAAATTTTACAACATTACAATTTTAAGTAATCTCTTCGCAAAAAAATATATATTATAAATTAACATGTGCTAGCCATGTTATATTATTATTAAGAAAATTTAATACTATGTTCTTGTACGTGAAATTGTGATTGTTATTTTTAATTTTTGTAAATAAATTATTATTCAGCTGATCTCATTATTTTTATTTGCAACCAAAAACGTATGACCTGTAAAAATATTTTTACACAATTAATTAAGTAACAGATGAGCTAGTGCAATAATAAGTGGTTAATAAATTTAAGGTGGAACCAAAAAGCATAACTATAACAAATATACTTTTATAGTTTGAATAAAATGGGTGTGTAATTTAATAATTACCTTGCAAACTGGGCTATCACCCTCGCTGATATTGTTCATAGCAACATCTGACAAGGGTAGGAGAGGTTTTTCAGACCTACCGAAACGTTATGTGTTTTTAGACTTTTTTAGATTTTAATTGTGCACGTTATAAGTGTGTGTGTTTTAAGTGCATCAAGTGAACATTATATATCAGCGAGGGTGATAGCCCAGTTTACAAGGTAATTATTAAATTACACACCCACTTATATATAATAAGTAAATATATATATATATATATATATATATATATATATATATATATATATATATATATATATATATTATATAATATATACATATATTGCCATGTAGATCTCAATAAAGACGATTTTATTTATTTATTTATTTATTTAGATTTTTTACATATAAATTAATTTAGACCACATTATTACATTTTACCATAGAGTCATAGAGGATCCATTGTCATAGATTGTATTTATAGCCATGCATGACCAGTGTGTCCTGACTGTAAATGTAAAGGAAATTTTGTGCATTTTCATACAGTGCTTCAGAAACACATGATACTCGTCGGTATCTGAGGAGGGTTTTGCTTTATTTTGGCCGCACGTCAGCAGTTCCGGTGTTGATAGTGGACACGCGAGTCCCCCGCGGTTATATGAGTGCCCTGTGACTCCAGGGTTCACTTGGACATCAGACATGAGAAGTCACGAAGCCTGCATCGCCCTAGCGATACTGTTTGCCACCCTGGCACCTCCTACACTATCTCAGGGTAAGTCTACACCACAATTACATTTTTCATTTTTTTCTGTCATGGATTAAAATTGAATTTAATAGCATTAATTAAATCTAGTAAATAAATATTAATATATTTATAGTATCACCTATAATATATAATATACGGTTCAAAGAGCAATCCCCCCCTTCCCCCAAAGTTATATTATAAATGTAACATCAAATTAGCAGTTTTGGACATTTTACTATACTCTACTACCTTGATTAGGGATCGCATAATAATGTTCCGTTGAGGGGATATAGAAGTTCATCGAGAATTGTAATACGTAAGATATTTTAGAGCCCTGATCACAGTGATCACCAATATCCAAGATTGAACAATTTCATATCATCTGTAGCCTGATAATTTTTTATTACTCTCTTGCAAGTGTTAAGATCTCTTTATATGCTTTAGTATTTTATAAATATTCATGTATGATATATATGTTGGATATTTGACACAGCAGAAAGAAATGTTCACCTATTACCAAAACTCACTGTTGAACCCTCACATGCTTATCGGAATCAACACTCCTAAATCCGTATTAATTTTTTTGTAATTAAAACTATATAAGCTTGATAATTCAACATGCAATTAGCTAAAGTGCTGACGAATGCATTCTTGTTCAGAGTGCGGTATTCCGATCACGGACCCGAGCAAGAACGGTCGCATCGTGGGCGGGAATAACGTGGGCGTGTTCCGGTATCCGTGGTTCGTGTCCCTGCAGCTGCCCTTCCTGAACCACCCCGTGTGTGGGGGTGCGCTCATCCACAAGAACTACGTCGTCACCGCCGCTCACTGCTTCGACGTGTGAGTGCCTTTTTTTTTTTTTTACATTAATGAAAGCACCTACTATTGCATTTTCGCAGTAATACAGATCAGTTTGACTATGATTTAGTTAATATTTATTATCTTGTAACATTTATTACATTTTTCTAGCAAAATTGAAAAACAAATTACAACATTTTATTTAACAATATTGTTAACTTTTATTAACTTTTTTTTTTGCAACTTTTATGTTTTTTTAATAGTATAATACAGATAAGAGAGGTATATACATTCGTTATAATATATAAAGCATTTACCATATGCATATACGTTTATAAATAAAGTTCAATTCAAAGATCCCGGTTAATGATAGCTGATGGTTGTTGCGCTCAGATCCCCGAAGGAAAAGCACACGACGACGTACCTGGTGGTGCTGGGGGTGTACGACCAGTGCGAGGAAGACGAGCCCACCAAGCAGACCTTCCCTATCAAGCGCGTCGTCATACACGAGAATTACAAGCCACGTGGCAAATTCTTCGACATCGCGCTCATTGAGATCTCCGAGCCAGCCACTGCCTTCACACCCGTCTGCCTGCCGCAGATCAGTGAGTTCAAGCGCAATTATCTGCTTTCTTTAATTACGAGTTTTATGAACGTTCTCTAGTAGAAAATAAATTAAATTTATTATTTAGTAATAAACATTGCAATTTCAGCTCGTTAAAAAATTAATAAATCATGAAAAATATAGTAATTAACAGATGTAATTAATATTTATCAAATTGCTGATGGACGTGCAAAGTCTTAAAAAATCTAACTGCATGATTTTCTCTTTGATGTTTTCAGAGGCGAGAGTTAAGAGCAAGTTTGGTCTGGTGATGGGAATGGGAGTAACCAAGTCGGGGGGTGACCAGCCGTGTGAGCTCCAGGAGCTTGATGTGCGCGTCTACACGAGCAAGGAGTGCGTCAAGAGCCGCCTGCCGCTAGTCGTGGTCCGCGAGCCATCCATCTTGTGCGCCGGCTTTCTCGAGGGTGGCAAGGACTCCTGCCAGGTGAGATCATAAGACGTCCGAATAGCAGGCAAACAAATAACTGCATATAAAATTACATGCATAAAATTAATTCAGGCTGTGTGCTTTTCATTTGGAGTATTTTTAACTTAAATATAATATTTTTTATGTTTCGTACTTTTCTAATCTCTATAGCTAAAATTTACGAGAGGAAATCTAAAGGGAATAACAATAATTCACCCTAGGCTCGATTTTGTTTTCTGGCTACCACCCTTGAAACATATGCGACGCTTTTAGCATAGAATAAGGGTTGTGTAAATTTCAAGGGACACGGTCGTTGAATCTGAATCAGTACAGACCAACATTTAAAAAAATATACAAACGACAATATTTTAGTATAATTATATTCGATTTATTTTATACATAATATGCACTACATTTTTGCACTTAATTGCATAAATTAAAAAAAAAAGCAGACAATTGAAATTATAAATATATTTGTAAGTTATATGTACCAGTCATTTGGTCCAAAAAACAGAACCAGTAGAACTTTTGCACTTTAATCTTTTTTATGGTGGACTCGCATATGTGCACACGTCACGCGTGCATAAAATGATTATATATATATGAATTAGAATATTATTTTACAATCATTCTTTCGTTTATGACGTTTATCAGAGGCAATCTGGCAATCATGACAACTCTAGTCTGTAATTTGCAAATCTTAACATTGCATGCATGCTAAGATGCTATATATATATATATATATATATATATATATATATATATATATATATATATATATATATATATATATATATATATATATATATATATATATATATATAATATATATTATAATATATAGACTACTGTTATATATGTATAGCATATACAATGATAAAGAGGAAACAATCACGTTCAAAACGTGCAGCTTTTGTTCTTTGAAATTTGAAATGTTATATTTTCCTTTTTTTTCTGCTATCTGACCAATCATCTCGTGCTCAGGGGGACAGCGGCGGTCCTCTGCAGGTGATCGGCGCCAAGAAGCAGTGGGTTCTGCGAGGTCTCGTGTCATTCGGGTACGGGTGCGCGCGAGAGGGCCTGCCCGGTGTGTACACCAGCGTGGCGCACTACGTCACGTGGCTGCAGGAGCAGACCGGCGAGTTCGCCAACGAAACGCTCGTAGTCAGCTAGAGGTGTCCATACAACCGATTATGCGTGTGTATAGCAAATAAAATGTCCTTCCTTGTTTTTTCCCAATAGTTGGAGTAATTACTAATTATGTTGAGAGGGTGTTAAATTGAAGCAAAAAAGAATTGCGACCGTGATTTTTTCACTAATGCATTTTATTTTCTGTGTTAAAAACATAACTTATTTATTTAAGTAGTTATAAAACTAATTACCTGTTGTGAAATATGGCAATTCAAATTAATTTGGCAGGCATAAAATAAGAAAATAAGTCGTTTAAAGGAAATCAGAATCTTAAAATAATTTAATGCAACATGACCTAAAAAGAAAGTGAGGTAGAAATATGGTAAAATTAAATATATAATATATGCTGGGGTTATATAATGTCTAAATAAAATATTTATAATTTTATAGGTCCAAAGTCAGCTTTTGACCATTTCAATAAATGCATAATCCTTATCGGTAAAACTAAGTGATATATATGACACAAGCCTTACTGAAGATGGAAAAATATGCTTTCGAAATTAGTGGACACAACTATTGCAACTGATTTCTTAAAATTGTTTTAGCTAGTGGGTATATGTTTTTATTGAACTTATAGCTCCAGTAAATTGCATCGTATTAATTGACAAAAAGTAAAATACGATTTCTTCACTGTGGCTATATATAAATGACAATAATTAATTTTAAGTTCTAATTTATAAGATTGTAAATTTAGTTCCATGTTTACTACAAATATAAATGCTATAATAATTAATTCAGCTCCGTGAAAAATTAATAGTTTTATGAAATATTATATATATATATATATATATATATATATATATATATATATATATTTTTATAATTTCACATTTGTAAGGTTTATCGTCATGACGAAATAATTAAATGTTTGCTTTCATTGTGATTTGATAATAATATATATTATTTATAATTATATGATATACATGATAATGTATTATTAAAACACACAACAGACTATGATAGTATATCCATATTTAAGAAAAGACTTTTGGCATTCCTGTTATTTTTCAGTGTATAATTTTTAGTTTACCCGCGATGCATGCTATTTTAAATTAATTAGAAAACGTTATGTTTGTAATAAAAAAAAAATGTGTTAAATATATGTAGATCTTGAAGACGGCTGTTTTATTTTATTTTCCCATTTACTTTTGGCCAGAACAATTAGGAAGAAAATGCAATAAAGTTTTTTCTTCGTGTACCGTGTTTATATCGTAAAAATTCGTAAAATACTGCATACAATGTATTAAATACCTTAAGCTAATTAAAAACTTTTGTTAAAATTGTTAGTGTATGTACGTATATACATATAAAAATTGAAAGGAAGCTGGAAGTTGTATTTTAATAAATTTGTGGGCTGAATATTTTGACACGAAGTTGTAAAAAGATAAGCAATCATCAAGAGAGAAAAAGACAACCTTGAATTCATTATTTTTTATTAACTTTGATAATAATTTTGACAATATATTTTTTTGAAAGGTCAAAAAAATACCTAAATATCACGAACACTCTCTTGGAACACTATATCTAAATGTTACTTTATTGCAAGCTCCTTACATTCACGTCCACTTCCATGATTAGAACTTTTGTCTTCCTATATATACACCCAGAGAGAATGGGAGGGAGGGAAATATCTGCAGTTGTGATCTCCACAAAATGACGTAATTTTTTGGCATTTTTCCAAAATGAAAAAATAGGAAAGAGTGCTAAAATTACAAGCATATATAGATGCTTTGTGACTATTTTAAAAACAGAAAAAATGTTGTTTCCCCTAACCGCTCGTATTAATCATTAAATACAATAAAATTATACAAAATTACACCAAATATTAAGTATAAATATTATAACCATACATTATAATAATAATATATAATTATACTATAATCGAGAAGTGAGTTACCTATAATGCGTCTTTTCTTTGTTTATTTACCATTATTTGTTTACTGCTTAATATATATATTTAAATTTAAAATCCATAAAAACAATTTTTGTTCTGTAAAATTTTTATAAACAATTATTAAAATTAATTCATGGCATATCAGCCTATCATAGCCAGCGAGGTTGGCATCAGTCTTTGCATACATATTATTTAATATATTAATTAACTTTATTCTATTTATATTACTTCATTATATCCTAGCTGTTTAATTTAAAACTTCTTAAATTAAATTTAAAGCCATTTTTTACTTCTAGTAATCTAACAGAGACAAAAATTCTATTTCTTCTCTTTTATTAAACTGAAACAGCGTGGCGCAGTGTATTGACCGGTTCTCGTTAGATCACCGAAGTCAGGCTACGTCGAGCGTGGTTAGTACTTGGATGGGTGACCGTTTCAAGTAAAAAATACGCTGCTCCCTCCCTGGGGTAAATTCATCTCGCTTTCCACCCAGTGCAGTGATGCACTTGTGTGTGGTTCCCCAGGCTTTGGACATTGCTTTGGTCCACTGAGAAAAAGTAGAGGTGTCCGTCCTGACTGAGGTTTTCCACGGTTCCCTCAGTCTCACCTCAGCGAATGCTGGGACGCGTAAGCATGCAGGCCGTGGCCCGTGGCCACTATCCGTTCCCTACCTTATCCCTACCCAGTACCCCGCCGCGAGCTGTAAGCTCTTAGGGGTGTATCCTTGTAAAAAAAAAAAAAAAAAAAAAAAAACATTTCTAGGACAATACTATTAAGTGTATCTACGTATAATCAGGTTGTATATAAATAGAAAAAAAATAAGTAAAGTGTACATCACTTTTTATTACAAATTAATAGAATGGAAAGTTATACAGAATATTACACATTGTTTCACATAAATATTCTTCAAGGGCCAAAAATAGAAGAGAATAAAAATCTCCAAAACACCCAACAAGTACAGATCAAAACAATTAATGGAGTATCGACCTCAATTTTTTTTTTTTATTGCAGAAATGGATAGAGGGTGAAAAGTTATGCTATCCTAATTTTTTCAGATTTTTTAGAGCCCGCGAATTATTTTAAAAAAATTATTGAAAGTTCTTTTTGTGACGTTACGAGACGCCGCTCCTTAAGAAAAAGATAGGATTTGCCGCCGCGTGACGTCACAAAAAGGACTTTCAATAATTTTTTAAAAATACTTCCCGGGCTCTAAAAAATCTGAAAAAAATCAGGCCAGCATAATTTTGCACGCTCTATCTATTTCTGCAATAAAAAAAAATTTGATGTCGATACTCCATTATATTACTATTTGTATGAAACATATGTATACCAAGCATAATTGGTTCTTCAACTGACACAACTATTGTTTTAAATTGTACTTGAAAAAAGAAATATAGGCAGAGTGACCTTAGAGCAACAACCTTTAAAGATATTATTAGTAGGCCAATAAGCATACTTGCATTTAATTTGTTAAAATAAATTAAGACATGGATTACAATTAAATGTATGATAGTTTACATTAACTTCCAGATCACAAATCTGAGCAATTTTTTTATTGCATGGTGAATATTTTAATAATAACAGAATGTGCATGTATTATTACATTTGGGTGGAATTAAAAAAAGTTAAGTACGCAGTTTAAGCCTTTTTAAATCCATATTTATTAGATAAGGCTTTTCCTTCTCTTTAATTCCACTCTCAATTAATTATGTATGGTAAAATTTCACATCATTTTTTGTTCTAGTTTCATAGGCCTGATTTCAGTGTAGCTCTGTAGCATATACATAACTCAATAATACCAAAACCAAATAAGTGTATAATATGCTAAGAAAAGAAAAATGTAGTGTTTATAAATATTGTTTTTCTCTTGTATGTAGTAATATGTCATTATAGTAATATGTCATTTCCTCATTTGTAATGCTTACAACATAAAAACTCCGTGAAGCAAATATCTCTGAACAATAGACACAAACACACACCAAAGTGAGTTCACAGGGCAGGAAGCTAATTAAAGTAGGACAAATTAAGCTCTTCACAATTGCATTTCTATAAATTATAAAAGTCAAGAATCCAACATTACGTTATACATTATCAAGAAAAAGAAATAACAAGAAAATGTAATATAATTAATTCACAATGGACAACATACATGAAAAAAATTTATTGCAGAAATGAATAGAAGGTACCAAATTATGCTACTCTGAATTTTTTCAGATTTTTTTGAGACCCGGAACTATTTTTAAATAATTATTGAAAGTCCTGCAATTTCAGTTGGCACCCCTGCAGCCTTAATAAAAAGGATATAGACTGGACGCCTATTGACGCCTCCAGGGGGCGTGGCCGCACTTTCAATAATTATTTAAAAATAGTTCTAGGTCTCAAAAAAATCTGAAAAAATTCAGAGTAGCATAATTTGGTACCCTCTATTCATTTCTGCAATAAAAAAATTTCATGTATGTTGTCCATTAAAGAGTAGAAAAAAAATAAATCATTGGATAAAAACGACTTTTGAATAAAAAAAGCCTTTAATAATGAAAGATCAATCAGAAATTATAATTAATATTTGAATATACAATACATTTTTTTACTATTTTCCAAACATTAATTTTATTCACAAATATAAACAATGTCTCTTGCTGTACTTACTGTTAGCACTAGTTTCAAATTGTGAAAGCCGCATGCTCAGAATTAGGAATTTCTAATTGTACTGTTTAATTAAGGGCCTTAACAATGATATTATTACTTATTAATTCATTAGCTTCTGTTTAAACTTTATGTAAAAATTAGCTATATGAAACAGTTTCATGCCTGGATTTGCTGGCACTCTTCTTAATTAAAGAGAACATTTTTTTTTTTTTTAAACAAGTACAACAACCAATTACATTCTAATGGTTGTCATGTTAATTAACAAACAATGGTGCCAATATTAAAGTTACATTTAATTTTACAATTCTAAATAAATATTGTTTTTATGGTACAGTCTTGGTTTTAACTATTGTTTTATGTTTCTAATATGAACATTATTCTACAGGACCTGCAAATAGAACATATAGTGTTTTATTTTTTATTACATTTTAATTGGAAATTAAAAGAAAATAACAAAAAAATTATATATTATAAAGTGAGACCACCAGATTAAAAAAAAAAAAAAAAAAATGATAGTAACTAATTCAGAGAAGAGTTACATTTCTGATTGCAATACCTCAAAGGAGTGCAAATATTATAAATATAAATATTATTATAGGTATCTAGTTTTGAAGTTGATGGTCTCAAAAATAGAGAGACAACGTTTAGAGAATGAATTAGACATCAATTTCTTGTTTAATTGCTTTCAAAAGTAAGAACTAATCATTTTGTAAGACATTAGAAATAATTGTTTAAAAAAAATGAAACCATTACAAATCTCCACAAAACAAATAAGAAATACTGCACTTTGTCATACCATGACAACCCTGCCAGTCACGCAAATGTAAAGTAATTTAAAATTTGCTTCATGGTCATGTCATATACCAACTTGGCATAGACGATTGATTTCCCAAAATTTTGGGGTACTGTACAAAATTTCTCAGTCTTTGACGCCACAAGGATAGTATTTAATAATTTAATATACTGTACGAGCTGTAGCCACAGCATAACTTTTACAAGGATTAAAATTAGAACAAAGTCAGCAGCATCTCTGATGTTAAGGAGTGAAAAATTATATGGTTAAATTCACAAAATTATTAATTTAGCATTGTTCAGTTTTTAATGGGAATGAAGGGATTCATATTCTTTAGTTAAATCAAAGTAATACCCGTAAAACTAATTAATTAATCGTTTGTAACTGAACAAACTACGTCCTTATTTACCATCAAAATATTTTTATTATTAGATTTTATTATTATATATTAGATTAGATAAAGTATTCTTACTACAACATTTAAATAATATATTAGACGGGCACAGATTTTTTTCAACACATTCTTAATTCAAATTTGTTGATAAGAAAAAGATGAGAAAGACAAATCTATATTTAGTTAATAGTCATAACTATTGTATACTTTTAAGTATAATTTTTTTATAATTTCATTCACTTTTTTTAATCCTAATTGATATTTTTTGTAATAAATAACCAATAATATAACACATTTTTTAAGACTTTGTTAATGCGTGCTACAGCTCTTGTCCAGGGAAAGTGCTGTGATGTCACATAAGAAAGGGTGGACGGGTAAGGTGAATTCTCCCAACAATTTTCTAGTTTAAAGTTATTAATCAACATTTGGTGCAATATTAGTGAAATTCCACATAGGTATTGTGTATCAACACCTTCTCTAGTGGCATTTCCACAACCTTGAAAGGAGAAGTTTCGAGCCTGGGCTGGGCAACTCAGTAGATGACGTGGGCGTTTGTGCGTGGTGTGGCAGATGAGATTGCCTCCTCCAAGTTGCTGTCCAGCTTGCGATAGCTTGAAGTGCTGGGCCGGCGACGGGATTGGCTACGTCCACCTCGTCTCCCCTCCACTGCCAACGCCATGATCTGAAACCAGGAAATTAAGTCAGAAACCAAGTACCTCCTTCAGCTCTGAATTACTACAGCCTCTAAATTTTATAGATTACTTTGCTGACTACTGTACTGTGCAATGCATAGCAACAAGAAAGTTAACTGGACCTCATGGCATTTCAATTGAAAGTTTGTTCATTACTTTTTTGTGATACAAATTAATATTTAATCCTCCCTAGTGCTTACAATTAGATTTTTTTCAATTTTTATCACCAACAGTATTTATGTATTTGAGACTGCCGAAACAAGACAAAACATTACAATTTCTGATAACAGCTATTTTTTTATGTCTAACAAATTTTAAAAAGTAACTTTTGTCATAAATGTCAGAAAATTAAATTACTCTACTTTAATGGAATAAAAATTAACTACTCTTTTAATTTTTATTATTATTTCAAAAATTAGCAACTCTGTTTAGAATTAAAATAATAATAATAACAATAAAAATCTTTACATTTTTACATGGTCTACAGCAGTGGTGTAAGATAGACAGTATGCATTATTGAGGCACACTGGTAAGAATATGAACTTTAATTTTTGGAATTACATCACAGCACTGGTGAGAAAATGAAATCTTGATTTGCATTTCATATAAGAAATAAATCGCTACTCAATATTTTTCACTTTTATTAGTGTAAAGATTTATTATCTTCCTTTCCTATCAATAGGAAATATTATTAGTAAATAACTTTTTCGTGCAAAGGGTATTCATATTGAATGTATTATTTATTTCACTTTCGGACTTTTACATTTAGTCTGAGATCACCTGAGGAAGAGAGCGGTTGACTCTCGAAAACGTAGTGATATGTGTAGTACATGCAAGTGTTAGTGACATGCACGAACACTAAGTGACCATCGCAACATACTACATACAGAAGGATTACATCAAACACCGGCAAAGGTAAAAGTCCGAAAGTGAAATAAATAGTACATTCAATAGGACATTTTATGTTCGTAAACTCTGCTCCGAGTACTCTAAACAGGGTCTTCTTGAGTTTACAAACAAAGTCTGTGACGTCGTTTGCACTGCCTCCCACTTTCAGCTGGTGTAGACAAGGTGTACTCCAAGCAGGGTTTATGAACAGACTTATTGATAGTATCTTCTTAAGTCTCTAGGACTATGACATTCCTCCTTGTATATTCTTAACATAAATACATATAGCATTCCACAAGCTGCTGTAGTAAATACAAAGAGACTGACATGCTGCTACCGGACAGTTGGTACCTTTTGCTTGTTGTGGAAAACAACGTAACCAATGATGCAGATGACCACCATGGTGAGGAAGTATGCGAAGAAGTGAGACTCTTCAGTCTCCGTGAAGCTGGCACGACCAAAGTTGCTTGATGCTGAAATCAATTCACATGTATTTTATTTTCAAATACAATGGATCAGAATTTTGATTAGCTCTACAGTTTTTTTTTTTTTTTTTCTATTGCAAGGAAACCAAAACTCACAACTACATACCGTTATTCAAGGTTGGAAATTTACTTACAAACATCACAATTGATGCTTTCTAATACTATCCAATGAAGATCCCTAACATGGATATTTCCTATTCCTTTCTTCCATTTAATGACAGGAAGTTTCTAACATTAATGCTATAATGAAATATCAACATTGCTGGTACTTACGCCTGCTGTTTTCCTTCAGCATGGGCATATCTTCATCATCCTCTGCTCCGTCCCCTCCAAACTGGGCTGTAAAATGCAAGTTTCTTTTAGTAAAAATGATGCAAAGTATCTTCCACCATACCAAATTATACTGACCTTGAAGTAAGCATAACAAAAAATGTATACATTTGGCCTTGTTTGTACCACTATATTAGGTCTAAAAAAAAATACTAAAATTAATGTAATATAAATTTAAGAATTAAATACATTATATATATTCTTATATTACACATTTAAATAAAAAGACAGGAATAACCAGTAAGGTGAAAAAGTCACAGCAGGTGAAAATCTTTTGGTCACAGGTTCACTTGATATTATTTACATTATATACTGTACATTTTATTAAGACCTTTTGCATCATTTAGATGCTTCATCAGTTGCAAGTAGAGGTTGATTTCTGTTCCCTCCTCTGAATAATATATTTTTTCCAACCTTTATGTTTTTTGTTCTTTTTTTCAATTTAATTAATAGATTCTAACCAAAAAAGCAATGTATTTATTTATTTTGGTGAGATCTGAAGGACAAGCTCACTGCTTCAGTAATTTTACTTAAAATGAACCGATCAAATGATCAAATAAATATTACCAATTTCAACAATAAATTACACCTACCATCATCTCTGTTCTCCTGCTTGTTACTGACTTGATCTGAGAGGCCGTCGTATTCACCAGGAACCTGCTCATTGTTGCCAGGGTCCTCAATAGGGTCGAGATTGTCCGTCAGCAAGAGGTCACTGGAGGGGGTTGCCACTGATGAGGGGGAGGACACAGAAGAGGAAGAGGAGGAGGGAGAGGAGGGGTAAAGCTTATCAGCTGACTGCACAGCACTCTCTACAGGCTTGTCAGATTTAGGAGTAATTACTACTACTGCTGTAGGAGAGACAGATGAATTTTTACTACCATTATGCTTCTCCACTACTGGGACCTCTTTATTTAAATCATTTTCTGGTAATGATACAGGAATTTTGACTCCACCTTCTGTTGGTTTCTCTTCTTTTGATATTGGTATATCCTCAATACCAGTGTGCACGGTAACTTCTGCTGTAGGTGGTGGAGCTGCCTCGCTGTCTCTGATTGGTTGAAAAGCAAGATCTGATCTCGTTGGCAGTTGCTGCACTGGGGACACTGAGCCTCCACTTATTGGCTGACGCAGTTCAGTGTTCCCGTTGAGTGGTTGCCGTAATGAGGGGTCACTGATAATTGGCTGTTGAGGGCTAACGTCAGGTGCCTCTAGATCAGTCGCAATGTCCTGATACTGATCCTGCTGAGCACCGGAGTCAGTTGAGTCTGTATCTGGAACAAAATATGAGTGCAATTAAATTTCATTCCCTGCAACAACTTGGATGCATTAAAGAAAGTCACAAAAGGTTTAAAAAAAAAAGAAATACAGTAGCAATAATTGTACTAATTTATTCTGTTTTTTTTTTTTTTTTTTCATGTGCAGTTCACCGGTGCATATAAAAAAGAAAGAAAAAAGTTTTTGTAATAAAATTAGAAAACACAAACACACACACATAATATTCTAGTCTTGTGTTCCTCAATGTTAAAGAAGAAAAAATACTGATAAAATACGCAGTCAAACACTTGTGAAAATTTTTTGTTGCCTACAGATGTGTACTGTACATGTATTTTTTTCTTTAATAACGATCCTTTAAATTATGGTCAAAATATTCTGCCCGACTCTCTACATCTTGTTTGAAAATACATGAACTACAGTACCAGCATATTACTGATGAACAGTACATTAATTTTAATTTATAATTATACAGTAGAGGTCTACGCTGGCCAAATTTTTGAGGCCCGGCCTGGCCCGTTCCGGTGGTTGCTGCGTCTGGCCCGGGCATGTGAAACCTGCTTCACAGGACGGCCCGAGGCCCATATTAAGCCCTGACCCTGTTGCAGACTGACGATGCCCGGCCCGAGCAAGTAACTTGTACATTATCCTATTAAATAATGAAGAAAACAATTAATTTGAAAGCTTACCAATATTGTCTTCTTGTAAAGTGTCATCGACAGGCTCCACATGAAGAAGTTTGCGTCCCCAAAGGATGATCTTGCAGATTGGGTGAACATGAACTGTATTTTTCTTTGGACGAGTACACCAGCTTTTGCAAGTATCAGGGTCCTCTAGATTTTCATTAAGCACTGTGACCCAATCTTTTGTAACTTCAGAATTTGACTTACTGCTTACATAAGGCTTGAAGTCACTACAAAATGATGAACCACGCGTTGGATCATTGAACATGTTATTGAATTGAGTGGTATCATTAACAAGAGCATTTGCAGTCAGAGGCGACTTGCATATTTGGATAGACAGATCGTAGAATCCCATACAAAGAAATAAGTAATTATCATCAGTGTTTTCGGCATAGGAACGAAGGCCAGTGATTCCTTTTCCTAAATCTTCATTGACGGGGATAGGCTTTTGACAAGGTAAAATATAAGGAGCCTTGGTAGGATTTAACAGCACTTCACGAGGTGGAAATTTACAAATATTTTCATCTGTAGACATCAATTGAAGAATAGTTTGTAAATTTGATTTTGATCCTAGGGAAACTGGATTTGCCAAAACACCAAGGACGATCGTTAATGTTGTTACTGCAATAACTTTGGCCACTTCCATCTTAATTAAAGAATCACTTAGTCAAACAATACAAAATATATCTAGTAGTGTTTTTTTATGCTGCATGAAAGCAGCCAAACAATTTTACCTTGACAACTTTCTCGGTAAAGATGAAGATTGAGAAGAGCAAAATTTTCGCCCAAGGCCAAAAATTTCTCCACGATTCCACGATCAGGTGTTTATTGGAAAATGACAGTCGAAAAGAGAGCGGCAATTATAAAGTCTGTGTACTAAAGGTACTAAATCAATGTTGTCATTCGAAGCTCTTTAATTGTTAATTAAATTTACAATATTTAACATGCTAAAAGTTGTAAAATTAATCTACCTAAGTAATAAAATATAGGTTTTCTTAGCTACAGTGTATGAGTGTCTTAAAAACTTAAGCTTGTGAATATATTTCAAGTAGTTTTTACGCTTCAGAGAAAGCTAATTAACTCCATATCATACTCCATTGATTTTACATTGGAAAATTTAATGGAAATGTCTTGCAACGTAAATCAAGAATTTTGTCTGAAATATAGTAGTCACGAAAAACAGTTTAGCAAAGCGTTCACTTGCTTATTAGAAGAAGAACACTTGGTGGATGTGACATTAGCATGTAGTGGGCAATCCATCAGAGCTCATAAAACTGTATTATCTGCATTTTCTGTATATTTTCGTAGCCTGTTATCGAATATAAATAACTCTCATCCAATAATATATTTAAAAGATGTAAACTTTTCAGTTTTAGAAGCATTAGTTAGGTTCATGTATCAAGGAGAGGTCAATGTAAAACATGAATTGCTTTCTCAATTATTGGACTTGGCAGACTCTTTTCAAGTTAAAGGATTAGCCAGAACTGAGCATCGTAATGTTCCTCCTGTAAGTTCAACTCGTGTAGATCATGCTGCAAATGTAAATTTCCGTGAAGAACTTTCATCTGGAGAGCATTCAACTAATAATATACCCTCATCAAGAAAACGCAGGAAGAGTTTTCAGTCCAGCAGCAGTGCTGAAGCCAACCAAGAGGTATGCATAATTAAGACAGTTCTACTGTCTGTCAAGCGAGAGGTTAAATCTGGCCGATTGGAGTAATTCGCTGCCAATTTGTATCGTTTCAGTTTAAACCAAAGCTCAACAAGAAACTTAAAATGTAATCTTCCACAAATTAATTCTAAGCTTGCTTAAGGTGCTTTCAAGGCGGATTTCCATGGAGCGTGGAAAGCGAGAAAATCGCGTGCCATAGCCAATCAAAGGCTCAGAGTTTCCTCGCCTTGCGGGGGGCGTTTTTTTGCCAACATGGCCGCCATACGAGATTGAAGCAAGTGCGCTTTTCTCGCCCCGCCAAGCCTCGCTCGACATCGCTCCATGGAAATGAGCCTTCACATATTCGAAAATCGCTACGGAGTTCCGTAGCAATGCCGTAAGCCTTTCACATATTCTCGATCGTCTGCGGCAGCTGTGGCGGAAAATCATGTGAATGCCGTAGCAAAATCAAACTCATCTTGATTTTGCTACGGAGTTCCGTAGAACGTGCCGCAGCTGCCGCAGAAGACCGCGAGGTGCAGCTACGGTGCACTGCAGCAAAATCAACACATTTGCTACGGAGTAGCTACGGCGTGTTTCCGTAGCGATTTTCGAATATGTGAAAGCACCTTTATATGAATGTCACTTTCTTTTCAGAAACAAATAACTATTTCCAGACACAGCCTCTTACTTAATTGAGCTGTATACCATATGGCATGCTATACAGTATAGCTTAACCATGAGATCAGCTGTCATGAAAAATTATATGATATGTGCTGTATGTGCATTACAGTATGTTAAAGTTTTATTTATGAAAGCTATCTTTTTTTTTTTTCAATTTGTACACTTATCCATATAATTTCTCTAATTATAAATTGGTACCTGATTGTGTTCTGTAAATGCACTCTTTGTAATTATTGGTTAAAAAGTTTCATTTCTGTATTTAGGATCCTGCTGCAGTAAAAACGGAATGCATTGACTTAGAGGACGATGAGAGGGAGTCCAGCTTCAGTCAAGATGGTGCTGAAGAAATTGAATCTGCTGAGGAGCTCAACTATACTGCCAGCCAACTCTTAAATGAAATTACACAAAATCCGCTTGCAATGCCGGTACAGCATGCTTTTAATTTATGATTTTTATTTATTTATTTATTTATTTATTTATTTATTTATTTATTTATTTATTTATTTATTTAATAGACCACATGCAAAACCCTGTTTTAGCAAGAAAGTAAGCAAACTCACATATCTAATTCATTGTTGTTGTTGATTGTCCGTGTAAATTTTACTTATACATTTGACCTTATGCGAAATTTACGATTTTCATACACAGATTTCTATATATATATATATATTACAAACGTATGATTCTAAAAATAAAAATGTCACCATAATCTGCAGTTTTTGGCCATTTGTAATCCTGATATGCAAATAGAAAAAAGTTTTCTTCACTTCAATATCTTAAAATACTGTATACATAATCAGCCTATGGAGTAAGTAAGCAAGCTCCAGAGTTTGTTGATTATTGCAACAATTAAAAAATAAAAGTCAAACTCTAGAGGTTGCTTAAAACTATAATATTTACTTCATGTCTGATTATGTACAATTTGAAATTTAAGATATTGAAATGAAGAAAACTTCTTCTTAAGTGCATTTTAGGATTACAAATGGCCAAAAACTGAAGATTTTAGTGATACTGTATTTTTATTTTTAGAATCATATGTTTGTAACATACTGAAATCTGTGTATAAAAATTGTAAATTTCCCATAATGTCCAATGTATACACACACAATCAACAACAACAATAAACTAGATATGCGAGTTTGTTTACTTTTTGCTAAAACAGAGGGTTTTGCAAGTGGTCTTATTTAATTGTGTATTTGTTTGTTTGTTTATTTATGTAAAAAAATATCACAGTGCAGATAGGAGAATAATGCAGTAATAATAAAAATTGTATGTTGGTTTAACAACATATATATTATATAATATATTATATTAGTAAATAACTTTTTCGTCCAAAGGGTATTCATATTGAATGTATTATTAATTTCACTTTCGGACTTTTACCTTTGCCGGTGTTTGATGTAATCCTTCTGTATGTAGTATGTTGCGATGGTCACTTAGTGTTCGTGCACGTCACTAACACTTGCATGTACTACACATATCACTACGTTTCGAGAGTCAACCGCTCTCTTCCTCAGGAGTCTCAGATCACCTGAGGAAGAGAGCGGTTGACTCTCGTTAGTGACGTGCACGAACACTAACAGTAAGTGACCATCGCAACATACTACATACAGAAGGATTACATCAAACACCGGCAAAGGTAAAAGTCCGAAAGTGAAATTAATAATACATTCAATATAATATACTGTATTATATTAGATTTTGACATGCAGTGTGATTTTAATTTTTAAGCCTCTAATGTTTTACCCAACAGGTAACAGATAAACAAGAGAGGCTTAAATTTAACCAATAAAAAAAGTGGCACTTCCTTTGCAAGACTGTTTTTAGTGCTTCAGCTCAAATGTTTTATTGGTTACCAAGATTCAGTTATAATACCGTACTTATAATAAAGATTAGTTAAATTATGTATTTATACTTATAAGCATAATGAATTGAGATTTTATGTTTTCTGTTTTTGTTGCAGAGTCATCACACCGATGAGTCTACCTCAGTTTCTCAAGACTATATGGTTGGAAGCTCTTCAGCTACATTCAGTGGCATCCAATGTTAGTGTAACTTTATTTTATGAATTTTATTTTATGCATGCTGGTTCATGGGTTCATGATTTATAAATAATTATTTCATAAACAAGCAAAATGTAACTTTTAATTTTCTTTCTGTATAATGGGCAACCTTCATAAAAAAATTTGATTGCATATTGTAACAGAGGATCTCAAGTTACGTACTGTCAATTTTTCTTTCAAATTTTTGTGAACCCTCTGACACTTAAATCTAGGGGAAAGATGCTTTAACGTCATAGTCATGCAACATCTGTCTTTCCCTATGCTTGCATGTTAAATATTTTTATTAACTATAACATCACAGTGTTTTGCAACACAATTTTAAGGGTTTTTAGAGGATTAAAAATAAAAAATTAAAAAACTGAAAAAAATTACAATACATAACTCGAGATCTCTATTCAAATATGTAATTAAAATTTTTCATGCAGGTTGACCATTGAATTAATTGTTGCTCATTTATTTGGTTTGTTGAATATTTGCACAATCGTTTGTACAGTGATGACTATGTGATGACACTATCTATTAACTTGTTTTCCTTATCTCTGTGTTTTAAAAATTTAATTTCTTGATCATGAAAATTATAAAGTGTTATAATATATAAAAAAATCTCATATTCTCCAAAATTGTTTTCACAGTGATACGTCCAGTTGAAGGGCAGCAGTTTTCCCCGACATTGTATGGTAATTTCCGAAAACGGTTCAGCTGGACTGAGGCACAAGTAAAACAACTAGAAGGATGGTACAAGGAAGGCAAATATCCGACAGCTGACACCATGCACCTTTATGCGCAGAGACTTTCACAAATGTTCCCACAGTGGCCAGCACCAACCCACAAGTCAATCACTTATTGGTTCCAAAACAAACGTCGTCTCAGCAAGGCAATGATGATAAGCGAGCCCGTGAAGAAAGTAAATGAGACTGGAACTACTTAGCTGGTAGAAAAATCCATTCAATAATTTGTACAAATTATGATGATATGGTAGCATAGAACTTGCACCAGATTTTGTAACTATGTAACATAATTGTAAAATATATATATAATAGATTTGTGAAATGTAAATGTCGTAATTATGATTTTTCTTAGTCTTGAAATTTTGGTGATGCTCTCATGTATACATAACTGATGTAGCATTGTATTTAAATTTCATATAACCTCACAAAATAAATTAAAACATATTGAAATAATAAATAATTATGTTCCTAAACTTTTCTTGAATAATTTTAACAGTTATTATAATGATCACTGGATATTTTTAAGCAATTCTGATATTGTCCGTAAAAGAGATTATTTATTTTAATTTAACAGTAAAGTATTAGAATATTTAGAATTATGAATAGCCATAAGAGATTCATTAATTGGTACGTATTATGTAAGGCACATAAAATCTCATTATACGTTAGCAATAAAATTATGAAATTATGATTGATTATTGAACTTTGTAGAAAACAAAACTGATTGATGTGTATCTTGTTCATGACTGGCACTTGTAAACATTTATATTTCTGCTACAGTATGTATGTATGTACATTAGATACATTCGATTATATAGTCAGACAGTTGACAAAAAGTTTCAAAGGGCAATGGTTTCCTAGGACAGTATGTGCATCGCTATTGTTCCAATTCATACCCACTGAATTGGAAATAGTTATTTTGCACCTTGAAAACCTGCATGAGACACCCTCTGACAGGCGCGGATCCAGGGGGAGCCCCCCCCCCCCCCGGAAATTTTGGATTTAACATGGGTAATATAGGCATTTCCCCCACTCCAATTTTTTTTTAACATTGGCCTTATGGAGGCAGACCCTTCCGAATTTTTTTTCTGGATCCGCGCCTGCCCTCTTATTGATCGCAGCATAGAGCACGAGGTAAGTTTTAAAATCTGTAAATTGATGCTATGCTTTGACCAATCAGAAGACACTTTGCAGTTTTTAGGGTCAAACAGCTGTTTCCAGCTTTGCTCTTTTCCCTGTATCAGCTCCAGCATTAGCTATATGTGTTATACATGCATGACATTAGTACTATATATAGTCGACTTGGAAAATTTCTTCTTAATTGCAGCCTTTTGTTATTCACTATATGCTCTATAGCTGTGTTATTTTTACGAGGCATGATATTTATTTGATTAACAAGGTCCCAAAGGGAATTTTTCCGAGGTGATGACTGTACCATCCGGGTAAAAACAATCCTTATTTATTTAATTCCATAAACTTAAAAAAAAAATGAGTGTGTGTCCATATACTGTGCATTTCATGCATGTATTAAATTTTAATAATTATGTGAATATGCACTTAATTAATACTTTAGTACTGTATTAGAAAATATAATTAATTATAAATACTTAATTTATTATATTATATTATCTAAATATTTATTAGAAATAAAATTAACAATATATATTTATGCATATTATATTAATTATACTGAAAAAATAGCTTGGTATAACTACGCTATACACGTACAGAAAATTATGAAAACTTAAATGGAAAATACATCAAATAAATAATTAAATTAGATCCAGCAGTACAAACACAATAAATTATATATATTATGTTCTTAAAAATAAATGTACAGTTTAATTATTTTAATCAATAAAGTATCTCAAATGTATAAAATTGTGCTATTTATATTTATTTTATATATTCCAGTATCATAGTTATATTATAGTCTACTATTAAATATGTAGTTTTATCTGAGACGTTCATTATATAGGTCTGCATGTAAGTAAATACACAATTATAAAATAATCAATTATTATAAGATTACCCTTTTCTTATGTTAATTCCCTGTTGTGTGTGTATGTATATATAAATATGTGTATATATATATATTTCAAATTTTGAGTTTAAAAAGGTTTTTATTATATTTTCAGTTCAGTAAGTTTTTTATATTGTATTAAAAAACACAATACAATAGATACACATAGTCGAGTCAAATAAAAATATCTATATATGGGTTGGATGGATCGTCGGGATGGTAGAGTGGGCCTAATGGCCTAAATCGCGCCCTTAATAAAGACGATTCCACTATTTTATTTATTTATACACTCAAATCAATCTTGATGATTATATTTTTAAAATATTAAAATTTTAGAAAAAAAAACATGTAAGTAATTAAATCAACATTATAAAAAAATAGGATATTGCTATAATATATGATTATTTATGAATACACTACAAACAACAATATTTCTCTCTCCGCAATACAAACATGATAAAATGATATTAAGAATTAAATTTAATTTGATAGTATATTTTTTTCCCCCGAACAGACCTAGTTGCGATATATGCAACTGTTTGAACTTAAAAGTGTAGCGGGTTGCATTCCATAAAGCGAAAGGCGAAATTAAAAACTAACGTAAAGGTGGATTTTCATGGGCGGCAACGATGACGCGGCGCGATTTGACGTAAAAGCTGCGAAATCCTATGCGATGGCGAATTCGCCGGTAATCGCGTTAATTACGATGCTCTTTTTCTTTTAATCGCCCAATATGGCCGCCAATGGATGTTACAGCAAGTGCGCATTATTCGCGTCGCGTCGCATGGTAAAAATCGCCATCTGAATCCACCTTACTGTGACAGATAATTGTAATTATTAACATTTTTACCCTAATACAATCTTACAAAAATTATAAAATAATGTTATAAAAATATACGAAAAGAAAAACTAAAAAATAACATTGCAAATATTATAAGATACAATAATTAACTGACAATTTTAATGCAACCAGGGCTATTCTTATATAATAGATAACAATAGGAGAATAACCCTGAATGCAACCTTTTCAGAATACAATGCGCATTTAATTATTTTAAATTTTAAATAATAATTACAAACGTTGCCAAATAAACTATTGTAAAATAATTAAACATTTTAAAATTTCAAGAATGCGATTGTTTAATTATCAATCGATTCGTTGTGAGGAAGAATCACGTTCATGATATTGGTGAAGAAAGCTGTAAAAAGGTGTTTTGCTGATCACGTCTATCCACGTAAGAACATAATAAATTGTTAACAAATATTTAGATAGATGATAGAATTAAGTTGAACGTATAACAAAAAATATGGAGCTTTTACAATTAATTAACAGTTTAGAAAGAGAATCGTTCATTTTTTTAAAACGTTGAAATTTCTATAGCAGCTTTAATGATTATATATACTTACATGATTTTTGACTTTCAATGGTGCAACAATTGCAAAATACAAAGAAGAAACTAACAATAATTAATGAGTAGCTAAATAAAAGAAAAATATTGAGATGAAAAAACCAGCCGATTGCAGAGATGTTGCTTAAAGTTAAAGAGTTGCTTATCCTTTGCTTATCCTATGTCATAGCATAGGATAAGCAAAGGATAAGCAACTCTTTAACTTTAAAGCGACATTCCGGAGAAAAAATCGATCATAAACTAATATAATATTACTACTCCTAGCGTCATTGTAGTAAGTTCTACAAGAACAAAAAAAAAATTAAAAAATTATTTACGTGCATAATTGCACTTTTAAATTTAAAGTCTTGGGTCTCATCGGGGCCAACTAAACGTCGGAACTTGTAAATTTACAAAGGATTACAAAGGAAAATTGAAAGAGACTCTGTTTGGTATGCTGTGGAAGTGCCCAATCTTAACGTAGGGAGTGGAAACTTCACAGAATTTTTAATTAATATGTGGACTAAAATACTGGCTAGTGTCAATATTTTCGGAGTGCCTCGAATGAAGTTATAAGGTTTGCAATAAAACGTAATAATTCAACAAGCCGCCAAGGTTCCCCCACTACAACCTCCCTCTTGCTCGCAAGAGAAGGCGGAAGAGCGGGGTGCCACACGTGGCGAGGCGGCGAGGGTAGTTTTTGCCTGGACTTTACAAAAAAAAAAAAAAAATCGGGAGGTAACAATGCTGTAAGGAGGACTAAAGAAAAAGACGGATAGCAGAATAACGTTTCTTTTAAATAAACAACTGCAACAATTTGAGCCTTAAAGACATTTCTATTATAAATTTCTACTTGTAAAACTTGAAAGTTCTACATAGATAATATAAATTTAACTTCTAATCGAATGATGAATATATAGTATTATTATAGATATATATAGTTCTTCCATGTATATTGAGAACAATTGAACGTATTTTTTTATCGTTTAAAATAAGTCATATTTACAAGATATCGAATGTATAAAGTTTGACCCATATAATAGATATTTTTTTACGTAAGTAAAACAATTCATAATTTAGCCTTATAGTTATAAAACAATAAATACTCTGTAATTCAATATATACTAGTAAAGAATATTACAATTTACTTGAAGACCGAATTAAAAAAAAATAATAAAATTATATTAATTGTTACGAAAAAAATCAGTCAAATTAAATTACTGTTAAAATATATTTTTTAAGAAAATAAAATTCAAAACTTTATAAATTTTAATGGTTTTCTGCTTGCGCAGCAATATATACGCGGCACAAAATGCACGATGGCATTATGAAAAGCCGTGACAACTGAACTTCAATGTTTACAAAATGCAAGCTCGATACAGACCATGTTTTTTGAAGTCCATCCATAGAAAGTTGAGGACAAGTATTTTCTATATATTATTATATGCATAATATATATATGGTAAAATTCTATCTTTGAGGGGGCGAGTCAGAGTCGTACAGTTTTTATTAAAGTGCAGGTTTGACAGATTTACATTAAAAATTTTCTCTTTTTTGTATAATATAATTTGTATGCAACTTGGAGCAATGTTCTGCTAATTATTATATTTATCACAAAGAGCAACGAAACATCGTGTATTTAATCTGTTATTATGTAAATTTAATATTTTTTATTTAATATAGAATTATATAAATAATATATATATATATATATATATATATATATATATATATATATATATATATATATATATATATATATAATTAAAGTTTAAAAATATTAATTTATTATTTGATTTTATTACGACTTGGGGGAAGAGTGCAAAAAAAAAATATATTATAAAAGAGTATCGTGTCTTGTAAGTTGTAACTTTTTTTTTATACCTATATTATACAAAAGAATGTTGGCTTGCTTGTTTATTTTAACCGTGACCACCACTCCTCACCCCCTAGTTCATCCTCAGCAGACGAGCTGGTAGAGAGGGTAGCAAAAGAGGGGTCGGAGGGGAGGGTAGAAGAGGCAACTCTAGCCAGTTGGCCCTCTTGACGTCATACGGTCAGAATAAAAAAAAATTACAAATATATTCTGTTTTTTGAGTTTGCGATTTTTTCACCGATAATTTGTACTATCAATGGGTAATGAACTTATAAAAAAATTATAGATTTTTTCCGGAATGTCGCTTTAAGCAACATCTTTGCAATCGGAACAAAAAAATTATCAAAAGAACAACATATATTGGATTAATACCAATGGAAAACGTACATAATTTATTTTTAATGTCAAAAATGAATAGAGGGTACCAAATTATGCTATACTCTGATTTTTTTTCATTTTTTTTTTTTTTTTTTTTTAGTCCTGGAATTATTTTTAAAAAATTATTTAAAGTGCGGCCACGCTCTCTGAAGGCATCAATAGGCGTTTTTGCCCTATCCTTTTTATTAAAGGTTCAGGGGTGCCAACTTAAATTACAGAACTTTCAATAATTATTTAAAAATAGTTCCGGGACTCCAAAAAATCTGAAAATTTTTGAGTAGCATATTATAATTTGATAACTTCTTATCATTTTTGCAATAAAAAATTTTCATGTAAGTTGTCCATTTCATAATGTTTGATTATTTTAATGAGAGCTGAAAACTTTTAACCATTTAGTAAAATTTAAATACAACAATAAAAGATTCGTGTCATCTTAATTTTTATTAGTGTTGTTTTGTTACAATATACAGTAATATTATCATATAGCTTCATTAAATTTTTAAAAACAGAAGTTTTTTTTATAATCTTAATTATTATATTCACATGAGCTCAACGTCTCAATCATTATACCTGAAATCTATTATAATATATTATATATATTATAATTATATTGCGATTCGAGTAAATGCATTTTTAAAGTACGTACCAACAACGTGGTCAAAATACACCAACCCCCCATTAATAATAATGCAATATTTTTATGATATTATAATGGTATAGGATATATTGTCTCTTTGTAGGATGTCTCGAGACTCTGCGAGGGCGGTGAGTTACAAGAGTTGGTCAAACATGTCACCGGAGGAGAAGGCGCATGACTTGCTGCATGTAGTGATTGGAGTGTTCACCGGAACCGCGATAATTTGCATAATGATCTATCTGTTGGGCTTCCTCGTCTCGTCGGTGCCACCTAACCGCGCCGTGTTCAATGTGATTGGCCTGAAGAGAGAGCTGAATGAGCGAGTGTACGGACAAGAAGATGCGGTGCGCGAGATCTTATGGAGTATCCGCAACGTCATGACAGATCCTGCACCTTCGCCTCACCGAGTCGTCTTTCTTCTGGGAGGTCCCGGAGTCGGCAAGTCACACGTCATCGACATCTTGATGAAACACATCAATTGTGAAGCCCCTGACCATACCTTTTGTAAAATTGAGTTCACACAGCAAGTCTGTAAAACTCTAACTCCTAGTTTGTTTCAAGAACAAACCTTGATTCCTTGGTTTCATGATCACGTAGATGGTTATTGGTATCATTATAAGAATTTTGGTGAAATAAAAGGTGTATCATTTTGGGCAGCTGAACTCAAGAATTTGTATAAATACATTGAAGATAACAATTTACGTCATTTAAGTGGACAATTAACAAGTAATGGAATTCATTCACCAAAAAGAACTGGAATACATGATAGAGTTATTTATTTTGTGACGGGAAATATTCTCAATGTGAAAGATTTGGAGAAGCTGAATAGCCGGGAACAATACGAGAGGCTTGTGAACAAGGCTGCAGACAAGCTCGAGGCCTACATGCAGCAACACGCCCCCGAGCTGGACGTAATTTTCATCAAGTTGAAGCCGCTGGGCCCCGATCACGTGGTCAAGTGTTTGCGAGACCAAGAGGCCGGTACGGAGCAGGAGATTCAGGCCCTCGTCGCCGCCAAGAAGAAAAATGACTTCGTCTC
This sequence comes from Siphlonurus alternatus, assembly GCA_949825025.1. Classification (NCBI taxonomy): domain Eukaryota; kingdom Metazoa; phylum Arthropoda; class Insecta; order Ephemeroptera; family Siphlonuridae; genus Siphlonurus; species Siphlonurus alternatus. The sequence continues at coordinate 11,849,115 of OX463781.1, forward strand.
ACAAGGCTGCAAGCTTCATTAAGGGGGCACTGCATGAACCATCTTACGTTTATACTAATTAAATATTGCATCGTAATTTTGTTACTGTATTACTCCATTTTTATTTGAAGATAATTTTCATAACATAAGTTAGTGTGTGTTAATTAATTTTAAAATATTTGAGATTTTATATTTATTATTTGATTGATACAGAGTCTATAATGTGTTTATGTTTGTTTAAATTCGTTTAATAAATTTTGCCTTTGTGACCTTTGGCTTAATTAACTTGAAATGTAACACTAATTTTGATGTTACTTATTCTATATTTTTATTATTTTTGCTTTCATTCAGATCTGGTTTTATTATATTGATAAATAATATCTACTCGATCGTATATATAATAATTATATCCTAATTATGCATGCGGTACATAATATCTATAATATAAGTATATCACTGTATATCCCCCTTATTTTTATATATAGACTCTTCTCGTGGCATATCGCAGATATATACTTGCTAAAGTTGGTCTCGAAATTAATTTCACCTGGCTCGTTCGCATAATTTTTCTTACAATTTTCTTTCATAAATAAAAAATGGTGACAATAATATTAATTAAGAACCAATTATTGGAGAAAAATATTTGGCGATCAAAACTTTTATTAAAAAAGAGATAATCTGTGAGTTACGTTATTAATCCGCACAGCATAGGATTTTATTATTATTATTTTGCCTACATTCCGAAGATCTTTGGGCCCCCTTCCCCCAGCCTCTCTCCTTGGATCCGTGCCTGTCCGGCTACCCAAAACGTAAAACTTAAACATGTTTCAATTAAAAAATATCAATCAACGTATTTACGGGTTATGGGCAATGACTGCTTTTTGCCACAGACCCGAAGTCAATACATCAAAAAATTCAACGACGTACGTGGGTTTAGGTAGAGCTACGTCGGTTTACGTCACTAAATACATTGGCCAATGAAAAAGATCCGACGTTGCATCCATGACCAACGTGGACACAGATTTCCAAGCACGTACGGTCCTATAGGCCTCATCTCCTCGTTCGCAGACGAAATTAAAGGGAGACTTCACGTACGAGCCCAACAACATGTTATATATTTCCTACTTAAACTAATCGGGAAAACTGAATAGTTATAGGGAAATTAAAATATTGCTAAGTTTTTCGTAGCTTAAAAAAAAAAAAAAAAAAAAAAGAGTAAACTTGTTAACTATATCAAAATAATCATCAAATAAATATGCAAGTGTATGCATTGTAGTGGATGGATATAAAAAATAGCAGTTGCGTGTTGCGTGCACAGTCTGTTAGCTAATATATACAACATGCTATAGGGTTGTCACGACAAGTTAACAAAATTTTTTTTCTATATAGGTTACGAAAAACATCACTATTTTAATTTTCTTACAATTATTCAGTTTCACGATTGGTTTCAAATGTTTCAATACAAAATACGTTGTTGGGCCCGTGGAGTGGAGCCCTCTTAAAGAGCTATAAATAGTTATAAAATAAAGCTCATTATATTGTTGTATTCGTCTGAAATAACTATAATAGCTCAAAACTCTTTATTGCACACCGCGAGATTGAAGTTAGCTCAAGATAGCTCGATCAGCATCTTCTGGACGAAGAACGATTGCTGGAAATATGTTAGCAGGGGGTTTGAAGTTTTCAAGTAGTAGCAGTACACAAGGTAATATTAATAATTTACCAGGGCACCATCTCCCCAATTATACGAGGGTCGTTCAAAAAGTTCGTGGCCTAGCATATTAAAATGTATAGCTGCAGTATGTAACATGGCTAAAAGGTTTGATGAAATATAAAACAAAAAGATCATGGAAAAAAAGTTTTATTTGAAAATAACCCTATATACAAGAATAGTAAAATAAAATAAGGAATGACGGCAATTAAAATTGACCGTGCATGGTGTAATAGTTTCCTCAATAATACAACAAATGTACAAATGTTATAATATTATGTTATATTAATTTGAGCTTATAGTTTTTTTTTATGATGCATAATATTTATTTTAATTGAAGCATTTTAGTTAAATAAAATTTCCAAATTAAGATTACACAATTGCAATGTGGGCGAGGGAAGAAGTGTACAAGCGCGGATCCAGGGGGGGGGGGGCTGCAGCCCCCCACGAAATTTCGAATTTAACACAGGCAATATAGCCATTTCCCTCCCTCCCTCCCTCCCTCCCTCCCTCCCTCCCTCCCTCCCTCCCTCCCTCCCTCCCTCCCTCCCTCCCTCCCTCCCTCCCTCCCTCCCTCCCTCCCTCCCTCCCTCCCTCCCTCCCTCCCTCCCTCCCTCCCTCCCTCCCTCCCTCCCTCCCTCCCTCCCTCCCTCCCTCCCTCCCTCCCTCCATTTTTTTTTTTAACATTGGTCTTATGGAGGCAGCCCCTCCCCAAAAGAAATCTTGGATAGAAATTTAATATTTTTTAGCTCTCGTGGATTGAGCATTGGGCATGCAACTTGACAATTTCTAGTATATCCACCTTTATACCCACCAGAAAAGCATACTGTGCGTTCTCTGTGCGTATTACTGCATACTGTGCGTTCTCTGTGCGTATTACTGCATACATGCGTAATCATTTATAAAATTTATTATGCATGCAGACGTACAAAATATTAGCCCAAATCCAGAAATTAAAATACTTCAGTAATAAAATGAAGGCTTTATTTTGATTAATACGAGTATATTACATAATATATATATATATATATATATATATATATATATATATATATATATATATATATATGTATATGATTATGATTATTATTTTTTATTTTGAAAATCATTATATTAAAATTCTCAAAACAATATATAATTATATTAGTTTTTAAATTATATATATTGTCCACAGATTGTATAACGTGACGACGTTTTGTTTGGAATTGCTTTCATGATATGTTTTAATATTAATTTAATAATAATAATTATATATGTGTACATTTTGGGGAATTCCCCTATAATTATTATTTATTTTTTTTCAGATGCTTTATGCCTTGAAACTGAATTTCACAAAACAAAAATGTTTCAATTTTCAAAATTGAAGACATGGGAATTTTTTAAAAATCTTCCGAAATCTTCCTTCTTTTGAATGTAGCGCCAAAACGTGACGTAGAAACTGCCTAGCAGGTGAAATTTTCCTGCAATAAATTTATATTTTCGATTATCACTCTTAAAGTAAACTGATATTAGAGACAAAACTATTCATACTAGGGTAGAAAACCCCGCTGATTTCGATCGTGTTACTAAATTTATAGCCAATCACTGCTTGACGCTCTAACTATGATATCATGCAGTTGTCTTAACTAGGGAGTTTCTACGTCCGCTACGTCACAGTTTTCAGGTTGGCGCGCGGGTTGCATACTTTGCCCCTATTCTAATAATCCCTTCAGAGTCCTCGAATTTGAGTTAAAAAATTTGAAATTTAAGTCAAACTTATTGTTAATATGTACCCTATCATAATATTGTAGTTGAATTAAAATTTGAGTTGTAAGAGAATTCCCCAATATGTATAATTATATTAATTTATATTTAATTAAGAGTTTAACTAGTATAGATGAGGCGAAAATTTTCCTTCTTGATTCCCCCGTTCTCGATGTAGATTCGGATTTCCATGACTGAACGAGGCATGAAGCTGACGGTTTGAATCCCACCACCAACTGTTTTGGCAACGGCTCGCTCCCAGCTCTCGCCGTTCGTAGAAGTCTCCACAAAATAGTTGGTCTCGCTGCAAACAAAAGTTTAAATTAAACTATAATGGTTGATGTTTTACTGAAATTTTAAATTTAATTAATTCACAACTTTAGAAGATCTATTAAAAAACGTTTTATAAACGAATTTGCATAATGATTTTTATTTATTTACAATAAATTAATTATCTAGCTCTCACCTTGATGTGAGCTCCATGGACATTTTATTTATGATTTTCGCTGGATTCAGCGTAAAATGAATCATCTTGTTCAATCCATGGATTCCTTGTGGGTGGTATGAGTTGTAGTTGTCGGCGGCGTATCGCGGCCAAGTAGTCTGCTGCTTCACAGTCACGTCGTCCCACTTGACCTCTCCTCGCACTGCAGACACACAATCGATGAGTTAATTAATATAATCATCTATGAATGGCTAAAATGATAAAGATTTCTCTTTAAATAATCATTATGCATTGATACAATACATGCAGAAATATTTACATAATATAAAAATAAATTTAATAATACGTAGATATTAATGGATTTCATAAAGCCCCGTTTTCCTCCCCCTTAATCTTTTACGATTTTATTTTCTTTATATATTAGGCCTAGCTGCGCGTGCATTGCGTGATGCATGCATATTCATTCTGGATTGATAAAAAAAATGCATGGGATAAGTATGAAAATAAATATCGTCCGATTCTTAAATCTCATGTAATGATCAGATCAATCTCTTATAAAAGAAATTCTTGAATATTAATAGAAGTTAGTTTATATAGTTACTTCATTTTATAGAATATATGGTTTAATTATTTACCTGGACTTGGGTTGTTTGGCTGCACCCTGGGGTTGGTGTGCAGCTCCTCCACGTCGTGGCTCACAAAGAGCTCTTTCTGTTTCTTGCTCAGTAGCCGCAGCCCCTGGTCCAGCGTGATGAACTTGAAGCGCACGTGGCGGAGCACAGTATCTGCAATGGCTTGGATGTTGTCGGCAGCGTTCTTGTCCAGCCAGCGCATCACAGCGAGCAGCAGGATCTCAGTCTCGGGAGCGAAGAAGTGATGACGCGACAAAACTACGCCGAGCTCTTGCTGTTGAAACGAAAAGCTCAAATCAACAAAATATTAAAACTTAAAACACAAGATTGAGTAATTAAATAATTTTATAAGATGATTTTATGAAGTAAATATTTCCAATCAAAATATTAATTAAAGACTAGAAAAACACATGATATATATATATATATACATTTCCATATATTATACCGATCGATTTTACGTAATATTACGTATGCCATTATTATTATTATTATTTTTAAAAAATCAGATGAATTTTGAATTACACGTTGGTAAAAATACGATTTTGGAAGTGGCATTAAGTTAAGATCTAAAGCCTGTATTAAGCCTGTATTACACGATACAATTTTGCACAAATTTTCCTTGCAAGAAAATTTCATCTCCACACAAACAAATGGAGTTTAAGTTTTCTTGTAAGGAAAAATTGTGTGCAATTTCATGTCATGCAGTAAATAAAAAATCTCAGTAAAATACTTTGCATTTATCTTGATGACGATCCTCGAATATCTCGAGCTCTCGAAGGTACAATTCTGCATGCTATATATTTTTTATTTCCCTCCCCCATGTTGGTATACTTCCGTGTCCATGCAGGAAGTATAATATTACATATTAATTTAATGTAATTATTAAGTGCGGCCAAACTATTTGATGGCTTTTAAAAATCATGAATAGTTATAATTTATGCAACAATTTAACACAAAATTTAAAATTCAAGCAATTAAATGCTAAATGCAGTAAATTTAGCAGTAAGTTAATTTGCTTTAGGGAAAAAAAAATATTATTATATATATATATATATATATATAAAGAATCGAAATTAAGGAGAGATCGAGTTCTATCTATATACTTCTTTCATTTTGCAAAAAATATAGGAAATTTATAAAAGTATCACTAGACTTGATTAATTAAAATTTAATACTTGGTATTATAATATAGCAGGGATCGGATGCGGATGCGGATGCAGATGCAAGATGCACACGGATGCGCAAAAATGGGCTTGCATCCGCATCCGTGCATCCCAGATGCACAGGAAAAAATGAATGCATCCGGATGCGCATCCCAGATGCACGGGGAAAAATGAATGCATCCGGATGCGCATCCCAGATGCATGAAAAATAAATTTGCATCCGGATGCGCATCCACGGATGCACGAAAAATAAATTTGCATCCATTTAACACTTTTTTTTCTCTTTTTTTATCAGGTTTTTTGCTAATTGCCTCTAGATAAATCTTTAACACGAGGCATATTTTTTAACTTTATTTGCCACTTGTTGTTTAAAAATTACAAAAAACAAAGTGTATTATAAAAACCAAAGATCGGATGCGGATGCAGATGCAAGATGCACACGGATGCGCAAAAATGGGCTTGCATCCGCATCCGTGCATCCCAGATGCACGGGAAAAAATTAATGCATCCGGATGCGCATCTCAGATGCATGGAAAATAAATTTGCATCCGGATGCGCATCCCAGATGCATGAAAAATAAATTTGCATCCGGATGCGCATCCATGGATGCACGAAAAATTAATTTGCATCCGGATGCGCATCTCGGATGCACGAAAAAAACGCGTGCATCCGGTCCCTGTAATATAGTAATTATTAATTGCACTTAATATTAAAATTAAATTAAAGCTATTTAGTGCAATTTGTGGAAAATGTAGTGAAATTTAGTAAAAATTGTAGTGAAAACCTAAAAAAAAGTGCCTGCGGCGGGCTGCTGGGGGGCTCCGCCCCCCAAACCCCCCTTTGGAGTGTTGGCCCCCGCCTATGTGGGCCGTCATTCTTTCTCGCTCGGTGGGCCGTTTTGGCCCAGTCCGTGGTGACACGTATCATACGTACTCTTTCTTTCGGGTTCGGTTATTTAACTGAACAGCCTGCCAACATTCTTAGCGGGCTATAATACGTACAGTAATCGCGTATGTCATATGTATTATACTGTTTTGTACAGTACAGGCATTACGAACTTGGATGTAAAAATTAATAATTATACGTATAAAAATGGTTTGGGACTATTTTAATTTCTATATATATATATATAATATATTATATATAATATTATATATATATAATATATTATATATAATATTATATATATATAATTAAATCATAATAATCTAGCTCTATTTTATACACCACCATGACCCTTTCTCTCTGGCTTTTATTGTCATGAATGTCATGCATGCAGTGACTGTTTATAGTCACAAGGCACATGTACCTGAAATACTCCGCTCGAGTGGTAAGGATAACTTTATGCGCAGGTAGATTTTCTCCGTCCACCTTAAAAGTTACGTCGCTCCATTTCTCTTGAAGACACAACGAACTCAAAGCAGATAAAAACTCATCTGGATGATTTATTATTTGACGATTTTGTTCCATTGCACAATTGTTGAATAATACTTAATCAGTATTATTTGCACTTCACGTGTGCAGTATGTCTGCCTATTCAAATAATTAATTCAGTTCTATAATAATTAGCAATGCCGAAAAAAATACAGTCTTTAGGAATGCGACTCGGATCTTAGCAAATTGACAAAAATTCTGAATTTTTTTTGAGAGGCAGATATTATATATAGTGCCTAAAAGCCATAGCAAAAGTTTCAAAAACATTTAAGGGTAAGGTAACGCCACCAATGTTAAAAAAAAATCCCTCTCACAAAAATTCTGAAAAAAATTTAAAATGTTCTCCTCTATACCCCCTATCAGTACCTAAAATATCAGGTATACAAATACGATCTAGTTTTTGAGTTATAAAATTTTAAAGTTGACTACTTTAACATGGAGAAATGAAACTCCCATGTTAAATTGGTCAACTTTAAAAATTCATAACTCAAAAACTAGATCGTATTTGTATACCTGATATTTTAGCTACTGATAGGGGGTGTAGAGGAGAACATTTTAAATTTTTTTCAGAATTTTTGTGAGAGGGATTTTTTTTAACATTGGTGGCGTTACCTTACCCTCAACGAGCCGATTTTTTTAAATTAATTTTTTAGTTTGGCTCTCCATGGGAAAGCCCTATGCTGAAAATTAAAAAAATTAATTAAAAAAAATCGAGTCGTTAAATCGTTTTGAAATTTTTTCTATGGCTTTCAGGCACTAATATCTGCCTCTCGAAAAAATTTCAGAATTTTTGTCAATTTGCTAAGGTTTACATGTTAATCAAAGGGCATTACGTCGATCAGCTGTTAGGCGTTATCTCTACCTTAACAGCTAACAGCATGGAACTGCATGCAAGGAAAAACCAACTTGGGCAACTTGAGAAAGATAATGTTATGAGAGTTCGTTTTGTTATGCTTTAACATCGTATTTCGTACTGTGCTACCTTTTTATGAAACAAAGGCTACCAACTGTAAGAAAAAAAAATACAATAGTAAATATCAAAAACGCAAAAAGGTAGAAAATACGTTAATTCACGTTCAGAGAAAATTATTTTTATGCATTTTGAAATCAGAGAGTAATTAAATTATGAGGATTGACTCGATTGACTGGTGGAAATAACTCTCATAACGGCTTCATTATAATATATAACGCCATAAAATACTCAGTCGTCATTAAAAATATAAAATACATTAAATACAAAAATACTGATTTCTGATGCATGCATTTTTATTTTATCCTCTGAATTTGATATCCATATTATAACCACGCAAACCACAAATGTTTAAAAAATATTTGTAATTATTTATTTATTTATTTATTTATTTATTTATTTATTTATTTATTTATTTATTTATTTATTTATTTATTTATTTATTTATTTATTTATTTATTTATTTATTTATTTATTTATTTATTTATATAAATTTATATATATAGTGGGAGGTGTGGCGCAGTGCGCTTGACCGGGTCTCGTCACATCACTGAAGTCAAGCAAAGCCGCGCGTGGTTAGTAGTTGGATGGGTGACCATTTTCAACAAAAACCACGTTTCCCACCCAGGGGTAAATCGTTGCGCTTTTCCACTATGTGGTTCCCCTGGCTTTGGACCATTACACCATTACACTTCCGGTTCATTGACAAAAGCTGTAGCGGCCATCCTGGCTGAGGTTTCCACGTTTCCCTTAGCCGCAGGCAAATGCCGGGATAGATTTGCAAGGTAGTGGCTGCCGTGGCTGCCCCCGTTCCGGAAGAGCCCGCGAAACGCTCAAGTTAGGGTTTCGGAAGGTTCGCGCGAGGTTTCAAAGTAGAGTATGTAATTAGTAAATAGAAGTATATATATACCCAATAGCAATAGCATATAGACCCAATATTATAGAGTTTAATTGATTAATATTATATATATAATAATTATATATAAATATATGATATACATTATACCATGTGCAAAAATGGGCTTGCATCAGCATCCCAGATGCACAGGGTAAAATGAATGCATCCGGATGCGCATCCCAGATGCATGAAAAATAAATTTGCATCCGGATGCGCATCCATGGATGCACGAAAAATTAATTTGCATCCGGATGCGCATCTCGGATATGCACGAAAAAAACGCGTGCATCCGGTCCCTGCATTATACACAAAAAAAATATGATATGCATAATATATATTATATATAATATACATATTATATTTTTATATAAAAATAACAAAAATGTTTAATGATATTTATAATGATCTTTTTCATTTCATAATATTTATTATTGTTTGGTTATTGCATGCTATATTGCGAAATATATTCACCATATTTTATATTATATGATGATGCAGCTATAGCTAGCTGGCATGGATCGAGTTATACCAGACCTCTTTCCTGCAACATATATGTGTGACTCGAGACGGTTTTGGATGTGATCTGTTTATTGTCCGTCAGTCGAGGTCAGGGTCGGTCTGGGGACCGAAGGACCGCTCCGCGGGAGGGACCGAAGGGCCCGGCCGAGGAGCGGGCGTTGGGGGGGTGGGGGGGGGGGATAGCCCGCCGCAGCCGCGAAAATTTTAGGAAAAGAGGCGTGGCTTTCTTATTGTTTTTTAATTTTAAAATGTCAAAACATTACAAGGTTTCATTTATTGAGAAATTAAATTTGAGGGGTAAAAAAAAAACATTTTTTTTTTTGGTTGCAGTTTAAATTAATTTTTTAAGGATGAATCTCAGTAGGTTGATATCTCGCAATCGTACCACCTGAATGCAACAAGACTTGCAGGGGACTTAGAACTCACCATCAATTGGTGGCATACAAATTTTGAAACGAACCTGTCTCATCAGTTCTGTGAAAACTGACAATGAGGTAGAAGTTTAACATTGGCCTTATGAACGAAAACTGGAAATGGAGCTGTTGTAAGAAATCTGCAAGACTGAATTTGCTCAAACCATAAGCGATTAAGTTTTAGAACATTCTCGATTTTTTAAAATTTATTTCATTCGATTCGTTTGCAGGGAAATATTCTTTGATTCCGAAGTAACTGAGATTAATCGTTAAAAGTTAATGTAAATGATGCTCTACGACCAAAAAAAAAAAAAAAGCTGAGTTAGTATAATTATTATTTTCTAAAAATAGTTATATAGTGCTCCTCCATAATGTAACCGAAATCCAAAAAAAATCAAATATATCATACATAGGTTATATAAAAAAAAAATAAATCCAAAGTCAGAGAGAAAACGTCGGTTAACATAATAAGGTCTTACTTAATAAAAAACTTATAAAAAATATTTTTGCTCGGAGCAGTTTTTATGCATGTAAAAAAATCGAGAACATAATTATATATTTTTAATATTTTTTGGTTACAGCTCGAGCTTATGGTACATAATATAGCTATATATTTTTTATATCGCATCATAATGGTGTATTTTTTTCGAATTAATCAAGGATGTTTGTCAGGTAGATACAATTTTTGTCGTCCTAAAATTCGATACAAACTTTTTTTCTTTTGTTTTGTTTTGAAAATAATGAAAATTTGAACTCAGTATAGATATTCAAATACGTCTATTTTTCTACAGTGCTTAATTTAATTTCTTAAGTCCTCTCAAATATGTATGAATTGTAAGTTAATGCACAAAGTCACGCGTATTTTTTTATCATACATAAAATAACCCTTAATTGATACACGTAGGTGATAAATTTTTGAATTTTTACTTTTTTAGAGCACGGTGAATATTTTATAATTTACCCGTGATTTAACCCTCAGTAAAATTTCAAATTTTCTATGAGGCCCGGAGAGGGCCCGCGCATGCCGGGGCCCGCTCCGCATTTGCGGAGTCAACTATATGGCCAGACCGACCCTGGTCGAGGTCGGGATATTCGGTCGTCACTCGACAGTAATGTGACGCCGCTTGGGTCAACCATAAATCTGCCAGAGAAGAGAGGACGCAGGGTACTTTCTACCTTATCTGCCGCTCGCTCGCAGGTTCATGCATGCAGCCATGCAGTAACACCGACCAACAAGCCTCTATCTCTCTCTCGATTTCTCTGCCTCTGTTTGGGAGCAGCAGTCACCCAGTCAGCAGTGGCAGCAAGCCAGCAATAAGCTAGCAAGATTTCTATAGGTGCGTAGCAAGCAAGCAAGACGCAAGACAACAGACAACAGCCAGTCAACCAGCAGTCAACAGTCGGCAGAGAGCTGTGACCTGTGACTGACCGTAGCCCGCGTAGACCATCGGCAGCAACAGTGCAAGGCTTTATTCGAGATTCACCTAGCTTCTCTTCGTTCCAGATCGAGGTAACGTTTCAATTTTGTTTATATCATATATATAATATATTTTATTAATAATGTATCACTCATTGAAGTGCAGAAATTACATAATTCATGGCGGGGGGCATTCACAAAGCACTTTAACCCCAATTTAGCCCCAAGTTTTATCCCTGGTACTAAACATGGTGCTAAGCCAGGCACTATAACCATATATAAAATGTCTAGCTCCTAGTTTAACACCATGTTTAGTACCAGGGATAAAACTTGGGGCTAAAATTGGGGTTAAAGTGCTTTGTGAATGCGCCCCATTATGTATTAAATTTACATTTTAACTTTCACATTTATTAGAATAATATTTAATAACTACAGTATAATATTATAGGTTTATAAAAAAAATAATTTAGTATCTATAATACTATATTATAGTAGACTGCTCTTTGGCTAGGCCTGCATGCAGCATCAGAGGCGGCTCGTGCTAAGGTGCTGCGGTGCTCCAGCGCTCCAGCACCCCCTGAATATTTAGAAAATAATAAAGAAAATATTTGATTTCATCAATGTTACAAATATTAAATTTCTATTTTATATTTTCTTCTCAAGATCTTAGAATTTGTTTCAAATTTCACCGCGCTACCTCCCTTGAACCATGGAGGAAATAGAATGGATAAATATAATTTATCCATGCCTTGAACGAACATTTATCTCTAAACCACCCCTCTGCTACCACGACGAAACTACCCCCGCTCCTCCATCTTCCCCTCTGCCTCGGCACTGCCAGGGTCTTGTCATAGGCAAGTTGGTGTAATAAAAGCGAAACCTCACGAGGTCTTACTGGTGGTATAATATAACGTTGAGACTTGAGACCGGAGCTGCAGAGTCGCAGCACCGAAAACAAAGTCAACAAAACGATCCTTTTTTCCTCCTCGTGCTTACCACATTTTAGTATAAGAATTTAGACTTTATGTACATGGCCAAGTATTTTTCACACACCATAGCATTTTAAGACAATATAGTTTCACGCGGGTGGTGACCACGTGTTTTACAGCTTGTTCTGATACCAACCCTGAGTTCTTTCACCTAAAATTGCACCCTTTGTATTATGAGGGGGTCTTGTATTAGAAAAAAATAGTTTCTTTCAAGTTAAGTTGGTAATGTATTTCAGAGGGAAGTAAAAACGTACAAACAAGAATGAACTTTACATGATGAGGTGATTGTTTGTGATATCTACTGAGAGCAATATTTAGCAGTTATCAACCATAATCAACCTAATTTGTGCTTATATTATACTTCAATCATCAAAAATGGAAAACACAGTGCAATCTTTACTGGGAAAACATACCAGAGCATCATTAGTGGGAGAAAATATTAATTATAATAAAAAAAGGTGACTGACGCCCACTAAAGATTACGAAGAGTGCTAAAAGTAGAAGAAGAGTGTATAAAAAATTTAATTTATTACAAAAAAAAAAAAAAAGCGGAGCACCATTGTACATAAAGTAAGTACAATTTATTTATTGGTTATAGCTAGGGAAATAAGTCGATAGTCAAAAAATAAAAAACGACAAAAGTTCAAATATTTATACAAATAAATATGAAACGTCAACGATTTTTTCTTTTCGTGCGCGCATATATAATCCTCTTAAATGTTAATAAAAAATAGCGTGTACTGTACGTATAAAAACAGTACTATATGCGTATATGCAGTTTGCAGCACCCCTAGAGCTTACGGTCACGAGCCGCCTCTGTGCAGCATCATCACTGATGTTCGGGGACAACACAAAATTGCAACATTATGTGTATAGTGCTATACAGGCTATACTATGCATAAAAATTGACAACATGGGTAGTCAACGTAGGACAATAATAAAACTTGGAAGTTAAATCGCCGTGCGGGGTGCGGGTGATTCCAGTAGCGATAGAGGGGGCTGCAACATCCCCTCTCTATATACAGTCTTTACGTCACAGTTATTACGGTAAATATAAACATTTTGTGTGATCGGTGCACCACCGCCTAGACGAGGCCGACGAAATTTCGTCTGCCTCGGCCTAGACCGGCGAGACGTACGCTGGCAAGAATGGCAATATAAGCCTGAGGATCGATGTGAGAAGATTCAGAAGATAGATTCTCTCACGAAACGTACTGCATGTCGCTTTTATTAAAATATCATTACGTTATGTTATTTTTAATTATTATTATTATTATTTATTATATTTATATATATATATATATATATATACTCCAGAAAAAGTACGAATAAAAATTTAAAGTAGAGTGAGCGATTGCATTTTTTAAAATATTTTATTTTCTAAAAATAGTTTAACCTGCCCTCTATTGAGAAATGAAAACCAAAAAATTTCATCTCAAATAGCTTCACCACAAAAAATTTCAAAAGTTGGTGTGTTTCAGAGGCCTTTAACATGCAGCCTTATAATGATGGAACATGTATTGTATACTTGAACAGCTTTTTACACCAACTTGGTCCGAACTATGGTACGTACCATTTAAAAAATACCTACGTAATCTACGATGAAAATTCTTTAAAGTGGATTTTCAAATAATTTTTTTTTACGGAGCCGTTTTCCCGGAAAAAAATCGTGAAAATCCTTATGGGAATTAACCCACAAAAGTTTCAACATTTTTTCCGGAAAAACAGCTCCGTATTTTTTATTTTTTTATTTATTTTTTTATTTGAAAATCCATTAAAGAATACATCAATTCATCATAGATTACGTAGGTATTTTTTAAATGGTATCATAGTTCGGACCAAGTTAAAGTAAAACGTTGCATGTTTTCTGTTCCATATGTAAGGCCTCCGAAACTTTGGGGATTTTTTTATTTTTTTTTTCTGGTGGTGAAGCTATTTGAGATGGAATTTCTTGGTTTTCATTTTTGAATAGAAGGCAGGTTAAACTATTTTTAGAAAAATTAAAATATTAAAAAAAATTCAATCGCTTACTTCACTTTAAATGAAGTGAAGTAAATCAGTGATCGCGAGCGTTTAAGCTGTCGAATCTGCATTTATGTAATCTTCGATGTTCAATCAGTTATAAAATTGCTTCCAAGGATTAATTAATTCAAAAATAAATATTGTTCTCTACTTTTGCGTGCATCACGATTCTCACTTCTGTCTACACTACATTATTACCCTGTTTTTACTTCTCTCCACACCAAATTACACCATGCAGATTATAGCAGAAGCTCTGCATGCCATGGTCTATGAGTGCATTGCAGCACTGGAGAAGAGCCTATGTAATAGGGAACTGCTGCATTATATTTACAAGCTGCTATAGTTGGTATAGTCAGGCGCGGATCCAGCGGGGAGGGGGGGGGGGGCTGCAGCCCCCTTACCTCTGAAATTTTTGATTTAACATGGTCAATATAGGCATTTCCCCCCACTCCATTTTTTTTAACATTGGCCTTATCCCTAGTCAAAAAGTAGCTTAATGGTCAGACTTGGACCACTTAAAATAAATGGTCGGACCACTGAAATAAGTAGTCGGACTACTGGCTTCAGTAGTCCGACCATGAATCATGACCATTTGGTAAATGGTCAAATGGTTTTCAAATGGTCATGGTCAATAGTCAATGGTCATAGTCAATGGTCATATAGTCTATAGTCATATAGATGGTAAATCGTCCTGGTGTGACTAATTTTAATTGGTAAATGGTCGGACCATTTAGTAAGTAGTCATGGTCGGACTACTTGGTAAATGGTCCGACCATTTACCAATTAAAATTAGTCACACCAGGACGATTTACCATCTCACCAAGTAGTCAACCATTGACTATGGAGGCACCCCCCCCCCCACCGCGAAATAAATTTTAATAGAAATTTTATATTAAATTTGTTTGCGGATTCATATATTTTAGATGGACAACGTAATTGATAGAAAGGACACAAGAAATTTATATACTAAAAAAAAAAAAAAAAAAATGCATATATTTTTTATTATTTAGAATAATATATTGTAATAAAAAAAAATACACTTATCGCGGTACGTATCGGAAGGACACCATGTAAATATGTATAAAACAATTAAATAAATTCTCCGACGTACAAGATAAATATAAATAAAATTATAGTTCATCAATTTCATCATATATTAATATTCATAACTTTAATCTTAATCCATTTCATGCAAGTGCTTCGGTTGATCCATCGTAAAAAAAATGAGCAATGGTCAATTAACCTTCATGAAATTAATGTATTTATTGCAGAAATGGATATATATTATAGAATTAAATCAATTAACAGACCATAGACCAAATTAATAATAATAAGTATTATAATCATAGAGAGTATATTGTACAAACAATATAATATACTCTTTATGGTATAATGCTAATACAAAGGCGCGGATTCAGAAAAAAAAAAAATCGGGGGGGGGGGGGAGGAAGGAGCTGCATCCATATTAGCCCAATGTTAAAAAAATTAAAAAATTTGGAGTGGGAGAAATGCCTATATTGCCCATGTTAAATCCAAAATTGGGGGGGGGGGGGGGGCTGCAGCCCCCCCAGCCTCCCCCTGGATCCGCGCCCGATGCTATGTACTTCATATTTTTTGTCAGATTTTTAAAAATATATTGAAAGTACCAGCCGCCACCTAGCTTCCCTGAGAGGCGTTTATATAAGTCTTCGTTATATATGTCATGAGTTTACATCATATATATTATTATTATATCAATTATATCCTTTTATTAAAGACCATTATTTATTTATAGTAAAAGAATTTCATGTAGGTTGCATGTACATTTTGCGGACAAAAAAAAATCTTTGTACTTTTTCATACATTTTTCTAATTTGTCTAGTTTTTGTGAGTGTTTTTACTTTCATACGGCCGGTGGCCGGTGCCGCCGGTGTATTGCCACAAACCTCTCCATCATCTAAATTCAAAGCTTGCCAGCTTGAGCCGTGTCTCACCAACACGTTCTGTTATCATAATTCCTTCATGCACCATGCAGTCTCTGCTGGGCTCGTTCAAATTTCTGCCTGCTCTAGCAGCTGAATAGCCTCATATTGCGCACTCTCTCTTCGTAAAAATGTTTAGAACGTTCTGTCATTATTGTCATAATAAATTTGTATGGAATTTATAGAACAATGGTACACTCCATTCGAATAAAAATGTCCGATCCGATATATTATATATAATTGTATATATTAATAATTTAGTAAATTGGTCAATTTTTTCACCAGTAATTTAGGAAAAAAAATACTGCATACGGTCAGAACTCTTTCATTTTTAACTTCAACCAATCTCGTATTATATATTATTAATTATTATATTATATTCCATATTTGCAGCTATAATACGATATAATATATAATTAAGAGCATAATATGCAAGCTTCCGCGCGTGCGACGCTTAATTCATTAATTGTTAATTAAATACTCCACAATCTCTACATTTTTTTTTTTTACATAGTATGTAAGAGTGTTCAATAAAAACTTTAATTAATTACATAATATGACGTAAGAATTTCAAGGCATTCCTAGCTATATATTAGCAAATTCACATAAGTTTTTATTATATATTTTATATCTATATAGGCTCTTTTATAGCTGCGCCTGCGACAAGATTATACCAAGGTGGCAAGGTAGGTGGGTCGAGCGTGGCGCAGTGCATTGACCGGTTCTCGTTAGATCACCGAAGTCAGGCTACGTCGAGCGTGGTTAGTACTTGGATGGGTGACCGTTTCAAGTAAAAAATACGCTGCTCCCTCCCTGGGGTAAATTCATCTCGCTTTCCACCCAGTGCAGTGATGCACTTGTGTGTGGTTCCCCAGGCTTTGGACATTGCTTTGGTCCATTGAGAAAAAGTAGAGGTGTCCGTCCTGACTGAGGTTTTCCACGGTTCCCTCAGTCTCACCTCAGCGAATGCTGGGACGCGTAAGCATGCAGGCCGTGGCCACTATCCGTTCCCTACCTTATCCCTACCCAGTACCCCGCCGCGAGCTGTAAGCTCTTAGGGGTGTATCCTTGTAAAAAAAAAAAGGTACATTTAACCACCTTGGATTATACTAGTGATGATGTCAGCATCAATATCACCATCCACGATTATTCTTCTGCCTTCTGCCATTTTCACAAGTCCTCGTAAACGTAACAGTTTTTTTTTTTTTTTTTTTTTTTTATGTTGTTGTTATATATATTTGTGTCCTAGAGTTCTGTTACTCTCGAAACGTGAAATTTAATGTTTTCGGGATAATAATGAGGTACGTGCGTCTTGGAACCATTGTGAAGGATTTTTAATTAAATATGATTTATGTATAGGATATAGCGAGATGTTAATAATAATAAATGCATTACACTGTATTGACACATCAGTCTATATACACAAGATATCCCTCGAATGTTATTTTATTTAAAAATTCATGATCAAAATTGACAACTTGCCTGATTTTTTTATACATGTTAGGATAGATTGATCGAGGTTTTCGAGTTATGTATTATGTATTATCATATATATTTTTTTTTTCCTAACAAAATTATGTTGCAAAACGCTATGATATCATATTAGTCATGCAAAGGACGTAAGCATATTATATAATATAGAGAGAGACGTTGTAGGACTATGACGTCAAAGCTTTTTTGAGAGTATTACACATCAAGGTTAAAAAAATGTAAAAAAAAAAATATATATAAAAATAAATAAATAAATAAATAAATAAATAAAAAATATAAAAAAAACAATATATGACTAATTAAATGTTCTACACGGAAATAAATTCTCACAAAGAGGTTGTAGAATTTTACCGACTTAGCTCGAGCTAAAACCCATGAACCAAGTAAGTCGGTAAAAACTCCCTATCCAACATTGTAATTCAAATCATACAAACGGGTCGGTAAAAATTACAACCTTAATGTGTTAACATGAATCTACACATTAAGTCGGTAAAATATTAAAGATTTCGAATAGTAAAACTATTCTACTTAGACGTGTAAAATTTTACCGACTTGATTTTGCTATTTGTATTTTCTACCGACCTAATGTCCCAAGTTTTACTATCTTGTATCCTCTAAAGTTAACTCTTTAATTGGGTGAAATTTTGCCTACTTTATTTGTAGCTATTACTATTTTCATACTTGTAAATTTTACGTTGAATAATTTGCTTACATTGAAATATAATGAATATGAAATGACATTATACACTGTAACATTGATAGAAAATATTAGTACAAAAGAACTACAATGAATTAAAAATTATAAATTAATATATAAAAATTACTTTGTGAAATTATTTCACACATGCACTCTCGATCTATACCAGATTTCATTATATTTTATTACACTCTTTAACTCAAATAAACTTAAATGCTTCATCATGGAATATATAGTTGATAAATAAAAAGGTATCATAAAATTTGTTTCATATTATGTAACATATTTTATTTATTTACGACAGCATACAAATTAGATAATAATATATATTATATATATTTTTTTTTCAAGAGAGAAAAAAGCAAGTATCAAGAGATTTAAATGACTATAAAAAATATATAGCAGTTAATAGTTGTATAAAAGTCACTTCAGTTTTAAGAATCACTTTCAACTTTCAAGTCGAACACCGAGAATGATTATCACCTTGCTACAGTACACAGACCGATGATAGTCCCATCCTTTGGAGTGAAGAGGCTTGCCTTTCGTTGACGTAATGGTTTGAGGAATAACTTTTCCAATCGTGGTGTGATAATGCAGAGATGCATCGCGGATGCATCACGTACAATGATGAGTCGATCGTCCACAGCACCCAGACACCTTCGGTAGGCGCGTCATTGCTGTAAATATTTGTTATTAGAGCTAGCAAGGTGCACGCAATATTCTAAGAGAAAATACTCAAAATACAATGTTACTTTTAAAACCAACTGAAGCGAAAAATAATAAACCAATGTTAAAACCTCTTGTAACACGTATACCATGTATTTATTTATAATTAATATACGGCAAAATTAGTATGAATATGAATTGATTCGGTAAATTTATGTTAAATGGTGCAGGGCATTCATGAATGATATTTTAGAAATGGTTAATAATTTGCATAGCACCATAGTAATCATAGTAATCGAAAACACTTCGCACTAAGATTTATTTTCTTAAATTCATAATATTATCCTGTATATAGTCACTAGAGGATACATGTATTTAAGAAAATAAATACTGACAGAGACACAGAAAGAGAAATCGAGGAGATAAATATAATCAAATAATCATATGAGTAACTGACACTATGAATTTATGCTTACCTTAATATGATATTCACGGCGATGAAGTAATGACGAAAAATCTTGACGATACTTAATTGTAGTGAAGAACTATTTAAATTAAACGTATTAAACACGGTAGCACAACTTTCAAAACAACCTCACTCATCAAAAACGCGTCAAAAATGTGAGGAAGTTTGCATAAATTTAACGGACATTTTTGAATAAAACAACTAAGTTGGTAAATTTTAAGAACGTAATGGGCTATATTTGCAAAGTTTGAAGTTGCAAAAAGGAAGCGTGCTAAAATCACAGATTTAGGTTGGTAAAAATGGCATTGCAAAGCAGAAATGTTAAACTTTTACCAACACTCTTTAAACAAGTTGGTAAATTTTAAGAACTTAATGGGCTAGATTTGCAAAGTTTGAAGTTGCAAAAAGGAAGCGTGCTAAAATCACAGATTTAGGTTGGTAAAAATGGCATTGCAAAGCAAAAATGTTAAACTTTTACCAACACTCTTCAAAAACCATTTTACAATCCTTTGTCTTCAGTTTTTACAGAATACATTGTAATAATGTCGGTAAAATATTACAAACGTCCTGGTAAATGGCGCTTTTACCGACCTTTACTATTAAAATTTTTTGTCCGTGTATATCTTTTTTTAATACTGTATGCAATTTAAAAATTCCATACAAGTTGCCTATTATTTAATTTATTTACTATAATATGCTACATACAAATATTGTATTTTCCACAATTATAATGGGCTGTCTTAAAATAATCTGCCCATTATAATAATATTAAATATTAAATAAAAATATAATATTATATTAATTGATTGCTCTATATATATTGGAATACGTATGCTTAATTTACTGCTTTATCGTGTCTTGCGCTTCCGTGAATTAAGATCGATATTCATGGCATGTCATGTACTGTATATAATATTATATAAAAATATATACCATCAGCTTCGACAAAATAATTAAATATTTCACAGTGACGACTTACCTTACACGACTTACCTTACGTAGTATATAATCAGGGAACAGAGATAACAGGGAACAGAGATAATTATCTCTGTTCCCTGATATAATTTTATTATATATAATATTATTTTTCAAAAACAAAGATGCGCGCTGTTGAGCATTGAAAATTACGCAATTCATATATAGGATATCTATAAATATTATTTGTAACAATAATAATTATATAATCAATTTTGTCCTTTGTTCACAGGTCGCTATATACATAACATGGGAGGTCCTCGAGGCGGTCGCGGTGGTGGTGGGGGCGGCGGTCGCGGCGGCGGCGCCGGCAAAGGCTACAAGATACAAGTGCACCAGGAGGAGCGTTCGGTGACGGTTGGTGAACGCACGTACACGCAGAAGACCGTGGACACGACCGTGACCTCCAGCAACATGCGTGGACTCGGCAGGGCCCTTGACCACGTGGTTCGAGCAAATGGAGGAGGTGGCGAGCAAGCTCGGGCCATCACCGAGTCTTACGCTCAATGGAGCGGTGGTCAGGCAGGCCAGCCGCAGCAGATCACCTACCATCAGGCATCGCAGTACCAAAGTGGCACCACTGGGTACCGTGGTGGTTATGGCGGCAACCAGGGAGGACAAAGGCAACTGGATCGCTACTGAACGACGTATCAGTTCTTGCTGACAGTAGCTCAACATGCGATTAAGCATATTCTATACTCTTTCTATATGAATAATTTCGATTTAATTTGAACTAATTATTAATTACCACAATGTCGTACATTCAAAGCAATACATTTATTCTTAATACCGTAATTTAACACTATATTTAATTAAATATTAATTGTACTCTTATTTTTTTTTCTCTCGTTAATACATACTTTTTTCAAAAATATTTTAAAAGAAATCTAGAAAATTATATAATATTCTCAGAGAGGCATGCAGAAAGTAATCAGCTCCACATAAGCATCACTATACATACTATTCAGAATATAATATTGAAAAAAAAAATTCATTATCAAAACTGTTAAAAAATACTCTAAAATTTTGCTATTAATTAATTAGTTATGATTTATTATTTACTATTTCAGCCTGTTTGACATTGTATTTATAAACAAAAATAAAAATTCTAAATTTACATTATTTAAATTCTTTTCTTGCATTGTATAATTTAGTCTCCATATCTCCATCAAATGTTATTTCTTTAAGCTATTAATTTAATTTGGGGTTTTCTCACTAATCATACTGTCAGTTAGGAAATAAATAATATTATGACGTTATGACGAAGTTTTTTTTTTCTTTTTATTTATAATGTTAAAGAAACACCATTAAATTTATATAAATATTTGATAAATTTAACATAAAACCATGAAGACTCGCATTAAGGGTAAGGTAACGCCACCAATGTTAAAAAAAATCCCTTTCACAAAAATTCTGAAAAAAATTTAAAATGTTCTCCTCTACACCCCCTATCAGTAGCTAAAATATCAGGTATACAAATACGATCTAGTTTTTGAGTTATGAATTTTTAAAGTTGACCAATGTAACATGGGAGTTTCATTTCTCCATGTTAAAGTAGTCAACTTTAAAATTTTATAACTCAAAAACTAGATCGTATTTGTATACCTGATATTTTAGGTACTGATAGGGGGTATAGAGGAGAACATTTTAAATTTTTTTCAGAATTTTTGTGAGAGGGATTTTTTTAACATTGGTGGCGTTACCTTACCCTTAAATTGAGACCTATCCATGAATTTCACCCCTGCTAAACATATAAAAGGGTTATAATATTATATACATATATATTATATTATATTATATTATATTATATTATATTATATTATATTATATTATATTATATTATATTATATTATATTATATTATATTATATTATATTATATTATATTATATTATATTATATTATATTATATTATATTATATTATATTATACAACGTAAAAATTACCATTGAATTTGTCACGTTAATTGAATCCTGTATCCATGAAGAGAAAGTAGGAGGGCCAGATTGTATGAGAAACATAGAAAAAAATGACTTCCCCCCCCCCCCCAAAAAATACAGTTTTTTTATGGTGATTTTTATTTTATTTTTTTCTGTCGTGTACTGTTAATTTAAGTGTTCTTACTGTATTTAAACTTGATTTATTTTACTAACAAACGATGAGTAAAAAAATAATAACAATTGTGCACTTTGTTTATGTCCTAGTCCATGCATTCTTGCCCATGCATCTCAGCGCTCTCTACTTAATTGCCAGAGGAGCATAACGTCAGCGCAATCCCCTCTATTGGCTTACTCCACCATGCAAGGGTGATAAAAATTTAATTAAACTCTTCTTAGGTATATTTTTGGTATTCTATATTTTTATGATTTTGTTATAAGGATTACACACAGCTATGAGCTTGATCATGGAGCTTAATCAATTGAGACATGCAGGGTAAATTAATTCATGGGTATATATGGGGGCATCCATGACTAAAATGTGTCAATTAATTGCCCCAAAATACCAACCAACCAATTAATGGGTATATATACATGTCATATAATTATATAGATTCGATGATCGAATTATAGAGAGAAGATCGAGTGCCAGGCGCGGGGGAAGAGCTGTCTCTATATATAAGGCTATGCTTGAAAAAAAAAATGGGTGGAGGAAATGCCTATATTGCCCATGCATGAATGTCAAATTAAAAGTTTCGGAGGGGGGCCGGCTCTTCCGAGGGCTGCATGCAGCGCGCACTCCCCATGCGCGCTGCATGGGTCGGCGGGACACTTTCTACTTTTTTTTTTATATAATATACCAATTAATGTAACGTCCAAAACCTGTGGGGAATCACACACAAAAGCAATTCAATTAAGATAATTTTATATTATAATTATATCATATATTATATATATTATACTTTATACTATATACTTGACTTCAATATGCTTCATTAAAATAAAATGTTTAAAATTGTGTCAAATTTTAGCGCAATAAAATTCAGATGGCAGCACCATCATGGCGATGCGACTTCCCGAGCGGCCCAAATATTTGTATTTTCTTGGCCCTCAAGCGGTTGTTTCAGGAAGTTTCACTTTTTTTCTCAGTTTTTTTATAATATCAGCTTCTTAGGAAAAACATGGCGACTTCAATACGGCAGCGGAATGGCGCTTATCGTCGTCTCGATTATTATTTCATATATTTTATTTATTGAAGAGTTATAAATGTGTGTGTAACTTTTGTAAGCCTTTATTGTGACTGCAAGAACTGTATTACCACTATATAATGAAGACAAGAGATGGATTCATCCTGATATGAACGAACGAAGTAAAGGTTAGTACATGACCAAAAGATCGGGACATTAGGCGTTGTTTATGTCCCGTTTTCATCAGTTTTGTTGCAGGATGTAATTTTTCGTTCTCTTGTGGCTATTCTGTGTAACCTATTAATATAGTAATTACCGATATATGCATGTTTATAGCTATTTTGTTTCGTGTTA
Source organism: Siphlonurus alternatus (assembly GCA_949825025.1). Lineage (NCBI taxonomy): Eukaryota > Metazoa > Arthropoda > Insecta > Ephemeroptera > Siphlonuridae > Siphlonurus > Siphlonurus alternatus. The sequence continues at coordinate 11,873,185 of OX463781.1, forward strand.
CAGCAGAAACAAGCCTGCAGCTGGCCAGGCCTGGACCCACCCATTGGATTTGCATGCCAAGGAGGAGGAAAATCTCGCCCGCGGAGTGGAAAACTCGAGCCTGGGACCATTTTGTGACAACTGTCAAATCTATTATGATGTAAAATTTCTTAAATACAAGTTATAAAACCCATTTTCTCTGTGTTCTTTTGTAAATAATCATAAAATAGTAAGCAAATTAATTAAAAAATAAACCGGAAGTGGAAGACATTTTTATTTATTGTAAGAAAATGAATAACGCAAAGCGCAACTTGACAAAACTTGACCGACGTGCCACCTGGTGGTTGTTTCCGATAACATTTTCATGCGAATTGTACATATTTCGTTACATACAGAAGATGATCGGCCGTGGCACCATACAGAACAGAAACATCAAACATGTGACCACTACTGAGTGGGCGTGGCTAGCTAAGTAGACTGCGTATTGTTTCTGTGTGTTTCTGTCCTGTGTGTCTGTAATTTGTTTTTAAATTAAATATTCATTGAAAAATCTGAAAATAGGTCGTAATATGTAAAATTTAACACTTTCAATATGGATTGAATGGCAGACATAATGCCATTATTCTCCAGGAAGACCGTTGATGAGGTAGACTACAAGGCTCGATTGGAAAAAAAATTATATTTGGTAAGTTTTCAAGGCTAATTTTGAGCCCTTGAATGTCCTTCATGTCTTAATCATGTTTGATTTTATGAGAATGTATTACACCATTTTTTGTTGTGCTTACCATTTCTGAACGTATACAGTACTTAACAATACAGGCAATAATAAGCGTAGAGTACATACATATTATATGCATATGTATGCATACTGTACAGTATGCATAAGATATGTACTGTACGCAGCTCAAATTTTGCCTCTTATAATATGCATACTTCACATTATTTCACTGTTTGCATTATATACATTGTTTGATGAAGGCAGTCTATTACTGACACACGTGTAAAGCCGCGTTCACATATGCATACTCGAAAACTGCTACAGCATGCCGTACAGTTATATATGTCTCCTTTGTTTTCTTATTGAGCTACGTCAGCTACGTGCAGGCGCGGATCCAGAAAAAAATTTCGGGGGGGGGGGGGGGGGCTGCCTCCATAAGGCCAATGCTAAAAAAAAAAAATTTGAGTGGGGGAAATGCCTATATTGCCCATGTTAAATCCAAAATTTCGGGGGGGGGGGGGGCTGCAGCCCCTCCAGCCCCCCCCCCCCCCCCCCCCCTGGATCCGCGCCTTGCTACGTGTGCTATGGCATGACTGCCATAATGATTTCCGAGTATGTGAATACTGCTTAATGTATTTAGTTGATAATAGGTGAATGATGTGCATACTACTTTCTTGAACGTTGTAATGAAATTGTAATTAGATTAAAGAGATTAGATTAAATAGCAGTGTGTACACACATTACATACATACACCACTGCTTGCGGCTATTGTGGGTATTCCACCACGGTGGCTCGCTTGCTTGCGGCTGACTCTCTCAGCCCCTCCCTGAACTCACCAACACTCCGAGCATCCACAAGCCCAGAATCCAACAAATTCCACTCCCTCACCGTTCTTCTCAAAAAGGAATACTTGCCCACATCATTTTTGCTTCTCCTATACTCCAGCTTCCAATCATGGTCCCTCTACCTTTATAACGCCCTTCCTCAGTACGATCGCTAAGCTCCTCCCAGCCCTTTTGGTTCCTAGTTATTTTATACATTGTTGTCAGTCTACTTTGCTTCCTCCTTTCCTCCAGACCCTCCCATCCCAGTTGCTCTATCATTTTGGTCACACTCTCTCTTCCCTTATAAATTTTGCTTTTATCACAGGTAAAGCTCCAGTTCCCCTTTTCTAGAACCCTTCTTGCTGCTCGTCTTTGTATCTTTTCCATCTCTTTCTTCCCTTTTGCTCTATACGGGTCCCACGCATTACATCCATATTCCATTATTGGTCTAATCAGGGACTTGTATGCTTTTTCTCTTACTGTCCTGCCTGCCCCCTTAAGATTCCTCATTACAAACTCAAGATTCCTTCTGCTCTTTGCCGTTACATACAGTACCTAATATGTTCATCCCAATTAAGTTTGCACTGAAACATTACTCCCAGATATTTGTATTTGTCCTCTGATTTGATTTCTTCCCCCTCCATAAAATATTTAACCTGACTTTGCTCCCTTCTTCTGTTGAACTTCACCACGCTACATTTTCCAACATTAAGCTTCATTTTATTAGCTCCTATCCATATACCCACTGTCTCCAGATCCTTTTGTAAAATTTGCTCATCCTGCTTATTACTTACTGTCCTATAGATTACGCTGTCATCAGCAAAAAGCCTCATCTCCGACTCCAAATTCTGTACAATATCATTAATAAAAATAATAAAAAGTAGCGGCCCTAGCACACTACCCTGAGGGACTCCGGAAGTAACCTTCACTACCTCAGACAACGTTTGCCCTAGCTTGACTCTCTGTACCCTGTCAGTTAAAAAATCTTCTATAAAATTTATCAAGCCTTCTTCACCCACCGCTTCTCTTACTTTATTCACTAGTATGTTGTGTGGCACCTTATCAAATGCTTTCTCGAAATCCAAAAATATTGCGTGTATTTCCTCTCCTTTATCAATGCCTTTCTCGAGGTCCTGCACTAGCCCCAGAAGCTGAGTATCACATGAATAATTCCCCCTAAATCCGTGCTGTTGTTTGCAAAAATGTCCCTTCCGTTCTAAGTCTCATGTACTTAACTAGTATCTTCTCCATTACTTTTGAAACTACTGATGTAAGGCTTACTGGTCTGTAGTTTTTAACTTCACTTTTTGCTCCTCCCTTATAAATTGGAATAACCCACGCCTCTCTCCACCCATCTGGCATTTTACCTTGTTTCATTACTGTCTCAAAAATGAGCATTTGGTACTTACAATGCTTGTCAATACACAATTTTAGGAACGATGCTGTAATTCCGTCCGGTCCCGGGGCCTTCCCTTTTTTCAGTGACACTATTGCTCTTCTAACATCTTTATATCTGACCCTGAATATCTTATGTCTACTATTTGCTTTACCTTCCTCCTGCTCGTTATTTTGCTCATTCTCCTTGTGTGTATCTAATACTTTGGCTTGGAACACTGCCTCATATTGCTTTGAACACGCATTTGCTTTCTCCGACTCCGTAACATATGTTCCCAATGCATCTTTCAGCACTGGTATATCATTTCCTGCCTTTCTTAGGGTTTTTATATGTTTATACATTCTTCCCCAGCTGCTACCTACATCTTTCTCATCAAAAATCTTGCTCATAAAAATTTTTCTCGCCCTATCCTTTGCATTATTGAGTTCCATCTCCGTCTCTTTCAGTCTGCCTTTCCTAACTAGTCCTTTCTTATATTTAATATAGTCTCTTCTCAACTTCCTCTTTAATCTTCTAACCTCTTTATTAAAATATGGTGGGTCACTATTCACATTAATTGATTTTGCTGGTACATATTTTTCTTGTACTTTCATACATATTTTAACATACGAATCCCACAGAAGATTTATATCTCCTTTACTTTCTGACCAAGAATTAAACTCATCCTCTAGTTCTCTCTCTATTGCTACTGTGTCGGCTTTTTGGTAAAGCCACTTTCTCGTTTTTTGCTCCGGTTGCTTTGACTTCCCAAAAATTAGCTCTACGACAGGTATTTTGTGATCACTAATACCGTCCACAACCATAGTATTTTGCCAGATTTCTATCGGTCTAACTAGAACTACTTTTCTTTTTTCAGGCACGAGAAAATCCTGAGCCAGTATTTGATTTGTCGGACTGTAATTTAAAAACCATTCCTCAAGGCATCTTCGTATTATGTCGAGTCTTCAGGAAAGATGCTCTTTCACTCCAGGTATTATACCAGCATGATTCTGATTGATTTTGATTCTCCTGTTGTTTGGTTGAAAGGGAAAACAACAAGTACCCGATAGTACTTTACTGTGGAAGAAGAGTAGGGAAAAATATGTTGAATAGGGGTTCGAGAGGAGGTGAAAAATTGTAGAAGAGCAGTAATGAATTTATGGGTATTAAATCACATTTTATTTAAATACAGTACATGATTAAATACACATGTACATTATAGTCCCACAGAGAGATAGATTCTTCCCAAGTCAGACACGGAAAAATGAACTGCATGGACTCTAGAATTTCAGAATTTACTTACCTTTAAGAGCAGAGTCTTCTGTGCGCAATGTTTTAACAAAACATTGTTCAATGTCTGTCGCATAGCCCGATTGTTGCGTGATGCTCTAGTTCCAAATGCGTCACTACCCAAGGGCACCACTAGCGAGGGGTCTATTTTGAATATGCCCCATTGTTTAACATAGGAATTTCGAGAGTTGATGTTAAAATATTACGTTAACTTCTAACTTCCAAAATACTGTTCTGAAAGTAAAAAAAAAAAAAAAAAATCATCATTATTTCGTGCCACATTGATCCAGGATGTACAAAAATTAATTATTAGCAAATATTGCGGTTCTTTAATTGATGTTTCATTGCCTTTTACGATATTCTAAGCATTCATAGATATTGCATGGGACTCCCCAGCATTAAAATCTAAGAGTATAGAAACACAGATTATAAAATTACTACTATATCTATCCTGTTATATTTTCAGTATTACAGAAATTCAAAGTTAAAATTTTAATACTCTAATATAATATGTATTGGTTTTTATTTTAAGTAAACCAACAAAAAAATGGACACTCACTAGAGCAGATGGTAAGAGCGGCCAAGTCCTGCCAGCACTGTTGGCTAAATGATTATAGAGCTCAAAAACCCTTAATTGGGAACACAGAAATCGTATACATTACATACAACAATGTTGTCGCTCAACATTTTCCGACCATTTCAGTAAAAAAAAAAAAAAAAAAAAAAAACGTAAAAGATCCAAATCATTCTATATAAAATTGTTGCGCATGTTTGATTCCATTCTACTTGTTTTTAGAAAAGATTCTCCCAAATTTTGAATTATTTCTATTAGTTTTTCATGTTTTTTCTAAACAATTACCCCTCGCTATTGGCACTGCAAGCGGCTAAAATTGTAAACAACAGAGTTTGTTTATCATTTTTTTCTTTCAACAATCAAGAATTACACTACGTGACAGACATTGAACAATATATATATATATATTTTGTTAGAAACATTGCATACAGAAGACTCTGCTTAAAAGATACCACATAAGGAGCAGTCTTAAACTACTAAATTCTTCTAAGAATCTTTCATTTGCAGCATTGCAAAATAATTAATCAATTTTCATGATAATTCATTAACAAAATAGACAAGTCGTCATATGTAGATCTGATGTTACTTGTTAGAGGCAAACGGAACAAGGTACCTGGTTCAAGTATTGACAGCACACAGGGAAATTGAAGGATATGGCTTATCCATTGTTGATTATTGATGTATTATAGTCACTGAACTATATACTATGGAAAGCTAACGTCCCCTCTTCTACACCCTCCGCGCTGAGGCAAAAAAAGTTTCTCCTCTTACCAGCACAGCTGATCCCTTAACATGAAATAACATTGAAAAGGTTTGAACTTCCTACTATAGTGGGAAGAAATAGTGGGAAGAAATCAGCTGGCAGGCAGGTAGAAGCAATCTTTATTTGCTTCAAACCCTAGTGTGTAGTCTCACCCCCTGATTATAGTATACTGTAATGAATATTGGTGCTGGTTGGTATTGTATACTTCATCGCCAGAAGATATATGTTGCAGGGATTGACAAATGACTTTTCTGTTGTCAGAACAACCAATTAACAGATCTGGCTAGTGGAGGAAAACTTCAGGACCTTGCCCAGTTACAAGTACTTGATCTGCGATCAAACCGCCTTAAATCTTTGACCAAAGAAATTAAACACCTTTCTAACCTCAGGGTAAGCAAGATCAAATTACTTTATTAATACTGTAAGAACGAAAAATAATTTGTTGTATCTATTTGTAGGAACTTTATTTGGGACATAACCGACTGACGTGCCTACCAGAAGAAATTGGAAAGCTTGAATTACTTAGAGAACTAGATGTATCAAATAATTGTCTAAGCAAAGTGCCTGAAGGGTTAGGTTTGCTACCATCTTTGTGTGTGTTAGACATTCGCTCAAATCCTGTGTCAAGTTTACCTCTATCACTGCAACACGCTCCTACTTCTTTAGAGATTCGAGCAGATACCAAATTATTGCCAGAAAAAGGTAAGTACTGAGTGAAAAAAACTAATGTTGACGTTTGTTTATTTATTTATTTATTTATTTATTTATTTATTTATTTATTTATTTATTTATTTATTTATTTATTTATTTATTTATTTTTTACCTGTTACATTTAATTAACAGTTTTCATTGCACTTGTAAAATTATAGTTATAGTTACTGTATTAGCCGACATTTTATACTGGTATTATCTCATATCTCAGTTCATTGCCTGAGTGTAATTAAGTTTGTCATTGTATAAAAACGCATAGACCTTGGATTCACCTCAGTGTTGTTGTACATTGCTGAAATCGCATGCTGTGCTCTTAACAGCTCCTAATACTTAAAAACGTGTATAGTGTAAAGTAGTGTAGTTCTATTTGTAAAATATTTAGCATACATTATCATGCTTTTCTTGTATAGTACATTAATTGCTGTTGCTTTGTTTTCAAGCTTTGTAACTTTTGTAAGTACTTACATTAACATTGTCTTGTGTGTTGCAGTTGTAAAGACTATTCCCTCTGTTGTAATGGCTCAAAAGGAAAGAAAATTGCTTCCAGAGAGCACAAAAAAGAGTTGCCCATCAATAGAGTAAGTAGTTCATTAATTCTGTATGATGTAAAAAAATACAGTATAGACAAACATATATGCATACAAAAAAAAAAAAAAAAAAAAACATTTGTAGCTCTAAAGACGTAATTTATTTGTATACTGTATAGCATTATGTTAACTTTGGTAGATTTTTGTCTGATTATTTTGCTCGTATTTCAGCATGGAGAGTGATTCTCAAAAATTAGTTTTACTTCTTGAAGCTCGTCATAAAAAACAACAAGAATTATTACGAAGATTAGCATCTTTCGAAGATGAACAAAGAAGTGCATTAGCTTCAGTTTTAGAGCATCAACAGGAGCAGCAGGTCTTGGCTCGAGCTATCGCACAAAGTGAGGAAGATCATTTAACTGCCTTGAGCTGTGTCAGAGAGCAGGAGGAAGCTCGGAGCTCGGAACTTGCACACACCATACTGACGGACGAGAAGGCACAACAAGAGTCGTTACGAGAGCTGCTGCATCGTGAGGAATCTCGCACGTTGGAACTTGCTCATGCCGTGGCTAGAGAGGAGGAGGCTCAACGCTCTCGCCTGGCCTCAGTGCTAGCCTCGGTGCCAGAGCGGTGTGCTCCGCTGGTGCAGTTGGTGCTGCGGGACCAGCAGCTGCAGCTGGCGGTGTTGGAAGCAGTGAGGCTTCGCCAGGAGGCCCAAAATGGTGAATTGTCTCGCTGTGTGCTAAATGATGAGCTGCTGCACCAGGCCGCCCTTGCAGCTCTCAGCGAGAAGAGTGACAAACAGGCTCGTCAAATCGCAGAGAAGGTGGCAAATGTACAAGCGCAGCTTGGCCTACTGTCGGCACTGGAAGTAAAGAGAAAAAAAGAGCAAAACAGCGAGGCTCTCGTAAGTTTAAATTTTTTAATAATTTTGATTAATAGTGATCCATTATACTTAATTTTTAATTGGAGTAAAATAAAAATGCTAGTAAAACGAAAGTAGCATGCATTAAATAGTCTACTTGCTTGTTCATACTTGTAACAAAAGTTCACCAAAAGCAAATCAAGTTTGTTCTTTGAATCCTGCTTGATATTTCACCCTTTCTTTCCAGAATGACTTGTGTGACCAAAGGGTAGTTCTGTCTGCTGCCCTGACGTCACTACTAGCCTCACAGTCAAAGCGGAGGCAGGAGCTTCTTGAAGAAGTGTCTCACCAGCTGGAGGGGGTAGGAGAGGCTTTGTGGGTTCTGCAGCTGCAGAGACTGCTCGAAGCTACACCCCATAGCCTGGAGGCTAGCCTGCCTGGCCTACGGGAGCTTGCTGCAGCACTACCAGGACATGATCTCCCCTCCCCTTCCTCTCCACCAATCGGCAAACCAGCATCCCCCTCTGCACCACAACTCTCACCAGTCTTGGAGTTTTCAAATGTGGGCTTTCCCTCTGCACCTCATTTTGCATCAGACAATCTCGAGTGTGCTATCTGCATGGACGCTCAGGTACAGTATATAAAGTACAAGTTACCGCAACATTGTAAAGAATATGGCCTAACAGATTCTTCAGGAACAGATGAGTCAGAAATTATTGATGAAGATTAAAGGGACACCGGATTATAAAGATATGACTGCATAACAAGTTTCTGTAAGATATATAAATGCTAGAAATGAGTACATTTCCGTTTTGGGACCATCCCCTAAAATTGGTCCCATCTTTTCAGTGTACCTTCATAAATAAAGAAAAAAAAAAAGCAAAATAATAGTATCAAGTTTTTGAGATATAAATTGGAAGAATATTGTAGGGACTACATTTATAGTCAAAATTTAGTCACATCCAGGGTTCCGGACCGGACCGTTTCAGACCGGTCATGACCGCAAAAAACCGCTCATTTTGCTTGACCGGTCATTACCGGTCCATAAATGACCGTCGATGCTCGACCGCGACCGGTCTGACCATCGATCGCGACCGGCCGGATAGCGACCGCGACCGGTCTGACCAAGACCGCGCACATTGAACGGTTATTTCGAACTACCGACCGCGATCGTAAATTTAGCGGCCTTGAAAATTTTAAAAGTAAAAAATATTAAAATCGCTCCTTACTGAAGAACTGAAATTAAGATCGCGGTCGGATCAACATCACTTTATTTGCGATCGAGGTTTTCATATAGTTATACATCATTAATATATTTTATATGTTATACATATTAATATGTTGGTATATAAAATATAAAAAGTAAAATATTTATACTATTAAATTATAAATACATATTATTTTTCTTAATACGTACTTACTTTTATTTTTCTTTTTTATTTCATAATAAAGTACATAATTATTAATACTTTAAAACTGATTATGCATTTATAATTGCTGTTTGCTTGCTGGTTATTGGCAACATACTCTCACTCGCAATGCTCAGGTATAACTAACTTGACGAGAACGAAGTACGACCGGGGTCGTAATCAATCTCAACAATCAAGTTGGACCGACGATCAAGTTGAACGAGCATGTACCGGAGTTCGTAAGTAATGTTATGAGTTATGAGTAATCATTCAGGATCGACCACACATCATCATGATAACGGATAACTTAAGTTTACGAAAGCACAAATGAAAAATTGAGAAAAATTTATCCCGAATTCTTGATTCCGATTGGTCAGTAATGTCACGTGACATTATTCGCCAACGAATTAGAAATATACTTATTATTCGTGTTAAAAGAAGGCAGCTGTAAGCCTAGTATACAATATAATTTAATATAATTATGCCCGAAAATCCCGATTATCCCGATAATATTATATTATATGCGACCGCGGTCACGGTCCGCCGCGGTCCATTTGACCGAAATGACTGCGTATTTTGACGCGACCGGTCATGGACCGGTCCATTATGACCGCCTTGCCCCGACCGCGACCGGTCACGCGACCGCCGCTGCGATGAGACCATTCGACCGGTCCAAATTTTTGACCGACGAATCAACGACCGGACCGCGGTTGACCGGACCGTTTTCACCGGGGTCCGGAACCCTGGTCACATCAGCATTTAAGAGAAACACTACAAAAAAAAAAAAAAAAAAAAATTGATCTTATAGGCCAGGCCCATGTCATGTCACTGCAACGCATATTGCATACTTTACAGGAGCCTGCCGTGCCATAGTGTTCTGTTGCATCAGCAGCATGTAAGGGGAGAAAATGTAGAAAAAAAATATTTGTAAATTAGGGTATATACCGCAATTAGGTTGCTGCATGCCATTTTTTTAGTAGCTCAATCGAAAGAGGAGGTTGAGAAATGCACCTGTGAATTTTATGCGATTTTTTTTAGTACTGCATCATAACTAAAATGGAGATGATAAGAGGTCACGTGACCTGGAGGCGCCTGCCGCAACGCCTATGACGTCATTACATTCTTTGGTTTATCTATATAACACATGTAAACAATTATTGCATTGTTGCTTGTTTATTAAAAATTATTATTTGTTTCCATAGCAACGTAGTTGTTTACAAGCATTATATAGTTGAACCAAAGAATGTAATGACGTCATAGGCGTTGCAGACAAAGCCTCCAGGTCACGCGACCTCTTTTCATCTCTATTTTAGGCAAGATGCAGTACTTAAAAAAATCGCATAAAATTCACAGGTGTATTTTTCAACCTCCTCTTTCGATTGAGCTGCTAAAAAAATGGCATGCAGCAACCTAATTATTACATTTATATAATTTCTATATCATCTGCTAGTTTATAAAGAACAAACTAAATATTTTTGTGTCCTTAAAGGAGGGGAACCACTTCAGCTTCTATATTTTTAACGTTTTATAAATAATGTCAAACTTACTTGTGCACCAAAAAAAATAGTCACCACCCTCTGCCTTCCACCAGTTCAGCAATTGATATTCAAAAACTCGCCAAAGAAAATTGGGGCATATGACGTCAAGATCAACGATTGGTTGTGTTTGACCTATCATGGCGCTTGACGTCATAAGCCCCAATTTTCTTTGGCGCGTTTTTTGAATATTAATTGCTGAACTGGTGGAAGGCGGAGGGTGTTGACTATTTTTTTGGTGCACAAGTAAGTTTGACATTATTTATAAAAAATTAAAAATATAAAAGCTGAAGCGGTTCCCCACCTTTAATAATAATTATACCTGGCAACAAAGTCAATTTTTTTAACTTTTTTTATTTGTTATTTTTTCAATGGTTTTAAGCATACGGTATGACAACAGTAGGGGAAGGGAGGGGAGGTAAACAGCTGAGCATTATCCTGTAAGTAGGCAATCTATCAATCTCGTGGCGTTGCCCTGTTAAATGTATATTTTTTTTTTATTTATTTTTTTTTTATTTGAGCAGGTTTGTAGTTTTTGTTAGTAGTCAATTTGTCCTGTATCTTTACATGTTAAAATATTTTAAGCTTATCATTAAGAAATAATGAGCAATGACCACCAATGGTGTTATTAATTTTTAAAAAGTTGCAATTGCTATAACTGGTCGCCCCTGTTTCAGTGTGCTGTGGTGTTCCTGCCATGTGGCCACGTTTGCTGTTGTGATGCTTGTTCGCTGGTGCTAGCCGAATGTCCCTTGTGTCGCCAAGACATAGCTCACAAGGTCCCGCTGCTGCAGATCTGAACTACCTGATCAACACACTCGCCTGAATCTCACAGACCAATTAGCATTGAGGTTATCTACTAAAATATCTCAAAAAATTTGGTGGGTGTCACCTAGTTCGTTACATGAGTTTTGGGAAATGTTGGAATGTTGCCAATATGTTTAAATTAAAATTATTGCAAGCAATTGTGTAGCCAAGAGGAATGTTGGGAAGTTTTTTTCTATTGGAAGCAATGGCAAGATAAAAAATAGGGTGTATTCTTCCCTATTTTTTAAATTTAGGAAGGTTACACCTCACCCCTTATTTTCACTTGTCTATGTGACGGCTTGTAGGTAAAATTTCATTGCAACTGAGAAGGTTTTAAAGCAAAAACAATTAAGATTGCTAAATGAAGAGTGAGTGGTTGCAGGCAGGTATTTCATTACATTTTGGTAATTTATTTATATGGCTGGATCACCAAAATATTATTACATTTTTTGTGTTATAAATATTTAATATTTTATGAATATAAAACTATGTGTAATTAATAATTGCAGCAATAAATAATTTAAGCTTTTTTTCTATTATTATAAATATCACTTTATAATAAATCTTTTTTAAGATATTCAATTAAAATAAGAAACAAAAACTTTTGTACTATCATACTTTTAATTGGATAAATACCTTTTTTTAAATATAATATATATTTGGTTGGATGTGTGGTTAAAGAATGTTTTGAAGAAAAGAACAGGTGTATTTTGTACAGTGGAGAGTGCAGAAGGCAAAAGAGTGTCATGGATTTGGGGACGGCCAAGGTAATAATGCTGCTCATGGCTTACCCCGTAAACGATTTGGCATCATGTGTATGTACTTTTTTTTAACTTCAAAACAAACACACCGTCAATTATCCAAGCTTAAATTGCTTTAAATTATGCTTTCATTAATTATAGTTTATTTATAATTCAAATTGTTTTTATTTATTTTATTTATTTCATGCTGTACAAATTATTGTTTTGAATAATTAATTAATGCATGAAAAAAAAACTGATCAGACATAGAGCCTCTATTACAACAGGTTATGTAGATCAGTGTTTTTTAAACTATATAATGGAACCCTAACTAATAATTTATTCATCAGAACATAATTTTACAATTTTGTATACCATTGTGATGAGTGACGTGTATTAGTCTAGTCAAAGAGAGGGGTTGGGGGGGGGGGGGGGTAAGATAAATCGTTCCCCTCATCCGGAATAATGAGCTATCTGCCTACCACCATCTCGTTGCAATGATGAGCTATCTGCAATTTCAGGTGAGCCAATTATGAGCTGTAAATCAGTACAAAATAAAGCTCATAATTGCACTTACCTTAAATGGCAGATATAGCTCATTATTGCGAGATCATGGTAGGCATGGCAGATAGCTCATTATTCTGAATGAGGAATGAGGGACGAAATCAAGGATGTGAGAGCAGGCAATATACCCATCATTCAATGGTATTTTACCAATGTGCTAAACTACTCCAGGGGAAAAGGGTAATCCCAAGGTAAATAATGGATAACTAGGTACATTTTTGGGATGTTTTTTGAACAGCCTCTTAATGATGTCACTGTAGAGGGCCATGAAAATAATATTGGATTCCTCATCAAGACGACACGAAAATGGTCTTGTGGCTCTGGATGCTTACCCCTTGGAATGCCCCTAATCCTCTGCTGCCCTTCTGCCCATATCCATTATATTACCCAGACCTGCATGTTTCTCTATGGAATGATTGACAGTATAGACTTATAATTTTTGTCACCAGACTTTTATCAAAGAAATCAAATTCTTAGAAGGAGTCAGTAAATAAGTCTTCAGAATTTTTGGGTAATCAATTCAAATGAATTAAAGTAACAAAATATTATGGTAGTCACCAGATTTTGACAGAAAATACACCACTGGGTCCCCCCAAAACTACAGGGTTCTATGAACACAGTTTGAGAACCATTGATATAGATAGACTTCTGATCACAATAATTAAACTCCAAGTTTTTTGCAGCTACTGTATAAGACCTCAAAGACCTATAATATACACATGATTTTTATTCATATAGGTTTGATCCCAGGTGTTTTTTGTGTGCTTGAAAAGCATGTGTTCTCACCTTTCAATATTTTCTCTGGAATTTTTATGTTGTTCCATTGTAATATAAAATATTGTCGTCAAAGTGAAAAAAATAAAAATTTATATTTTGTGACAACATCTACCGGTCAATAAGTTAGAACTGTTGTCTGCAATATTGGACGTATTTGAGATGTTTTCACAATTAACATAATTTTTAAAAATATTTTGAATGCACAATTTTTTGAGTGATATATTGAGTGATATTGTATATATAAAATTATTGTTAAATTTTATAATATACATTTAGGCATTATTCCAAAAAAAAAAAAAAAGTATATATTTCAGTCCTTGCTAGATATCTGATAATATGATGATAATAGTGAATAAAAAAAAAAAGCTTCATCACTATTGAATTAACTAACTGAACTGTATAATACCTTTGACTATAAAGAACTGAATAGACTGAAAATCCTTTGTGGAATTGTCCTTGTTTCTTCCCTATATATTTTACTGTATACCTTCTATATAAGTTTCAGCAAATTGTCTCTCGAGATCGTTCAAAATAACGAGCTATATCTGCCTATACCACGATCGTGTGCAATAATGAGCTGTGTATTGGTAAAGCAAATAAAGCTCAGTATTGCACTCAATCGAGTTAGGTAGAGATGGCTTTTATTATTCCAAAAGAAAAGTGATTTTTCAAGTAGTTCTTAATATATGTACAATACATGTAATAATTCAATCTGTAAGTATTTATTTCACTTGATGTCAAACCCACAAATCTCCCCGATCCCCACCCTCGATCATGTTTCCTCTGAATCCCACTCTTGAATATTACCCAAAGGTCATCAGTTTCTCATATTGCGACTGTAGCGTAAACTATAAGAAAAAAAGAGCAAACAAAATAATTATTGTATAGTGTCATAGTGATTTGCAGTCTTTTTAGTTCCCTCAGTCAAAGGTTTCTGATTATGTATGCCAATTCAATGAAGTGTGTTCACAGTGTTGCACTGCTGTTTGTGAGATTTTATCACAAGTGTTACAAAGTTCATAAGCTCACTGCAGGCAAGTTGTTGATATCTTTTTATAATAACTCGTAAGTCACTACAATTATATATTATATGTGCCATCATATTTATTAACTTAAAATTAGAGAGTATGCATGGATTTTTGTATTGTATCAATGAATTCATTAGAAAAAGAAAAGTGTTCAAATTTATGCATATTTTTTTTAGTTACTGAAGGATTAATTCTCGTGGTATCCAGTATATCTTTGAATTTTTAAAAATAAAACAAAGATTAAGGTATTTTCATAAAACCTAAAACATTACTGGCACAAATTAATAACTATATGTTCTAAGTTCATTAATGCAATTATAGAAGTAAATGCAAATTGTCTAATAACTATAATACACGTATATCAGCACAACACATAATATTATGTAAAAAAATAAACTTCATACACTTAAATTTGCGGTGCATTATATTATCTATTTTCCAATTTAATGAAAATGTATGTAGTAACGGAAAAAAAAAAGAAAAAAAGAAAAAGACATTCCCAGTGCCCCAAAAGCAATATTATGTTTAATAATTAAATTAAGGTCCCAATATGGAATAATTTATTTGAAAATAGTTTTTTTTTATCAATTCATAAGTATATAATTAAAAAAAAAATAAACAGTTAAATTTCTTTAAGTTAAATTTCTTTTATTGATACATCAAGGAAACTATTAAAAGAAGAAAAAAAGAAAAGAAAAAAAAAAAAAAAAAAAAAAGGAAAATTTCTCCAGTGTTCTAATGAAATACTTTACATTTCTTTCATTCTAAACTTTCTATTTCTAAAATTTAAAAAGAAAAAAGAAAAATCAAACCATCATCACTATAATTAATTATATTATATCAGTATCATATATATATTCTTGAGTCAAAGCAGAACCCGACACATAACATATATTATATGATGTATAAACGTCAGAATTCAACAAGAGCTAGTTTGTATGTTGGATTTTAATTTTATCTTCTTAAACTCTGGTAGGCAATTTGTACTGTTCAAATTTGCTACTATCTCTCTGTACTGTGGTGAAAGGAATGAATTTTGTATAATTATAATCAACTTTAATAATTAGAAGATTACATTGTTCAACATTTTCTTTGTTTTATTATTACTATATGATCGAATGTTAAAAAATGACCTGCAACCCAGATGAAATATTATGTATTTGGGATAACAATTAGGTACTTTTGAGAATGAATTTCCGACTATAACAACAAAAGTTAATTATCATGCAATATTCAACTTCAATTGTGGATGTGATTATGTATGTATTTTTAGCATATTTTATTATATACAATTAAAAGATTAAGTAAAAACAAAATTTAAATCCTAAAACTGTTATCATTTAAATACTGCAGTATTGCATGTTTTTATTTTCACTTGCTGTCATGTAGTAATATATTTATGTTTGCGTTATATTTTTTATTGTTTAGATTGGATACATCATGCATAAATTTAATTAGAAATGAGTTTATCATACTGGATATATTAAAGGGGGAGGGTCAACAGTATATATATATATATATATATATATATATATATATGTTAGGAAAAGATAATTTCAAGCGAGGTATCATATGTGTGAGTAATTATTAATAAAATAATTACCTTGAATGAACTGGGCTGTCACCCTCGCTGATAGTTTAAAATTTTAACACGATACACTTAA
The DNA here is from genome assembly GCA_949825025.1 of Siphlonurus alternatus. Lineage (NCBI taxonomy): Eukaryota > Metazoa > Arthropoda > Insecta > Ephemeroptera > Siphlonuridae > Siphlonurus > Siphlonurus alternatus. The sequence continues at coordinate 11,889,336 of OX463781.1, forward strand.
AACACTTGCACACACAGAAACACGTGCACAGTTAAAATATAAAATCACATTAGCACTTTCGGCAACTTTTACACTGTTACCATCATCAGATGTTATTTTGACACTGAACTCAACACTCCACGTGAACTGCTTGCTCGCTGACACCTCGTGGAGCGCCTTAGAGTGGGGGGAGAGGGAGGAAGATGACTCGTGCGAGTCGTGCGTTTGCTACGCTGATCACGACGAGGGGAGGAAACATGCTGTTGACGTGGTGCAACAAGAACACTGCGGACAGGCTTCTCTCTCTTTAAAAGTTCCGTCCATATGCAATTAAAGAGAGAGAAGCCTGTCCGCAGTGTTCTTGTTGCACCACGTCAACAGCATGTTTCCTCCCCTCGTCGTGATCAGCGTAGCAAACGCACGACTCGCACGAGTCATCGTCCTCCCTCTCCCCCCACTCTTAGGCGCTCCACGAGGTGTCAGCGAGCAAGCAGTTCACGTGGAGTGTTGAGTTCAGTGTCAAAATAACATCTGATGATGGTAACAGTGTAAAAGTTGCTGAAAGTGCTAATGTGATTTTATATTTTAACTGTGCACGTGTTTCTGGGTGTGTAAGTGTTTTAAGTGTATCGTGTTAAAATTTTAAACTATCAGCGAGGGTGACAGCCCAGTTCATTCAAGGTAATTTTATTAATAATTACTCACACACACACACACACACACACACACACACACACACACACACACACACATATATATACATATATATATATATATATATATATATATATATATATATATATATATATATATATATATATATATATATATATATAATGTATTAATTATATATATTATAGTCAAGTTATTTCGGATTTTTTTTTTTTTTTTTTTTTTTTTTTTCAAACAGAAATTTAATCTTATAAATCCAAGTGTATTTTTTGCTATATATTTTTACTGCAGATCTGAAAATAATGTTTGACGAAACCGGTCACTATGATAAAAAAAAAAAAAAAATCAAAGAGTATAAAAATTATTGAATATATTTGGATATATGAAATTAAAATAAGTATCCTAATATATATATATATACATATATATAATTAAATAATTATATTAATTGAAGCAAATACATGGTTGAAGTATTAATTATATCAGTTAAAGATTTAATTTTATTTAAATATTTTAAATCATGTCATCATAATTAAATCTTGTGCTTAAATCAAATGGTATTAAAAAAAAAAAAAAAAAAAAAAGAAATGGAACATAAAACTTATGTTTATAAATATGTGGCTATAGCAAGGTATCATCCAAAATTAATGTGCATATTTTTTATTATTAAAGTTTTTACTTCACAACAAGTGTCTTTTATTTCTGACCGTTCTGTACAGTATTACAGATATCTTATATTATATAGTTTAAGCATAGAATTTGTCTATGGTTTGAGTGTAGATTTGACTGTGCTGTTCGCCATCTTGGAAATTTTAACCCATCAGTCATACATACAGACATAGTTCTATCATGCTACATGGCGACAGTCCAGGCACGGATCAAGGGGGGGGGGGGGGGGGGCTGCAGCCCCTCCCGAAATTTTGGATTTAACATGGGCAATATATATATGCACTTCATTTTTTTTAACAATTAATATTGGCCTTATATATGTATGAAGGTAGACTCCCCCACCCCCCCAATTTTTTCCCTGAATCCGCGCCAGCGGGAGTCTGTCCTAAGCTTAGGGTGTATATAGTCCGTATTAAGTTCTGAAAGTTCAGAACAGCTGAGCGATTACGGACCTGATGTCCGGAACAAAAACATTAACTCCAGAACATCAAATAACGGAACACTTTCATTGTGATCAGCTGACTATATAGTTCTGATAGTTCGGAGGAAAATTTCGCAACACCCGGAACCTCTTTTTTTAATTCAGCTGACTCACTTCGGGTAACCTCGGAAATGGTTCTGAACATTCAGAACATAATTTCGGAACGCAAAATCGAAGGTTCTGAACGTTCAGAACTTATTACGGACTACACCCTTAGGCGCCATCAAATCAGGTGTAAACTAAGATTTGTTATACTGCATGTATTAATATTATAAATCACTATGCATATATACTTTGTGAAAGTAAATAATTATTCACGTACTAATATTTCTTTTACTTAGTAATTAAAAATTACATCTAGTCGCTCTTTTTGAAACCTGCATGTGCTACAATATATTACAAGTGACATGCCTTCCTTCCCCCCCCCCCCCTTTCCATTAAAAAGTTTGTAATTCCATTATTAAAGGTAGGGTAATGCACCCAATGTTAAAAAAAATCCCACATGCTTGAAAATTATTAAAAAAAGTATTGTTCTTAACTTATATTTTTACTTTATTATAAAAAAATACATAATGAGTATTGACTTAAAATTAAACATGGAAAGAGATAGATTATTTAACATTTGTTTAAAATTTTACTGAATGATGATAAAACCCAGAGAAACTGGTACTAATAAATAAAATTAATCTTTTTAGTAAAACCTGATGGGTCTTTTGAACTTGTACAATTATCTAAGCATATTTCTGTACTAAATCTGTAGAGTTACACAAGCACAAAATATTCCTACATAAAAAAATGAAGATTAATTTTATAATAATTTCCTATACACTTGAAACAACTACTTGTGAAACTAATTATTTTACAAATCACTCTACACATACAATTCTAGAGTTTATAATATATTGTTCCAAACCAGCATATTACATCTAAAAACAAACCACATGGAGACAGCAATAAATAAATGAAGTATCAGCGCTTTCACTCGTCAGAGTCTTCCGCCATGTCCACCACCTCTTCCTCAGCAGCCTCCACTGCTCCCTCCTTCACATCACTGCTCTTGCGCTGCTGTTTCCGCTGGGCAGTTGCATCCTTCTTGTCCTTCTGACCCTTCTTGAAGCCTGGAAATCAAGGTTGCATACATTAATTTACCATGAAATATTGGTTGGGAGCTTAGAGAAAATTGAAGCAGTAAATACCTCCTTAGCACAATAATTATCTTAATTTTGGTGTTCTCCCACTTAGTTCCCACATGATGGAAAGCCCAGTATAATACAGTAATAGGATCTTGAGAGTATAACATTTAAATTGTTCTGCATTTAGGAACTAACATCATGTACAGTATTACAGGTTTTAGTTTAGTAAGTGTAGATTCGATTGCGCGGAGTGATCGTCTTTTGCTTTATCCCATCCAGACATACGGCTAGACATGTCTTAATTGAAGTTAAGCGCCATAGAGTCTACAGGTAAGCTAAGATCTGTTACTATCCAAACCAAAAAGGTGTGCCCCTCTCCTTATGGAACTTGTATGCTATTCAGGAGCACATCTTTTTGGTTCTGATAGTAGATTGTACTGTATATTTTAATATTCAAAATTAAAAAAATTACAACTACAGTGTTCAGTTCGTACATAAAAAATGTACAGAAAAAGGAGAGCATTATAGAAGAATCATCGATATGGGGACTTTTTGTAGTGATTTTACTTTAGGACACGGACACTGGATGTCTCGACAGTCTTAATTTACGAGTTTATGAGGAGGGGAAGCAAGTGACCAAGAAGAGAAATTAGACAGATGAAGGTGGAGTGGGGGCAGGAATGGGAGGTAGGAAACAGTGGTGGTATTCATCCCAAGATCTCCCCCACTTCCCCGCTGCCCGTGCTTGCATCAGGCAAAACCAACACTAGTCACATCCGTGTCATTGTCATAGCTTTGGAGAATACAAAAAACTAAAATTGTGATAGTTTTTATCATAATCGATTTTTTTCTCTGATATATGCCAATGTACTAGAGATTTACCAGAAGATGAGATGAAAGTTTCAGGCTTCAATTTTACTTACTGTCTAAGGCTTTCTTAAGAGGTTCTTCAAAATGTGTGAAGTCAGTTTCGTCAAGTGCTTTTAACACATCTTGACCTCGAATGGTACTTCGTTTGTCTTTGGATGCGAGGAGATTTGCTGATGATGTGAGGTAGAGTACAAATACTGATGCCGAGCGAGCAAGAGCAATACGAGCCTCTTTAGACAAGTTAACTCCATCGGGTAATGCATCTTTCACCAGTCGAGTTACCACCGACATTGGCAAGTTCAAGTCCTCTGGTCGCTCAGCCATCTGTAAATTTATTTTTTAAATGCTATTTAATAATAATAATATAAAAAAATTAGATTATTAATTTAATAATAATAATTATGATAACATGATATTACTATTATTACTATCAAATCAAATAAAAATACATGAGACAAAGAAAGTGGAGAAAAATGTGTATGCATTGCATACTGTATATTATGTTACATAAAATGCATCATAAAATATCATAATCATGTCTGTAATTCATACAGCATTCACATATCATTGTGACCATTGCGATATATTTTACAGTTAGTTGTCTGACCTACGAACAAGCTATAAAACACGGACGTCTGTATTGCATATCGGTACTATCGGTAGTATGCATACAGTACATAATATTTTATAGCATATATTATTGGTCCTTGCACCCCTAGCATGTCAAAACCATTTTCACATTCAAGATTCAGTAATAAAAGATTTAAGATTTAAGATTTTAACGCTCTGCGGCAAATGTGGCTAAACCACGGTGGCTCGCAATATAGTGCTCAACGCACTCTTAAATCCCCCGTAACTCTCCGCCCCCACCACCTCGGACGGCAGGGAGTTCCACTCCCTCACTGTTCGGTTTATGAAGGAATACTTTCCCACATCGCTTCCACTACCCATGAACTCCAGCTTCCACTGATGATCCCCCCTCCCAATATATCTACCTTTCCTAGTTCTATCGCTAAACTCGCTCCAACCTGCCATCTCCCTATTAACTTTAAACAAATTTCCTAATCGGTTGTACCTTCTCCTTTCCTCGAGTGGCTCCCACTCCAAAGTCTGAATCATTTTCGACACGCTTTCATAATCTTTCCACACCTTTTTGTCATCTGCAACTAATCTCCATTTTCTCATTCTACCCATAACTCTTCTAGCAGCTCTCCGCTGAACCTTTTCCAACTCCTTCTTTCCAATCTGCCTATATGGGTCCCACACACTACATGCATACTCCAGTATTGGTCTCACTAAGGTCTTATAGGCCTTGTCTCTGACAAATACAGTCGCCCCCTTCAGATTTCTCATAACAAACTCCAAATTTCTCCTCCCCTTTGACGTTACATACCTAATATGTTCATTCCAATTCAGCTCTCTCTGAAGAACCACCCCAAGGTATTTATATTTATCGTCCTCCCTAAGTACCTCGCCTCTCATTAGGTATACTGCATCTTCTTTTACTCTTTTCCTACTAAAATTAACTACCGAACATTTACCAACATTAAGACTCATACCATTTTTGTCCACCCACCTACCTACAGTGTCTAGATCTTCCTGCAGCTTCCTCTTATCTTCCTCATTTACTATTTTCCTATACAATACACTATCATCAGCAAACAGCCTCATTAAAGAATCTACTCCCTCCGGCAAATCTTCAATAAAAATCAAAAACAAGATTGGTCCGAGGACGCTCCCCTGCGGAACTCCTGAGGTCACCCTAATCTCATCCGAAAAAGTTGATCCAATCTTCACTCTTTGGACCCTATCCCTTAAGAAATCCTGTATCAAGTCAACCAAACATTCATCAAGCATACACTTTCTCCTTAATTTATCTATCACGATACTGTGCGGAACCTTATCAAAAGCCTTCTCAAAGTCCAGAAACACCGCATGCATTTCCCCTTTGCTGTCTAAGCAAAGTACCAACAAATGCTGAGAATTTGTGCAAACTGTAGTGTATAATTTATTTAAGCTCTATATTTTACCTTGAATCTCTTATTATTGATCGAACTTTACGAGAAAAGGAGAAAATATCTAACTGCAAACCACCACAACTACGATACACAAAAATCAGCTGATTCCCGCCACAAAATGATAAAATTTGTGACGTTTTGTGACGTAATTTTATTTTTCCGTCTAGTGCTGCACCCTGGATAGCGCCAAAATGAATTAAATAATCGACATTGAGATGTCCATCATGGCAGACGTACATTGACTTGTCTGCTCGCGAATGAAAACCAATTTTGTGTTAGTGCTTGGATTATATTTGATCTAAATACAATTAAAAGTGATTCACAATGGAGTGATTTAAATGCCTGAACATATTATGAGTTAGTCAAGCTTGGATGGGAGTTCTAGTCCCGTGTTATAGAACGTGGCTCGCCGAAGTGTGCAAGCCGCGAGTTGTGGGCTCTTGGCTTAAGCCATGGGAGCTCAGCAAACCAAGGACCGTGTAGTTTCTACAGCAGGTCTCACTGTAAGCAGAACCATTAGAAATAAACCAAGAGCACATAAGGATGGACGACACCAAGGATCGAATATTTTTACTGAGCACAGTGGTAAGTATTCACCTCCTATTTCAGCTGATAATGCAATCTGAAAGTCATTTCAAGGTTTTAATTGCTACTAATAGTTAATTGAGACGACTGATTAAAAATGAGGTATGCCTATGTGGGTCCATGTTATGTATAAACAATAGCAGCAATTTGGCATTAACGGATTGACGGAAAATTCTTCTTCGAAATGGAAAAATCATGATTTGCCCGAAGGTTGCAAGATATCATAATAGAATGTATGATATACATACCACAGTATCCGGAGCTAAGAGCTAGCTATCATATTACTTTTTTATAATGACCTTTGAATTAGAATTCCAGTTGGTCTTTCAAGCAAATCTTTTTATTATTAGGTACGGGATCGTCAAATTGTGTGGTCAGCGTAAATGAGAGTTGTTTTTGTCCCTGTTTGAATAGCTGGCGGAAGAGCGCTATTCAATGGTTGATGATAACCCCTTGTAGAGATTACTGCGACGGCCACTTCCTAGCAATCAAGTCTGAAGTGACTTCGGAAATAGAATTTTAACATGGAAATAATTAATATTCGAATGATGATTGTTGGGGAGGTTTTTTCATTTAAAAGTTGAGACACGCCCTAAGGGGAGATCTTTGTAATTTTTTTCTTCTTTCTGTTGAGTGTTTTCTGTCATTTTTATAAAAGAGAACTCACTCCCTTCTTGTGTGCTATGACTGTTTGTATGTAACCTCTTGTCTTCTACAACTGCCTCACTGTTGGCGACGTCTCTACATTATGGATTAAAGTAGATAGAGGATTAGGTTTACTGCAACTTGTCTGCAAATCAACTGCGGAAAGATGAAATCTTAAAACAGTAAAAATTACTGCACTTTTCAATACCATGGTTTCATTACAAATTTTTCTACCAAAACATTTCTTGTCTTTCTCATAGATTAACATCTGTATGATATTCATGTGAAACGTAATTAATTTAGCAAAAATACTGTTTTTATTTATTTAAAAGGTAATTTCAGAACAATATCCATTCTGTTCAAGACTGCTTGATTGTTATGCCATTTTTAATAATCCATCCCACGATAAGATCTGATACACAGTATAATTAATAAATTTTCAATTTTTGTATTTTCATTTTTTTATTATTATTATTATTATTTGATGTAGCCATAGTATTCCCGTTTTGGAAAGGCCAAAGTTATAATTATGAAAAAAAAAAAAAAAAAATGGTTTGCGATCAATTACAATATCAGCTAATATATTGTGCATATTCACTCCTGCAGCAAAAAACTTAAGTATATACTTTTAATTTAAATGTACATTAATAAGTTATAGAATGAAGGTGTTTAGTTATTTTATTTAATTTACTTCTAATAATTACCTACGCACCTTACCGTAATGTCATCCATAATTAGAACTATATTATAAGTAATTATTGTTTTAATTACAAGACAATGTGGTTAACGTTGTTTGTAGAGTAGAAAATGGTTTTTGTGTCACCTTAGTGGTGTATAGCAGCCAGGGCAAATAATACAGATTAAATCGGTGCTGCTAGTGTACAGATAACGGAGCACCGGCGGTCCCGTAATGAGCCGCGACTTGCCGTGAGAGAGTTGCACGCACGTCGGATAATAAGGGTCATTTTTATACTACATTATGGCAGAATTTGAATATTATCTGCAGATGAGTGATTACGGTATTAATTGTTAATTTAATTATTATTGAAAAATTTATTTATTTTATCCTCTCCTCCTGTTAAGTACTTTTATGTATAGTATTTACTTACCCCACATAAACTGTTATTCCTGGCATTACTTCACTGTTATCAAGAAGATTTTCAGGACAATATTGTTATCATTGTACCATTGTACTGAACAGTATATAAACAGCGTATTGTGCTGCAGACTAGTAATTACTATTATTAAGTACAGTTTCAGACAGTTTTCATTATATTACTCCATGTAGTTTTGATAAAATTAATTCAATTCCAACAAAAAGGTTTGCAAATTAAAAGTACAGTATAATTGAGAAACAAAAATTATAACTTATGGCTACAGTTTCTACAAGTTTGGACGCTTTACTTTTCTTAACCATGTGGAAATTTAAAAATATAATAATAATAATAATGTACAGTATTTATGGAATCTTATTTTGTTACGTTCTTTCAAACACATAATTTTAAGTTAGCAAAAATCCTTCAATTAGGAGTACAAACTTTTTAATGTTATGTCTAAAAAATCACAAGATCTTCCTGTGAATAATACCGAGAGGCATGAAGACTGCAGCTCATTAATAAGAATTATACATATTGACTTCCATCATATTATTATATAATATTAATGACATGCTAATAGGATTACTTCCATACATTAAACTAAAACACATTCAGTTTTATTGATTTCATTGCCTGTTTACTATTTATTGCTCCAACTCGGCTTTGCTCTGCTGCTGCTGCTGCTAGCTGTTGGATGCATTTTATAGTTACTATCGATTGCTACCGGATGGCTTTTTGATGACGTCATATTTGTATGCAAGCACCTCGCTTGCTTTTTATTCCACTTGTCCCTCCCCCTCCATGTAGGCTGTTGATAGCGCCGCAATTGATGCGCTTACGTCGCGGTCCCATCACTTCTCTATGGAGCGTTGCCTCTCATGTCCGCTGTTTGCATGTCATCAATCATTCATAGCTAATAATGAGACTTGAATTGACGTTTATAGACTGATCAAATACTATTATTTGTTATTATTATGAATAAATTCTAATACAGGACTGCCCAAATTTTACATGCAAACAAGAAGTTGAACATTTCACAATTATTTTTAGTAATTTTGACAATTTAATTTTTTTTAGAACCAAATTGCAATGAATAATTGTAAATATATTATTAATTAATTTTTAAATGATTTATTGGTTTAACTAAAATATAGAGCAAGCTATTATAGTTGATGTTTTTACTTCTTTTTAACGTCGCATAAAAGTAGGTAATGATAATAATTTATATTAATATATCAGAACATTCAGGTAACCTGACACATGACTCTTTTATATATATAGCAATTCAAATTTATAAAATATTTATAGCTTGATCTTACTTGCAATATAATGTCATGGAGGTTAAAATAAATAACTTTCTTTATTTAGGCTAAAGATAAGAGTTTATTTTGCGCAAGTTCAGCAGTCTCATTCATTTTCTGCATGCTCCGTGATGATGCATCTTGTTTAGCTGGGCCACACCTTCCAAGTCCTGTCTCTTCACACTCACCACAGCGTGGCCCTTTAACTACAGAATGATAATGTTACAACTGAATGTGCATTTCTCGTGCTGTTGAAAAATTTCAAATTTTCTACAAAATGTACCTACATATATATCAGCCCAACAATCTTGAAAAAACGAAACCTTATTTACAATTATATACAGTAGTCATGTACATACATATAAAAGATAATTATAAGTTACTTTATAATGCTAAATATTATGGTAAAACTATATGAGAACGTTGATAAAATTAGAAAGAGTAATATTCAGTATGTTTTGTAAGGAACGTACATTATATATGTATATATATTTATATTGTGAAACTAGTTTTTAATACTGACATCAAGATCGTACCAGTAGCAAAGAAATTGCGTTAGAACTTCAAAACTATGTTGTACACTCCATTCAGATAAAAATGTCTGATCCGGCTATATTTTAACATGGCCGGATCGGACATTTTTATCTGAATGGAGTGTACAACATTGAGCAAAATGCCCTCGAAGAGACGAGTTGGATCAACACTTATTATGCACCCTTATATATATAAATCGAGAAAACTTGCTACATCGTAATAAGATCAATATATCGTTTGAAGAAATTCAAGTGCTCCCTAACATTAATTAAATTATTGTTCACCTATATATAAATCTTGAGCCAATTTAGAATTTATCACTTTCATTAAATTTAAAAGAAGTACATAACATTTTTACAGTTAAATTTTACATTTCTATCAATATTGGATGACTTAATATTTGAAATGTGTAGGAGTGTTCCATGGGGAACTGGGCATGGTATATATACGGAAGTACTAAAATTACCGAATGAAATCATAAAATTTATCTGAAAAAAAAGTATAAATCTAATATTAGAGAGATGGTATTAAAAAAAATCTGTAGTTTATCTTTAATGACTTTAATATATAATTTATAATGTAATAAAGACTGCATGTAGGCGTAAAAGCAAATATTAGCTCTACATCGATCTCGCGTCAAGTCTCAAGTCTTTAGAACTGATGATATATACCAGATATTAATACCTTGTATCAATATTATACTAATCTGGAAACTGTTTATTCAGATTTATGTTTAATTTGGATTATAATACAGATTTTAATCTATCTACCATTAAAAACGAAAATAAATTTGAACCAAACTGTAATAAAATTCATTGGAAACGATCATTTTATGTTTTTACTTGTAAACAAGGTTTGGGAAAAAAGTTAATGAGATTTTTTTTCTTATGCAAATCTGTTGCGGCCACTTGATGTAAGAACGCGGCCTCGCCCTCCTCCCTGTCACCAGCCCTGCACGTGTGAGGATCCTACAGGGCGGCTCATGTCGCAATCCACTGACGTCATAGATGACGTCACATTAAATCAGAATCGGATTTTTTTAATTAATTAATTTTCCTTTGCTTTTTAGTAGTCAGTAAAAGTAAATTCGCCTCTAAAAGTAGATTAAATTTCGGTGAAATTACTAATTTATGATGTGTGGTGTGTTTCCTATTGTAAAAATATGTACAATCAAATAATACGGAAATACTTGTAAATCGAAACTGATCTGGAAACATGCTGCCTCAGCGAAAATTATGGTGCAATGGAAGTATTTTTTTAATCCAAATCCTAAGTTATTATCCAGATTATTTTTTTTTTTTTTTACTTTATTTTGTGTGACTTCTATTGAATTTCCAAGAACGCTCGTGAACGACTTCATTTAATTTTGTAATCACAGATATTTTGTCAAGTTTGACGTATTTCAACACCCTCTGGTTGAGTTTCTGAGAATCTCGGTGCGCACAGTAATGTAATAGAAAAATACTCTACAGGCTACACATTTCCGCTGTAGTTTTGTATTACGTCTGTTCTTTATTTTATTTTTTTCTTACATAAGGTTATTACGAGCTGTGCAAGAAGAGTGGACCATATTGTGTAGGCGGTTGAGTTTTATGTATATATATATATATATATATATATATATATATATATATATATATATATATATATATATATATATATATATATATATATATATATATATATATATATATATATATATATATATATATGTGTGTGTGTGTGTGTGTATATATGTTATTATAATTCCCCAAATGAATCCAACGACTTGCTTACCCCCTGCTGAGTAACACACACACACACACACACACACACACACAAAAACTTTGCGTCGTTTCTGTTCGTCTTATATTGTATAACAACTTGAGTTTTTAAAGATCGCTAATTATCCTCACAAATAGACTGGAAAAAGTTTTTATTGTCATTTTACCTGCAAGCTGTGTATTATATTATTATGAAATACTGCTTGCTCGATCGTGTGAGCTGCTCTTCAGATCGCTTGAAACATAATCACATGCTTTCATTTACCGTATTTATATAATAATGTTGATGACTTTACTGTGTTTTTGATGAACATAAACTATAAAGTTTTTTTGTCATTTTCACGGAAAATGACAATCATATTGTTATTCAAAAGTTGCTATACTATAAATAATTATATCAATGCTTTGGTTTGAACATTTGTTATTATTTCTATATATTTTAAATATATTATTTCGATATGTTTTGTGTCTTTATCCAACGTTTACATGTGAAGGTTACGTTGTGTGATCTACACTGCCAGATAGATTCTTATAGTATATAGCTATATTTTACGTTGGCATTTACTGTATAATCATTACAGAGATATAAAATACACAGACCGTGATAAAGTATATTTGTTTCGATACGCACGTTAATCATGTCTACATTACCATCACTATTTGAATCAATTAATTCATAAACGCTGATGTTCGTGTGTTTAGTAAAATATACAGTGCAAAAAAAGCAATCTTCTATTAATTATAATAATAATAATAAATTTATATTCGAACATTTGGGTTGTACATAGACAAACATTGATCAAGTCAAGAGTCAAGATATTTCTTTCTATATTGTTGTACAATCAAAGAGCAATAAAATGATTTTATGAATTATAACCAGTAAATAGTAAATAAACACAAAAACATATGGAGCAAAGGTATACCTACCTACATAATTTGTAATCGTCAATGAATCAATAAACGTTTTAAAATTAACTCGACATTAAAACAACATTTTCTGGCAATTTATTGCCAAGTTGCATGTGATTTGTAAAAAAAAAAAAAAAAAAAAAAAAAAAAAAAATCATTAATGTCAAAATTAAATGTTATCCGAAATGGAATATAATAACGAGGATACAGTGAAGTAATAAATCGATATACTTGACATTTCTGAGTAAACTCCGTTAACGCCAAGACATCCTTGTTATTGATCTCACGCCGCCTCTCAGCAAATTAGATTGATGTCACACTCCGGCGGCGGCTCGGCGGTATTAATTTGCGTCTGCAGGTTGATGCGGTTTTCCAGTCTCGTCTCCGTCTAGAAACAGTCCAAGTATTGCGGTCACACTGCAAGCGACCTGCTGAGACTAACCTGTCCTCCAAGAGCGTGATCCTCGGTAAATTATACTGCTGCACTTGTGGTTGGAGCTTCAACGTGACATTTCTTGAACTTCATTATTTCAATCCGTTGTGTGTGGAGTACTGTGATATTTTTGTGTTATAATTTCAATTTTCTGGTATTTGCTGGTAAAGTATTATTATCGTATATAATTAATTATATTAGTGATCAGGGATGTTTAAATCAAAGATACCCTAAATAGAATAGACTTTTTCTTTTTTTAAATCGATTCAGCTTTACGATTCAAGTAAAATTAAAGGACGAATCTAGTTAATAATATTCAATTGCCGTCTATGGGTTGAAGTGGAACCATCTAATGTTAATACGAAGAGCTCAATTTAAATAAGAAGGTAGCTCGGTTTGCACGGCTACGGTCCGTCACTGCGACACTGTCCGGTTTGACTAGTGAGCTGCTCCGAGTGTTGACCCCGCTGATCCATCGCTCCAGCCACTATAGACTGAAATCGGAGGATCAACATCACCTGCAGCTGGTCAGCTTAGTGGACGGTATGTTTCCCAGGAATTGCCCTATTAAGCATAAAAAAATCATAGCAGCCACATAATCGTTTTGTGGTAAGTCTAACACGATTAAATGTAACATAACATAAAACCCTTCGGAGTGAAGATTTCATTTTTTCTACTTTTGTATAATAAAAAAGTCCTCATTTTGTATAATTGAATTGCTGATAAATTACTGCGAGCTGCTTCAGTCCTGGCAAATATATACGCTAGATCGGTTACCTGGTGGCTCTGAACTGTTGGTAATGTATCATATTATATTATATAAGAATTGATTGCTAACTATATACGGAAGCAATTTCCAATAAAACTATCATCCTATTTTATTTTATTTAGCGCAATGTACTTAAATGATATCCTCTTTGTGGTTTCCATCAACGATTTTGCCACCGGTAGTTATATAAAGACAATAAAATTGACCTTGTATGTGCAGAATTCAGATGTAATTATTACATATATTATTATGTGTATACAACGTTCATTTAATATTAAAAGTGACATTCATTTTATTATTTTTTTATGACAGAAATTGGTACAGTGCCAAGAAACTGAATTACATGTCGGATATTACAAAGTTCACTTTCTTGGCTGCAATGCATGTATAGCATATAACCTTGCACGGGTCACTGTAGGTCGTAGGTCAAGTGCATATTTTATGTATTCACGCAACAGTAATTGTGTTAGATCAATTTCACTCTCCAAATAGTTATACATTTTTTTATTTATACCCGTCTTTATTCACACAATGACGAATTATTTCATTCTAAAAAGCAATTTGTGTCTCAGTCTAGTTACGACTCTAAATCTGCGTGTTGAGCCTCCCAAGCCTGAGATCAGGCTGCATGTGTCACCGTCGAGGATTACACTGGAGACCCAGCTTGGCGGAACACGCGACCAATGGCGGACATTTAATTTTAACGTGAACGCAGAGTTTTCGCAGTTGCACTCTACAGTAAAACAAGCCTTAGATTACGCCTGAGATCACAGACTAGACGTCGCCAAGGCGTAGTAATCTTCATTTTTTAAAAATTTCCCACAACAAGGTTATTTTAAACTATGGAATTTTTTAAAAATATTACATGCTTCTATAATATGTATAACTATTAGAAAAAAGTATAAAAAAGTAAGTTTAATTTGATTTCAAAGTCGCGTCGCCACCACTTCGACCAGTTTGCACCTCTTCCAGACGAAAGCCTGGGGCCAGTGGGGCCACATGGAGCCGCTGTTGTGACAAAACGTCGACACCAAAAATGCTAAAAACTTGAAAAAAAGTGGTGAAATTAAATAAAATAAGCACCCTTACGCATTTAAAAGTAACATTCTGGATTTATTATGGAGGCGTATATAGGCTTCTGGAGGCGTATATAGATGTATATTCCGATCTGTCTTTTATTTTAAAACGAACGCCTTTTTTCAGCTCAGCTGATCGGTTTAGTTCGATTCGGTTCGATTTAATTAATCGATTTCGAGCTCCTGTGACGTCACTATAACAAAAATCATGGCAGCGTGCATTTTCTGTTTTGGTTTTAAAGTTCGCTAAATTAATGAACATTAAACCATGATGTCAGTACTAATAACAGGTTAAAAGTCTATTAGATACTTGGGATGGCCGCTAGGCAAGCGGATTGCCGCGCCCACGGTCGTGGCATTCTCATAAACCGGCAAACTAAACTAGGGATGTGATGTTTTTTTCTAATCGAGCGCCTATCGTTAAAAAATGAAGGTCGTAACGCAAAACGGTACTATTTTCTTTTCAAAATGTCTTCCATACGTAAACTAAGGTTTGTGATACTGTACTTTTGGTCTCTAACCGTTCACTATATTATATATCATGCAGTAAAATGAAAAATGACGTGTTTTTTTGCGAAGCACATGGTCAAGTTCTTAAAAATGCAATTTTGCTGTTATGTTTTTTTTTTTTTTTTTTTTAAATTGTGTGCATGCCATGTGTCTATACAGTTTTTATTTTTCAACAAACCGACGAGAGATTATTGTAGACTGACTAAATGTCATTATAATAAATTGAATTAATAAAATATTCTATTTTAATTCTGAGTGCAAAAGTATGCAGGAGAGTCATGCATGCAGTTCATATTCACAAAGTGGCAAATCTTTGTGCTTTAATTGTAACCATGTGCATGACTTAAGGTAGAGATAACGCCGATCAGCTGTTCGACGTAGGTCCCTTTGATTAACGTGTAAATCTTGGCAAATTCACAAAAATTCTGAAAATTTTTTGAGAGGCAGATATAAAATTTAGTGCCTAAATTTGCCTAAAGGCTATAAAAAAATTTCAAAACATTTAACGAGACGATTTTTTTTGTTAACTTTTATTTATTTAATTTTTTAATTTTCAGCATAGGGCTTTCCCAGCATGGCCCCAGACAAACTAAAAACTTAAATAAAAAAAATCGGCTCGTTAAATTGTTTTGAAACTTTTTCTATGGCTTTTAGGCACTAATATCTGCGTGAATTTGCCAAGTTTTACATGCCATGTTAATCAAAGGTGACTACGTCGAACAGCTGATTGACGTTATCTCTACCTTAAGTGCTTGTAAATTATTTGAAATAGATCGACTCACTGGACTCATTATTAGCGTTATTATTTTTTATGAATTTGTTTTTAAAAGCATAATCATGTAGAAGTGTAATTATATACATATTATATGTTATATATAAAGAACTCTGTATGAAACTTTTATTTAGCCAAAAGAAACTATTATACTATACATTAAACTAATTAGATTTTTAATACGTATAATATAATGTAGGGGAATATGTAGGCTTCAGGCTACAATAAATTCTGATGATATAATCAATGTTCCAGTGCACTCTCCCTATTGTTTTTATCTTTATTGTTGTAATACTATCCATTTATAAAAAATAAATATTTAAGTAAAATTAAGGGTTCATTTTTTAGTCGTATATATGACCCAACTTTCTTTGTTATTCAATTGTGTTGGAAATTAGTAAATAAAGTCCAGGTGACTGATGATGATGATTCTCGTTGCTACACTGATGGAAATTCCATCGTATACTATTTTCAGGCAAGTTGTTTTATGTGACACCGTTTAATTATACGACATGACAATACAGTGAGGTATGCTCCAAGTTTGGGAGCTTCTATTTCGGTCCTGTATATGTGCTGTTGTTTATTGACGTTTTAATGAATCTGTGGACGGATGGTTTATAGTGGATGCTCCCCCCCTCCCCTCGTAATTTGCTCCTGTCGATCGTACCCAGTTCGTCGGGTCATGCGGGTCAAATGTGGCGCCTGATCCTGAGAAACACCAGACTGTCTAGCATCAAAATATTCAAAGTTTTGCAAGCAGGATTTATGCTAATTACTTAGAACGAGAGTAATTCAGTTTTGCTCTATACTCTATAATTAATGCATTTTTTTAACATAATACTGTAAAATGCACCCATATATATAGGTTATTTTTATTTTTAACCCATGCATGCACTGAAAATTTTAAAAAGAAGAATGCTAAATTTTGTTAATATATATTATGTATTATGTTGGCACATTGTATATTGGGTATAGAATAACAGACTAAAAATTATAGATACCCTCTAATCGGTTACAATATAATTATTATTACAAAAAACTCACAAAAGAGGTGCGCGAATTAGACAACGTTATGCAGTATATAAGAGAGCTGCAGAAAGTTTGTATATAATTATACTTCTGCAACACAGTAACACCCTTGTAATTATTTTGAAAAATAAAAATAGGAGTTTTTATATCTTGCTTGCATGATGGAGTCAAATTATATATAGAGAGGCGCTCAAATACACCATGCACATGCACGCTTTTATTTATTGCAAATTACCTTTCTTTTAATAAGCTGCAATTCTATGAAACATAATAATTATTAATTACTCCATGCATATTCGTATATCTTTTTTAATTTACATAATATATATAAAATGCTTAAATAAATGGTTTAAATGCAAAAATACACATTCGTCTTTTAGTGGTGTTGTCAGAATAAATAATGATGTTATAAAGAATGAAGAACAATAATCTTCCTCCTTTAGCAAACAAGCACGTGATTTGGATCCTTAATTCTAGTATGTAAGCATCACGAGGGAATAAATTGTATTAGGTTCCGTCCAGCCGACAAGCTAGCCACGTTTTTATGTACACTGCCAGAACAACTTACCGAGTACTCATGGTTCAGTATCATATTCTTAAAGCGTTGAAAGACGCAAGTAATGTTTATATGATGCACTGAATGTAGTTTGCTGGAGCCGAGATGTTTTGTCCTCAATATAAAACCAGTGTTACATGTGACAAGTGTGTATGTATATCACGTGAGCTTGTCATACTGCTGTGGTATTTTAGAGTCATACAACCGATATGATATAAATAATCCGATAAATATCGTGGGTGTGGCAAAGCTTTATAGTCTGCATGGAGATTTTATCACGGATTGTTATCTTGTCATGACTTGAATCAATATGTTCCGGGAAATTTTTATTTATATTTTTAGTATTTAGTTTTGAGAGGATTTTAATTAATCTATAAAATTAATTTTCTTCTATTTCAATTTAATTATATACTTGACTGTGCCTTGAACTTCACGTAATTTTTTTAAGTATATAATATATACGCATGTATAATTATAATGCTGTAGCAGTGTCATCGGGGCATAATTCTTTTACCCTGGAGTAAATTGTAGATTATTTATTATTTTAAGCATAAATTTAAGAACATAAATGTGTGACTTCCAAGACTTTTTTTTTCTTCGTATTTGCTTAATACTGTACATAGTTATGGTAAAAAAACTTTCGAAAGCCATGTTAATTTGTCAAGTTTTGGACAGTTTTCACCTTAGCTTTTTATTGTGATGGTGTGGGTGTTGTTTTACGTTACAGCAAACCTGCTGGATGCTTGCAGCATATTATATACACCCACTTGGGCCTACGCACCTTGTTTTTATGGCAGAGATCTGCAGTCAGGAATTTTTTATAATGTTAAATTAAATTCGGAATATAACCTCTACCATGATGCGTAACACAGCAAAAGGCGAATTATTAAATATTATGCATAACACTATGGATTGTTTATAATTATTGTTCATAATATACCTAGAGGGTAGAATTACTGACGCGAGAGAGTGCTCATTGAGATAGTTGAAAGTGTTGAAACGTTTTTGTATTAATTTGATTCATATCAAATTTGCAAACATATCAATCACTACGTTTACATGACGGTGTTTAATGCGTATCCGTTGACGACGCCTCATATTATAATAATAACATTATCCGTCGGCAACGGATACGCATTAAACAACGTCATGTAAACGTAGTGAATGTTGTCCCATTCATGATGGTTCGGAATTCGGATGGTGCATATAGTATCAGAGAGCTTTAATTAAAATTAAAGCTCTCTGATAGTATTTAAATATTTAAAACTTAAATTCACACATACATCCATGTTCTATTTGATTGCAAAAGCACAATATAGGTCTGTTCGTAATCCCTACTCGGTGTACTGTGAGCAAGTTTATGAACAAAAATCGTGACGTCATTTGCACTGCACTCCCTACCCACCCTCTGAGCTGGCGTAAGAAAGTGGGTGTGCACCTAGCAGGCTAGCAGGGTTTACGAAGACTTCTTATTTTTAATTTCTATTGTAATTGCATTATAACAATTTAAGATATCATTATTTATGTAATAAGTAATAATGTTCTTCACTCTGGAATTAATGACATTGTTTTATAATATTTGCAGGCATAATTTTAAAAAAGAGTTGCAAGTGCTTAAATGACCTTGAATATTATTCAAAATTCAATTTCACCACTTAATTCAATTATAGACTTAACAGCATGATCACGTCAAAAGCTAATCAAAATTACTTTAACTAACATTTTAAACTAAGTTTAAACATTTCAAAGCAACATAAATTACTAACATTTTGTAATTTTATTACTATAGCAAGCAGTTTAGTGCTGTTGATAAATAACTAAAAGACCTTAGTAAAAGTGACTCGATTAAAGTCACGTGCATCTATAGTAAAAAATTCAAGTTCTGTAATAAATATTATAACAACATTGTTGTCAGATTTCTTTCCAAGCAATAAAGCAGTACACAATATTACGGTGAGTTATACATTATAATGAGCTAGACGCTGCGAGCAAGTAGTATACATACAAATATAATATGTAAGATGAGGTCAGTATAAAGCATCTGTTGCCAGATCAGCTCCATGCAGAGAGTGTCGACACAAAGGTCGCAGCGTGCACCAATTTCGTATCACATATAGATCCATAAATTTTATAAACAATGAAAATTAGATCATGCCAGATTGTCAAATAAATCATGCTCAAAGGTAGCTGTATTGTATGTATTCAAAGTAAAGTACACTTTTTGCTTGAAAATGAACAATTATTATCAATTATTGTTCATGGATAAAAATGCGGCCTGTTTAATTATTTAATAATCGAGAAACATTCTTATAGTGCGAGTACTGTAGATATTTTTATTCGGAAACAAGGCTATATAAAATAAATTGTCGTAATTATACTTTTGACTTGAAAAGTTTAATTTAATTATCGCCATGATAGTGACAAATATAATGATTGTTAATATAACGCAGCAACAATGAATGAAACAATGAAATTCGGATATATTTCTTAACGTTGAAGTCGTTATACACCTCGGGGTGGCACGAACGTTCCCTCTGTTCAGTTTGGTGGCGTTGGCGCATACGTGGTGATGAAGAAAGTTATCAGGGTGGGCTAGATATAAGGTGCTCATTCTAACTCCCTTGACATTTAAAAAATGTGTATCTCTTTGTCTTTTAAATAATTATACACTTGTATCTGCTATCTCGTTTTGAGTTGTATAATCATTTGCAAGTAACAAGAGTAACTCGTGACAACAGATGACAAAAAAAAATCTCTTTGAAATTTGATAGGCATGACGCATTCAGGTGACATTAAAGAATGTTCGTGTATTGGTGGTGTATACACATGTATAGGATTGAGATCAACGGTAACGTGTTATTATTATAATAAATGCCATATGGTCAAAATATTGCTCGGTGACAATATGTTTGAAAGTAAAAGCAAGACATAAATTTTAACTTTGTTTTCTAGCACTGCCAACAACAGTGCCAACTATGGAAGTACAAGACTGCATGTGGTACGACTATGTTGTAAAAATTATAATTTCCTACACCAAGTATAAAATTTACCAAAACACACTCATTTTTAAGCTCGTAATCAAGATAATTCACCATTTTTAGAAATCTAAAGAGTTAATTTAGTGGATTTCAGGGAGCTGTTCAAAGGAAAAATTTATCATACAAGTAAAAAAAATTTGATATTATATGAGTAACAGGGGTCTAATTTCTATTAGCCATTGCCGTCAAAACAGGTGTAGACATCATGATATTGAGTTGATTTTTCTCTATCACTGGGTGAGTGAACATCGTATTGTTTTACACATGATACCTGAGAGCTGTGATATTTTCACTGGCTTGTCAATAATGTATAAGACCGCAATGCACCGTTTACCTCTTGGTATTCGGAACCCCTAGTCGACTTGAGTCACGTTCGGAGTTAGTTCCAGTCATGGACCAATAAAAGTCATGGGCTTCCTTTTGTAAATGTGATATGTTCATCTCCAAATTGATACATTCTTATGTACGTATACAAAAAGTATGTAATAGACTGTAATAGTTATTTGCCCACCGTTTCTATCCAAACTATTCGCTACACTGACAGCCGTTTTGATACTTTGTTGATGTCTGACAGTTTGCATATCCAACAGGCAATAATGGCTACTTAGTAAGAGATGTATTATCTCCAGTTCTATTTTCCTTGGCTATGATGTTGATGCACGTGAAGGGGAATAAAGGCTTGCCAGTTGCTTGCTTGCTTTGAGAGGGCCGAGCAAGCAGTTGAGTCTCTCTCCTCCTTCAGTCAGACGCTAGGCTGGGTGGTGGCAAGCAGGCAGCTGAGAGAGCAGCAGAGAAGAAGCAGCAAGTCAGTTGGTGGCTAGAAAGTCTGCGAGGAGCAGACGTGCCGAGGTCACATCATCAGTGCTTGCGTGTCAGCAAGATTACAATGAAACCGTGACAATGTTACTGAATATCACCATTTTTGTGTGTTTGTGATCCATATGTGAAATGGGTGTGACTCAAAAATTACTATCCTTATATATGTAATTTTTTAAAATTATGTGTTTCGAATAGGTGTTGTATGATAATAATAACAGTGTAACGTGCTGGAGTGTTTTATAGTGAGTTTATAAAACTCGAATAATTTTTTTATAATTTTATTATTTGAAAATTGTTATATATGTTACATGCAATGTTTACGCATTTAGAAGTTATGTGTGCTGCAATTTTACGTAGAAAAAGATCGAGACGTTATGGGAGTACTAAAAGAAGAGGTAAGTTGTGCTTATTTGTGTAAATTATATATATGAAAAAAAAAAAAAAAAAGAAAAAGAAAAAAACAGTTAAATGTATCTAAATTACCAGCGCAGGAAATTGAATATACTGTTTATGAATTTATATTTTCTATGGCTGATATCCTGCCTGCTACGTAAGCGTCTGTGACTCCCAGAGGCTAAATTGCTTCACATCTTATATGACAAAGGTTCACAAACCTGTTACAGCGAACGTTTTATATAGACTAGGTGAAAAGTACGTAACATAAGACAGCTTACAGTTCAGCAGGTATCGATCTAAAAGTCTTGCTACGCTATTTTCTTTATATACATAAATTTTGAGACGAACAATCCTTTTGTCTGCAGGTTGTTATATAAGTAAAAGTGATAAATGTGGTACAAAAAATAATATATTTAAAAACATTTTTTTTTTTTTTTTACACGTATTTTAAAGGTAACCCATTGTGTAAATGATTTTAATTTACTCTTCTGATATGTATTGTAAAAACGATAAAAATAGCTTCAAGCTCATATAAAATTCATGTGATAAAAAGTTTATAATGCCAGTATATATTAACTGTTTAACTGTCTAATCTGAAAATTAAACATTTCTGAATCGTGCATGTAAAGTCAATATTTTAAATAAAATAAAAGTATACTGTTTCTTCCAGCGTTATGATTGCGTACGTCGCAGTTGGTACAAAGTACGGAGCATGCACGTTTTTAATGCTTTGACGTTGAGTTGAGCCACGGCGGCAAGATCTCGTGTTTATCACGTTTTGCTGATGAAGCTGTGCTGAGCATGCAAGCTCCACTCGCTCGCCGTCTTTATCTACGAGCATGGTAACCCACCATATGTGCTCGCCTATAGGAAAGTAATGGGAGTGTGCGAAACTCTTGGCCGAGCATGTGCAAGCAATTGCGCAAGAATTATATGCGCATTTTTTTTACACTATTATTCTTATCTTTTTGCAGTACCAACAGTGATGTTAGTCCGCGCATATTCGCAGCGAATATGCGCGCATATTCGCATATTCGCGCATATTCGTGGGCAATCTGCGGCCGCATATGCGCGCATATTGAAAATTGACTTTCCCGCCACAAAAATAGCAATTTAAAACTGGTTAAAACTACAGTAAATGCTACAGAGAGTCTTTTCTTATTTTTCTTGGTATAATCCCTTGCTTAATTAGTGTTTGGATTAAATTAGAGTTAATTAATCATGGAATTAAAGCAATCGGCCTTTCAGGCTGCCGAGGTGCTCACGTGATTTTAATTGCGCGCGGCCGCCATCTTGAAAGTATCTTTCGCGCATATGCGCGCATTTGCGCGCATATTCGCGCATATTCGCATGCGCATATTCGCGGACCAATCTTCGCGCGAATTTCACATCACTGAGTACCAATGCTTTAATTTGTCCTCTTATTTTGAAGGTCAGTTATGTTTATGCTTAAAAGTAAATAAGGGAAGCACGAGGAGAGAATATTCCGAGCATGAGACATACAGTATAAAATATTTTATGTAAAAAATTAATTCAATTTTATTTTATTTTATTATCTCTTTCATGGGCACTGTACAATAATATTACACATATATTATAGTCAAAATTAAAAACAAAACAGACCATGGGGCAAATGAAAAAGATAGCTGAGCAGTCCATTCACTGAAGTGTTCATTCACCAAAAAAAGAAAAAAACAATAATTTAAAAGAGCTGTATGAATAAAATTTCTTCTTAGCAATTTTCTACATGTTTTGAGAGTCTTCCCATGCCGTGATAAGTTCGATCATCACACGGTCCCACAGCATTTTCCTTTGCTGACGTCCTATGAAATTTCCGGAGCGCAATTTAGTGCACCAATACTGTACAAATCTACAAATTGCGTACCACTGTGTGGCTGTTTGCTATGAAGGCGCGGCTTTGATCGTGTGCAATTGCTCGTTTCGATCGTGGCTCGGTCCTCACTAAATTCAGCGGCGAACGAACGAGCGAGCGAGCAACAGGCCGGCCATTGAACTGAGTGGGTCGACCCACTATATAGCCGAACCTGGGCCCAGCAGCAGCTCACCAGCGAGTGAAATCGCAATGCCACAGCACCGCCGTGGCTGCAACATTCTATCTCTTCCATTCACCTTCTCAAGGCTCGTGTAATTATTATTATTGACACAATGATTGCTAGTATTTTGTTAGCTCGATTTTAATGCCTTTAGGCAGTCTACTATTTTGGTGTGTGTCCACGTTTTTTTTTTTAATATAGGGTTTTATATTCAATATGATGCATAAATTATAATTATTCTTTTAAAAAAGGATTGATAAGTTATATTAAATTTGAAATTGTATTTTTATATGCGCAATGGGTATCTGTTTACAATTTTAGTATGTATAATTTATAATTATTTAAAATTTTTAAATTATATTCAATGTAAAATATTATTGTTGTTTTCATATAAGTGATAGGTGTCAAGTTTGGCTATCCATTTTTCCATTTACATTTGAAATTGACTTTTATTATATATATCATATGGGTGGAAAATATAAATTGTGTAAAGCAACTTCGCTACAGCTTTCATGGACAGGTGTCAAGTACAATGAATGTTGATGGAGTTGGTAACATTGTAATAATATGGTAATATATTATTGTTATACTGATTGTTACAGTGACTGAGACTGATGAGTTCCACGAAATTTCACATAATATTCCCATAAACGAAACATATCGTTCTTCGACATGCTTGATAATTTAATTCCTGTTATCATATAAAACGTAAGGATATGATTTGTTAAAGCAATTTTTATTAGGGACCTTGAAACAAATTTAATTCGCATTCCTTTCAAGTCCGGGTGGTAACAAAAAAACAACTCTTAAAAGAACGAAAAAAATTAGTCAAGAATTTGAGCGGTTTGATGATTATTATCATATTATATAAATAAAGTTATAGTTATGTCCTTTATATGTAGCTGCATTTTTTCCCACATAAAATATGTTGTAAAATATGTTATCAAAATGAAAATTTCTTTGCCAGTAAGCAACTTTAGTATTAGTTATTCCATTTCTTTACTCCATTTCATTTAAATACAAAAAACATAAATATTTTATAGCGATATTTTGATGAAAATTAAAACGGAGGCTCGAAAAGTGTCATTACGTGATGGTCGCAGCGTCAGTAAATTGTCTCTTGACTACACCCGCGCAGTGCTCGTCATTTGTCAACGTCATCTCAAATCTTGTTTCTCTGTCTGGTATAACTAAGAGTCTCATCTTCACAGCGACTTCATTATAATTAATGTAGAAGTGGGAAGGAAGCTGAAAGTAATTTATCTGGCAGAGGCTTTTTAATAACACATCTTCGGTCAGCAGCAGCCGGTCCAGCGTGACGTAAGCTCAGGTATATAGAATATCGTGCTTGGGGCAGCGATTAGAGTAGACCACAAATTAGCCTTGTAAGGGTTATATATACTAGCGTGTTGTGATAGAAAAAAAAAAATGTTGTTTTGGTTTATTACATAGATAGCCTGACAAGTTTTGGTTTTGTATAATATAAAAACTAACTTTAAAATTGTGTGATGTGGTGAAGAGTATAATATACAGTATAATGACTGTTATTCATGATGCAGGATTTAAAAAGTACGTAAAGGTATATAGTATATACACCAAAATTATAATGAATGTCATTTGTACGCAAGCCATTTCTACACAGCTATAATATACATGCTCCCTGTGATAAACGATAGGCATGCCAATATTGTCGTGGAAGTTGCTGATGTTGAATGGTGACACATTATTTTAAATTTCATTCCTTACATTTGAATTAAAATAAATATATAATTTATTTTCTAGAATTAAAAGTGTTATTTACACGTTTAATGTGGTTATTCTAAAAGTTTGTTACAATAGTATACGGTGACGTCATTGGTGCGGCTGGTGCCTGCATGGTGCCGGGTGGTGCTCTCATGGCCAAGTAAAAGCAGGGCCTGCGTCTCCAGGGGTGAATCGCTCGCCTATAGGGGACAATCCACACACCTACCTCAACCTCGCAAGCTAAATCTTTTAAATCTAACATATTTCTTTATTACACACAGTTTTATGCGATCAATTTATTTCAATAGGGAAAAACACAATGAATGTTTTATATTCTTAAAAGCACTGAATTGCTTTCTTTAACCATATAAGCAAGTTACGCTATTATATATCGAACATTAATTCAGTTTTGTGAATAATGGGTGCATTTTATTTAAATTATGATCTATTCTGCAATTTTGCTCTCACTCTTGCTGTGACAATAATATATGTAACATTAATATATTAATTTCAATTGCATAATATTATATTTTCCCCTATAGGTCACCTAACCGTGCTGTTATAACTACAAATAAATTTGTCAACTTCAAAAAGTTTATGCACAATAAAGGTTCATATATAATAGACCTATCACATAATAACATTGAAATATTATATTACAGACATCCATTAGTTACGTAGCTAATGAAGTATGAATTAAGCTCTAATGACAATTAAGTTGTGAGTGTGCGATGTAAGCGTATAATATAGTGTACAAACAAGGCGCCTGTACTTCGTTGTTGATATAAATTTTGCATACCACACACCATTGCCGAGTACTGTAGCAGTTCTATATATATTTTATATATTTCCATGTTACAGTTGTATATATAAGGTGTTACTGAGCTGAGCAAAATATGCTGTCTATATTTTAAAACTGTATTGTATTTATGAAACGAACTGAATGTATATTTTATATCCCATGACTATATAAATTTCAGTCACAAAAAGCAACGCACTAAGCAATGAGAAATTTAATTTAGCTGAGAGGATTTAATAATGAAAATGGATATATACGATTACTACAATGCCAACCCTGCAGCCAGACAATATTATGACTAATGTGACTGATGGAGAGTATCTGCATGGTTTAAAAATTTTACTCTTATAACGCAATTGTCACGTTGATGACGATTCGTATATTAAAATTTTATTCTATATATTATACCAGTAATAAAATGTATATAAAATATGTCTGGACAGAATATAAAAAAGTTCCACAAGAAATTTGAGTATTCCTGTGGTTATTTGTTTTTCTCTTTAAATATTATGTAATGCGATTAATTTTTTTACGTGTTTGCTTGTAATTATGAATTAATAAAATATGATGTCGACACTGCAAAGGGTTAGTTGGTACTGTATAAAACCTGCACAATCGAGGATTGTCTGTCTGCCCATGTTGCGCATGTTCTCCGATTATCTTGATGTTCCCGCGGTGGCAGGCCATCCAGCTGGCTGTCATCTCGGTGGCACGGCTGGCTGCTCGCGAGGACCGCGAGGGGGCGGGGCTGTCGCCGGTTCCCACCGTCTCTAAACTCCCATGTATCTCAATCCCTGCTGCTTGGAGCAGCACCGTAACAAAACTCTGCTTGAACCTCGCTCAGCGCTATATATTAGCGTCCAACTTTATTGAGACATTTTTAAACATCCTAACATAGTGCAAGGTCATTACATATAACATGTATTAATCATTATTATGCGTAATTAAAAAATCTTACCAGAAATCTGTCCTTGCATGTGCATGGCTTTTCAAGATGAATTCTCGTTAGATAAAACTACTGTGTACAATAGAAAAAGGACAATTTTTACCAGATAGAATAACTAGAAGTAATTAACTTTAAAGTTACATTTTAATGTATTCTTAATATAATTACTATAAATGCCACCCTCTTCAATTTCAAATGCAGATCTAGCAATTTCTTTTATCACTGATGTGTATATAGCACTGGCAGCGCTCGCGGGAATCTTACTTAATGACACCCGCTTGTAATTAAAATTTAATTTTTTTCATTAGCAAGTCGTAGATTTTTTTTCCTGGGGACTCAGAAAATTTATAAGTGCTTGGAAGACTTTTTTCAGTGGATATATAAATATATTTAAACTCCTTCCTTTTTTTACCGTTATTATAGAACGTTCGTATTAAAATTTTAAAACGTCTTTTTCAACAAATATTTTTTAATTCTCCGTTTTCCTCTAAATAAACATAAACTGAGTGCACATTTTTTTTAGTATCTTCTCACGAGTTATACTAAAAATATATATAAAAATATCTTCAATTCTTTGTACATTTTTTTTATACATTACACGTTAAAGTTGCTAAAGGTTTATGTATCTAACACCAGTGTGCCATCGTGTTATGCATACACAGGTATAACAAAAGATATATATCCGCTTTTCTTCTCTTCTTCTTTTATATCTTACGCCTACATTTATATATATTATAAAAAGAAAAGGTATTATATATTAGGTACCATGGAATGTGTATGTACATAAAAAATATATTATAATCCCTTATGTCCTGAAGCAGTATAGCATCTTCTTGAAGGGTGCTGGTTGGCTTGGTGGCTCCCCCTTTCCACTCGTAAGAGTCAAAGGGCAGGCACCAAGGGGCTAAAAAGTGAAGCCCTATACTATACAGCTCGTGCATGCAAGGAGCTGGCTACTATTGCCTTCAAAATATTACACTACTTTCATTCAGGTTGAAACGTGTTGTTGTAGGTGCACACAATTATGATGGTGACAGTATAATGCATGGCGAGACAAAGTTCTTTTTTTTAATAAAGATTCTCTATAGGTGTCACTGACGTCAACATATTGTCTTTGCATGATATGTACTGAAAACATAGAAAAAATCAAAGTTCTTTATTTACTTTTATTTTCAGTTATTGCGCAGGCTAATTCATGTGAATTAATTCTTACATATTATGTTATATAAATTATTATGTACTAGAACTATAGAAAGATATTTTGACTGTTGAAGCTTCGCGCAACAGACAGAAAAAAATGCAAATTTGCAACTACTTTTTGGCCAGGTAAAAATAACAAATTTATATAATCCAAACATTTTAAAATTCACTATACGCACAGGAAATAGAAAACCCCTAGCATCCTTCACGCTTTATTTGTAAAGTTTGCTTAATTAATTTCCAAACAAAGATCAATAGCTTGACTGTCAGTTTAGCTTATATTATAATATAAAACAATAAATTGACTTAAGTCAATAATTTTTGCATGCTAATTGCTATTTTCGTGTAAAATAAATATAATTTGACTATACACGTGACTATAATATTATTATGGGCTTATTACACGATACAATTTTAGTTACAATTTTTCCTTGCAAGAAAATTTCCTCTCCATACAAACAAATGGAGATTAAGTTTTCTTGCAAGGAAAAATTGTATACAATAATTAGACAAATTGTAACATGTAATACCGGCTTTACTTTTCACACGTCAGTGATAAGTGACTTATAACATCATGTCGTAACATTCATTCTTTTCCATGTGGTGTGAATGTGCTTAATTGTTTACATGATGCGGAACTAAAAGCTGATGACATTTTTATCGCAGGCATAAAGAATGAAAGTATTATAGGAGATATTAATTAAATTGTAATCATAACTAAAAACTCTATAAAGGCTTATATTCTCTCGGAAACATTAGGTGAGTCTGAGGTGAGTATAATATGACCCACAGCGAGCGTGATAGTGATAATATGCTGATATCAGATAGTGTATTATATAGTTGTTCTTGATGTCGATTAGTGTGAAATTAAAGAAAATGTTCAACCGTGTTGTCCGTCTTGTCATTGCCCATAGCAATAATGTATCAGGTTACTTATTATCATTAGCATGATTATATACGTTTGCTTATTAACTATAATACTAATATTACTTATTGCATGCAATATGTCATGTTTGTTGTCATGTGTTGTGTACAAAATTGTATACAAGTAAAAAATAAAATTACGTAATCGATTATAATTTAATGTTTATTTATTTTAACATTTTAATTAGGTTAGAAACGGAATCTCTCTTTTCTTCATATATATTTCATTCTAAGTTTGTCGTATGTGAAATTATAAAATTAATATAATTAATTAATATTAATATACTAAGAGGGCAATAATGGGGCTATTAAAATTAGCATCAGGGTTTTTTAGCGTGTGCTGTGTATTATAGGGGCGGATCCAGCTCGCGGCTCCGAGGGGGGTGGGAGAGGCGGGGGGGGGGGGTAAATTTTTCAATGTATTTTGGGTTTTTTTTTGGGAAAGGCGGCGATCGCCCCCATCGCCCTTCCCCCCCTCCCCCCTCCCCTAGGCTTAGATCCGCGCCTGGTGCTGTGCTGGATACGCGAGGAAGATAATTTTTTTTTATTACATGATTAAGTAGTACATGTCATGTTTTTACAATCTACAATGACGTTCTTCTTCTTTGATCAAAAAAGTACTAAATTAAATTTATAGAATGCACGATTGACCCTGATAGTTACTTAGCTCAGCTACCACTCACTCGTTGAATTATTTTCCCTTTCGTTTCTGTTACACCTGCAAAAAAGGTGTATATCTTGAAGACGACGACTGCCGTTCTCTTCTCTCATTCATTCCCCCAGCTGCGGGCGGGGCGGGGAGGTAGCACAGCAGCAGCTCGCGCTATCGTGGCGGCGGTGGAGAGAGCAGATCGATCGGTGCGAAGGAGACGGCGGTCTGAGAGCCGCCTGCCATGTTGTCACATTGGAGCACCACACTTCGAGTCCCGCCGCTGGCAAAGAAAACGTGACTTCACACAATAGCCAGCTAAAACAATAAAACAATCATCTCGCAGTTTTTTTTATGAGTGAATTCTTTGTTGTAAAGTAGAATTTACTGTGCTGGGGTTAAATTGTAATCCCGAACAATTTTATTTTTAATAATTTACCAGCAGCAGGCATGGATTTAACCATACCAGACTCGTGAACTGCAGTAAAAATATTGCATTATATATATTTTTATGATTTTTTTATATTTTTGTTTTAATTTTTTGCTTTATATAATACTTATAATAGTTTTGAATTTAGAACATAAAGCTACGTACATACACGATTGGCCGGATCAAAAAATTCGTTTCATATTTACATTTCCGATTTACTAAAAAATTCTAAAAGCTAAAATATTAAAAAAGTCTGAGCCAATCAGAAAATTTGAAAATTCCGTTCCAAAAATAATCTGACAATATTATATATGTATCATTTACTATAATGCGAAAATCCGTAGAAATTAATACCCTTCTATTCGTCACAGGTGCAGTATTCCGATACATCTTCATCTATTAAAATGCAGATACAGATTGATTTGTAAGAAATGTGGGTAACTTACGCAAATCCACTTAATTGACTTTGTATAATAGAAAAATTGTCGTTTATTGATTTAGAAATAGTTTTTGAAACCTTATTTGCTCGGTTTCATTATTTATATAACGCTTGATTCTCCAAAATATTCCTCTGAAATAAACAATCCTTTACCTCATGCGGCCTCATGTCGATGAATTGAAGATACAAGGGCAAGAGCAATCGATGATCGTGCTGTTTTTTTTATGTGTGTTCTGTCATGTGAAAGTTTAAATTTGCTATACATCTCGTGTACTCGAAATAAGAAGTTTTTGCGTGCAACTTGTGTTTGTGTATTCAGCTGGTGGTCTCGCTGCTTGTTTTGCTATAGCGTGTTTTATCGCTCACCGCCCCACGATATGTTGTCATTGAGGGCCATTAGGTGGCGCCTGATGGGCACACGTGACAGACAAGAGAGATAAGATGGTTACCGCACGTTGTTGAGACGTAAACTCGAGAAACATATATTTGCCTCATGAATATTTCGTTCTAATCTGCTAACTTAAAATTTTGTTGCTATTAGATACGCGCGGTACAATTCATTTTATATTTGACATTATAATTGTTTACTTTTTGAAGCAGCTATAACGTATTTGGCTTAGGAATTTGCAAGATAAGCAACAAGAAAAAAAAAATTATGCAGTTTTTACCGTAGAGAAAATTCAAGTCCACGCCCGTATATACTTCAGTCTTACAGTGGGTGGGGCAGTGAAGTTTATGACTATAGTGGCATGCTGCAGGTGCAAACATTTGTCTTGTTATATATTTATAATAGGTGGGTACGTCTTCACCATCGATTGACTTTCACTGATGTCATGCCTCACAATCAGTCTCACTTTCGGTCAACTTTCTATACTTCCGATCTGCAAATTTCACCTAGCTTGCTTCTTCCTGCTCCCCTTGTCGTGAAAGGAAGTTCATGTTTTAATCTTTATTATGAATAGTTAATAATTATAAGTGGAAAGTGAACAAGCTTCACTAGTTTTTATAATAAATTAATAAAAATGCATTTTTTTTTTAAATATTAACTACAAGTAGTATATTTTAAATTTATATATTAATTTATAGTCGTAGTTCGGTAGAAAGTTTATTTTAAATATATTCTGTTATATATAAAAAAAAAGAATAAAGGTAAAAACTCCCAAAGGTGTGAGACAAAATATTTTATTTGTTTTTATTACTTTGCACCCACTTTTTATCAATGATATTTATGACCATGCACGACATTATGTCTCTATATATAAATATTACTACTTTCTCTACTTTTTACCACTGGGAATCGTAGAAGTTTCATTTTTTTGTTTTCATTTTTTTTTTCTTTTTGTATAATATTTATTTGCCCAAAAGTACGCAGAGTAAATTTTTTCTCTCTTACAATGTATTTAACGTTTTAAATGCATATTTGTATTAATCTTATGCTAAGTGCTATATTGATTGATTATAAAAGGGACAATTTATACCATTGAGATATCAAGTTTCACTATTATTCGACCAATTAACTGATAATCTATTTTATGCCTTATTTAAATGATATTTAATTTGAAGACAATTTATTAGCCCCTAAAAAACATGAGACTGGTGGTACACAGATAGAAGGGAGGGGAATGGTGTTTTGTTTCTGGTCGATGATGTTTGATAGGGAACATGCTCGCCGCTGATCCCCCCATGCACTCCCCCGCCGCTCTCTGCACTTCTTCTCCCTCGTCTCGTACGCTCCCCTAGTCTAGGACGACCCTGCCAAGGAGAATGCATGTTTGGGAGGTAACACCGTGGTGGTGCTGTTCAATTAAGCGAGTCAGACTCGAGTCCATAAGGTAGTTGCCCCGTCCACTATAATTTAGAAGGTGTTAAGTTGGAATCATTCATTCATTAATTGGATTCATTTAGTGGCGCTCAGTCAGTGTGATTCAACTTTTTTTTTTTTTTTTTTTCTCTTTCAGAATTTCCGCCATCATCATGTGTATTTTACAGCTAAACAAACACAAACCTAATATGCATATCGTGTTTCTTTCCCTATATATGATATTCCACACTTAGTATCTCCCAAAGATTTGGTATCTCCAAATTATTAATTGTATACCATTCTCTCAGCTTCTTCAGTAGCAAGAACTGAATATATGGTGCTCGTAAAAGTTTATCTCTTCCAACTATAGCCACTACTGAATTCTGCTCGAAGGCAACTGGAACTTTGAAGGGTCAGTTAGAAATAGGATCTGTGTTACAAATGACCTTAGAATTAGGGGAAATTTATTTCTTAGCCTTTGTTGAATACCAAGTGGTTCCCCTGCATTACCTCATTTTCTTCTACGCATGGTTTCAATGTCTGCTCATTCTTTTTGCCCGACTGCCGTGCTATAAGACGAGAGTGAACAGCCAGATCTTGGTCACCGTGGACCGTTCTGCTAACTGCCTTCCTCTAATAGTATGGCTCACTGAATGCACGCCTCTGCGCTGTGTTTGTAAACCAAGCATTCAAGACTTTTCCACCCTAGCTTCTTTTTTTTTTCTTTTTTTACTCACTTCGTGTGAAAGAGATGTGTGTTATTGTTATACTGCACTGTACAGTGTATAATACTAAATAGTTATAATAAAGCGGAATAGGCGTTTCATCATAAATTCGAGACATTAGGCGCCTTCATCATGACCTGAAGCAAGGAATGAAATGTGACGCTACGTATAAGGATAATGCCCTCGTATCGTCATAATAACCATCATGTGAAAACTCCCAGGAGCCGTCGGTGTTAAAGAATGCTATCACACGTCATTGTGTATAGAAGGAATTTCATTGATCAGAATTAATAGCATATGAAAGAGGATTTAAATTATTTGCAGCAGACCAAGAATATCATCTGTCTGAAGTATATTTTTTTATGTATTGAGAATTTTATCTGATGAAGCACGCAAACTTGAAAACGACCTTTCAAATTGCATATATGCTAAAATTACTTTGCGTCTAATTATCTTTTAAAACATAATGCTGATGAGCCAGCATTATGTTTTAAGACTTTTAAGCTTCTCATGTGAGTTTGAAATATAACTATCAGATTTACTCACATCATCGGAATTTTATAATGCATGATATCAAAACCGCACACCGCACATATTAGCTTTAGATAAACTGATGATTTTAGCCTGCATGTTTTAGGTAAGAGGTCCCCTTCGTTACTACAACTGGAACAAAGTAAAAACTACCTTTCCTTGTCAAATGATCACATCATTTCGATATTTTTCGGGAATAGCTTTGAATTTCGTGCGTTGTATTGCGTGAGTTACTACGGTCCACCAGAGCATACTTGAGTAGGAGGCCAAAACCCAGCCGGCGCGATCGTCATCTGTCGAGACATTAGCCGTCCGGAATTTAAAAAATAACATGCAATGTAATCGGGAGGAAATATTTTTTTTTTAATATTTACTTGATATTAATGAAGGTGTCTTGTAGTGCGATAATACTTCAATGTAGTCTCCCGTTTGCTAATTATTTTATTTAGTTCATAAATATCATACTTCTTGAGAAATAAGACGGTAAAGATAGGGCGGGAACTTGGTTCTATCTTCCAAGCTTTAGTAATGTATCATGACGTCACGAAATATTGAAATTACAAAAGTACTTGAATCAACTTTCATACATTATTTTCGATGTAGTAAATAACTTTACTTGATATATACAAAGTATAAAAAATGCAATTAAGTAAAGTGAAAGTCACTCGCTATGAAGAAAGGCTTTCAATGTTCATATGACGTCATCGCCAGTAAACTGACTTTTATTACTTCGCGCATGCCGGCGCATGCGCAGATGTAACAGAAGTAGCAGAAGTCGGGTTCATAAAAGTTTAATTTAAGTGTATTAATATTGTTTTTGCGTGAAAAAAAAGGTTGTCCAGTAAGATTAAACTATATTAGAGTTAAACTTGTTTCATTTTGAAAACTCTAGCATACAGCGTAATTGTCGTAAACCGCGACCAAAGTGAAGTCCTCTCCCATTTGATTACACGCAAACCTGCTGCTCAGTAGGACGGCTATTGAAAAGTGGGCGCGGTCGTGTTGTGGCCTTCTACTCAAGTTCGCTCTGGGTCCACGCTCTGTATCACGCACGCACGCACACAAGTAGAGAGTTCTCATTAAATTCATCGTGTTCAAGGAACTGTCAATAAACTTTACACTACATTAAAAACACATACAACAATATACAGCAGTGTTTTTTTTTTTAATGAGCTGAAAAAAATATAATGATTTTACTTGCTTCGTTAAAATCAATTAATCTGTATAAATTAAAGCTAATTAACAAAACACATTTATTAATTACTTTTCAATTTTGACATTGATAAATTACTGTTTTAAATTTAAAGTATAATAAAAATATTTAAAATACAGCAATATCTTATATTATTATTTTAATATGATATATATTATAATATTTTGTATTTCAAACAATTAGCTTCAGTACACATCTGCCTCTGTATTATAATAATGTCAAGATTATTATAAAGGAAAGTTTTGTACATGCATTTTACATACATTTATAATGGAACTTGCACCCTTTAGCAGCAGAATAGAGCACGCGAGGGCGCGCAGAAGCAGCAGGCAGTCAACTCAATCCTCCCCATTCATGATAAGGCCCCAGCTCTGCAGCATAGCAGCTCTCCATGCCCTTATATGGCCACGAAGAAACTCAAGTGTACAAGGGGGAGAATTTTATGTAGGTGGTGGCTCTTCTTTGTTCTCTTTCGCTCTATATTTTTGTTGATGAAGTGTACATGATATAGCTCAACTTTTTAGAATTATAAACGTATTATAATTTTACGAATGTGTTTGTTAAAAAAAATAACTTTTTACAGTTCTATAATCGATTATACATGTGTTAAAGTAAATTATTTAATGTAAATGTTAAATAAAACGTGTGTTATCATTTAACTAGCTTTTAAATGATAAGATAAATCAAAATGTATATAAGCTTTAATATTTTTAAAGGTTAAAAGCATTAGTATAATAATATTATCTGTACTTGATTTTTAAATCAAAGTTTAGTTAGCAAAGAAAGTATAAAACAGTAAGAAGTCATAAAAAAATCAGCACAAAGCTTTATAATATTTATACAAGTATTTAGTGCCTAATCAAATTATTATCTTTGTTGAGTACCTTCCTCCATTGACGTGGGTTACCTTCCCCTCTTGGTTATTATTTCCCCGCATCATGAATCATCCACTTTAATCTCATCAACCAATTACCAGAGATATATAGGCCGGCCTATCTCACACTCGCATGTCACCCATTGTTAGCTTTTTTATCTGACTTGCGACTACATTAACCCATCATGACTTACGTATGACATCACACAACGCCATGCATTACTTTTGTCGTTTTTATTAAATGGAGTACCGATCTCAATTTTTTTTATTGCAGAGGGTGCAAAAATATGCTACTCTGATTTTTTTTCAGGTTTTTTTGATACCGGGAAGTATTTTTAAAAAAATTATTGAAAGTCCTTGATGACGTCATGATGACGTCACGAGGCGCCTCTCCTTAAGAAAAGGATAGGACATTAACGCCCGTGACGTCATAAAACGGACTTTCAATAATTTTTTAAAAATACTTCCCGATCTCAGAAAAATCTGAAAAAATTCAGAGTAGCATATTTTTGCACCCTCTATCCATTTCTGCAATAAAAAAAATTTGAGGTCGGTACTCCATTGGAACAGAAAGAGAGGATAGTAATATAATTTGCAGGTTATCAGGTAGTATTTTTATAAATGACTTGCACATTAAATCCTCTTTTTATGTTTACTACATTAATATCACATCATCATTTTTTGCTGCATCAATGGTAAAACTGTAATATAAGGTGCACACAAGGGAATTATAGTTCTATTATCATAATTATTTTTTACATAATTTAACTTCATGGTAATATAATTAATAAATTTTGTTTGAGTTTAATTAACAGTATAGGAGACAAAACTTGATAGTTATTTCAAAGAGTTTTCATTTACTACGTTCACATGACGATGTTTAATACGTATCCCTTGGTGACGAATAATGTTATTCTTATATGAGGTGTCGTCAACGAATCCGTATTAAATGCTTTTAGATACGCTGTCGATATTGTATGGTTGTATCAAATAACCCTTGAAGTGAGTCTTGAAATAATAATATTCACCGGCAAGTCAGCTGTTTTCTGTTTGTTATTTTTCTTTGATCATTGTATTCATTGTAGAGTTGGTTAATTAATTAGACATGGTTTTTATTATGACTGATTTATGACACAAAATATTTTCTGTATGCAATTATTTTTGCTTGATGCATGGAAAGGGTAGACATTATAATTTCATGGTGACGAGGAATTTTGCTCGCGTTTTAATAACGGAGAACTTTTTTTTTTAACAAGAATTCGTGTCTCAACATTTTAATGAAGTTATGCCGCGTCGTTTCACACTAATGACCTAGTGGGTTGCCTGCCGTGGTAATTTAGAATTACTATAAGGGAAGTTTGTAGTGAATTTCGCAACGTGCTCTTAATAATTATGCTGACTCTTTTATGTTATTTGCAACACCAAATCTAATTTGATATATATATATTAAATCCTTAATTGTAACCTATTGTAAATTAAAGCTGCTATTGCTGTAATAATGACCAATTTGGCAAATATTTAATTCCACTTTTCCTCAGATAGAAGTACGAAGAAAATTTCATTGCAAGAAAATACAATAGCTTCTTGTCGCGGTAAAATAAGGAACATGCAAATTTGTATCTTACCAGATTGCCACCCACTTGCTTTCTCATTATTACATTAGTACAAGTGAAATAACCTAGGTCATACCGCCAATGTGCATGACGTCACAAATGACGTCATATTTAACTCTTGAGACCTTCTCCTTGTCAATTGTTTTGTTTCAGGTATTTTTACCAACAATAATAAAAAAAAAAAAATCTACGTCATATGCTTTTACAAAAAACAGCTGTAATTTGTTGTATATTTCCGGTGTATTGAATATATTACAAGAAAGATGGCGATAAATGTTTTGAATTTTTTTTTTATGTCTGCAACATTTTGAACTTGGGTGGTCTGTGAGCTTCCTTGCCGCAGGCATTGGTCGAAGAGGGATTTTAAGAATGGAAGGAAGGAAAAAATCACTTTGAGATGTTCCGCTCTAATGCAGTTGTATAATAAGGTGCATTGCAGAAGGGCATTCTGTACAAGGCGCTATGTCATGGCATTTAAAGCTGTTCATTGTCAATGCTAAAACATTTATTTTGTATAATAATCTGAGAATCATGCAGAACACTGTAAAAAATAAAATAAATGCACTAACTAAATTGTAAAGGTTATAATAAGGTTATATAATAAACTTCTGCTGTTTTCGATTTATATGAAGTTAGTTGGTAGTACTTTATAGAGTTTATAGTGTTTATACTGTAAGACAATTCTAATCAGCTGCATTTGTACAATAAGTGTAGGCAGGTGTAATTCGCATAAATATGTCATAAATATTAAATCTTTAACATCCTGTAAATAGATGATGGATGTTGTTATTTTTAATAAGAGACAGCTTTAAATGTTTGTATTGTTTGCCTGTCTTACTGAAGAATATAAATTATGACAGACTTTCAAGGATAAAGGAGGCATTTGTGTTTGCTTATAAAATTTAATGCACTAAAAATTACATAAATTAGCACGATAATGAACCATCACTTTCTATGATATTGCATCAAAATTATACTGCTGCATGAAATGCTTTGCCCATTCATCACATTATGTACGATCATGACTGCACAAGGTTTTTCACTTGATGCTAATTTGTATTCTCGTCTGCTCTTCCTCCCAGCATCCTCATGCTTGTAACGCATCAGCTGGGCTAGCTGCAGGAAGTTGATTGCACATCGCATGAACGCTCCACTGTATATTATAGGCTCCATCGATGATCACTGACTCAGCAGCATCACTCGACGAAATTCATTGGAAATTTTGATACCAACAGTTTGATGTCGGGTTCGACACTTTGGACAACAAGCGCGTAGTTGTATAATACGATTACTGAATTTTATAAACCGGCACATAGAGCGTAAAATTTTAACCACTTCT
Source organism: Siphlonurus alternatus (assembly GCA_949825025.1). NCBI lineage: Eukaryota > Metazoa > Arthropoda > Insecta > Ephemeroptera > Siphlonuridae > Siphlonurus > Siphlonurus alternatus. Next base: position 11,928,670 of record OX463781.1, read on the forward strand.
TTTAATGTTTTAACCTCAGCATACAAGCAAAACTAATGTATTATAAATGAACGAAGTAATGTATAGCAATGCTTGCTGCATGTATTTTTTTTTTTTTTTTTATTTGGAAATTACTTGGGTGTATATAAGAATATAATAATCTTGATGTTATTGTAAAATAACGAATACCACCACCCACAAAAAGAATTCTGCTATTACTTTATGGTCTTGCTGTTCCGTATAGTATTGATATTCCATTATATGTTAAATCATGCAGCATCGGCTCATTACAATATCGTGTAGGAGACGTTGTTCTTTGCTACATAAGTGCAGGTGTCAAGTGGACAGGTGTGGGTAAACATTTGTATCTTGAGTCTGTCTTGTCGGGACAACCTGCCCTGTGCGACGTCCGACACTCGCCTGCCGCGCCCGCCCGTTCGCTTGCTTGCTTGCGAGAGTTATTTACGCTTGGTAACTCATGCAAATAGAGGAACTGACTTTTATAAGTGGGGATGGATCGTTTTCATGCATTGAGGCCACCGACATATTATAGAGGGTCTACTTTCCGCTCAAACAAAAACAATCAAAACAAAACTAATTGAATGCGAAATGAAAAGGATTGTCTTATGACGTGAAAATTAAAAGGATTATTTTTTTAATGCAATGTAAAGTAATGAATGGAAAATGTAATTTAATGTGAATTCTTTGTTTCTAAAAGAAGAGAATTTTTGCCCGAGAGGAAATGTTTTATTTGACAGTGCTTTCTAGATTTTTTTTTAATTAATAAAAGATTTAGTTTGAATTAATTAAAAAAATGTTAATTAAAATTACTTTCTTTGATGAGTACTTGAAATTACGAAAAATGGCTTATTTGTTTCCAAGACACGACCTTGCTCTGCGAGAGATGTCATGAGAACATAATGTTTTATTAACGTGTATTACATAATACTCAGTATGATCGTTGAACCATATTGCAGTAAATTGGATAAAAAATTTCGCCCTGGTAAGCAAACTGTGTGGAGTAACAGTAATTTGGAAAAAAAAAAAAAAAAAATCAGAGATCATCTAATAAGTCATTGACCTCATTTCTTGAGTTTTACACTCTACAATATTATTTTTAAGTTAAAAGTTTTATATTTTTAGATATGTAAAATCAGAACATCGTTGCGATGTTATTGAGCAAGCTTTGCTTTCAGTACACATTTTGAGAAATCCCTCCTGCGACATTTTTCGTTATGTTCGATGGTTTTTACTTCTCCTTTCAGAGTAACAAATATCACGTCTGTTTACTATTACAAGGTGTAAAAAGAGATAAATGCTTGTTAATTTTTTAAGTACCTGAACGTTTCCGACTGTAGTTTCCGACAATTTCCGTTCTGTAACAAGGCAAAAACTTGGTTATGGACCATACGGGACACATAACAAATAAATACAAGCATATAAATACTTCAGTTCATTTGAATTTAAAATGCGTGAAATCGTTTCTGGCTTCGTTAACTAAAGGTTAAGGGTAAGATAACGCCACCAATGTTAAAAAAAAAAAAAAAAAACTCACAAAAATTATGAAAAAAATTTAAAATGTTCTCCTCTACACCCCCTATCAGTAGCTAAAATATCAGGTATACATACAAATACGATCTAGTTTTTGAGTTATGAATAGACAATAATGGTTGCATTTTTTTATTTCATAATTAGAAAATATACCTGAAATTATGCTTTTCTGAATTTTTTTCAGATTTTTTGGAGTGCGGGAACTAATTTTAAAAAAATATTTAAAATCTCTGAATTAGGGTGGTACACCTGATGGGACAACCGTGACGTCATTTGTCGTGCTGTGATTGGCTATTGATGACATCACGGTTGCATTGATTGGCTATTGATGACGTCACGGTTGTCCCATCAGATGTACCACCCTAATTCAGATATTTTAAATATTTTTTAAAAATTAGTTCCCGCACTCCAAAAAATCTGAAAAAAATTCAGAAAAGCATAATTTTATGTATATTTTCTAATTATGAAATAAAAAAATGCAACCATTATTGTCTATTTTTAAAGATGAATTATTTAACATGAAAGTTCCATTTCTCCATGTTGAAGTAGTCGACTTTAAAAATTCATAACTCAAAAACTAGATCGTATTTGTATTTTAGCTACTGATAGGGGGTGTAGAGGAAAACTTTTTTTTTTTTTTTTTTTTTTTTTTTTTATAATTTTTGTGTGAGGGATTTTTTTTAACATTGGTGGCGTTACCCTTAAGCCATATTTATTATATTTATACGTGTTCCAATTAATCCCATGCATACGCGAGATTCATTATCAGATGACTGAAATGTTTGCGTGTTGTTGTTGCAGAGGCGTTGCTGCAGTCCCGTCCACTGCCGCACATCCCGGACCTGCAGACGGAGGGCGAGTTGTCCGGGCTGCCCATGCCGCTGCTCGAGGGCGCCACCCGCTGGACGTCCAAGGAGAACCTGCTTGCCCAGGAGGAGGACGACCCGCAGCTCTTCGTGGCGCTCTACGACTTCCAGGCCGGCGGCGAGAACCAGCTCTCGCTCAAAAAAGGTAACCCTCGAGACCCAACTTGACGTGTTTTCTTACACCAGCGAGGAGAATACAAAATAATGTAGAAGGTTTACGTTCAGCTCGTTCAGTTGCTTCTCAGTTGCTAAATGCTGAAATAATATGATTTTTCATCTAGATTTTTTAAAGGTATAACAAATTATTTTTCCGTTTTCATAAGTTTTCATGCAGGATCGTTATTGATATTATGTCATTTTTGAGACGTGTAAATTTACGACTCAAACTTGCTAACTTTTATATTACAGGCAGTCTCTCTTCTATGCATTTAGTTTCCTTGTATCATTTTAGCTCCTATGTTAATTTACAGATTGGCTAAAAATATAATTGTTATTTTTTTTTCTATACTTAACTAATATTCAATAAAACAATGATGTGTTGATATTTCAAAATGCAACAACAAAGACAGGCTATCTTGCGTTTCAAAAAATAAATAAATATGCTGTCACTCAAAAGCTGATGAGATAAAAATACCCCCTTTTTTATGCATGGGATCACATCTCTGAGTTTTCTCTCCTTCAGTGAAAGAAACTGCTAATGGACGTTTGGTGCTGCAAGGCCGTGTGAGTCACAAAATAAGCCGAACCAAAGATTTTGAGCCGAACTCTCCGGGGACGAACGCTCGTCCACTCATTCTTGTCTCTTCTTTGGCACGGAATGCATGATAACGTGGAACATGAGATTTAATAATAAATATTATATACGTTTTATTAATGTTTGTCAAATAAATGTCAAACAACTGCCGTAAGTTTCAACTCTCGCAAGTATACCATGCATTAATTTATTACTTCTAAAGCTTACTAAATCTCTTTTTGAGGGGTTGACTCTCATAAAACCATTCAATTCAATTCACACATTCGCTGAATGTATAGTCATGTATATTATATAAGATTTTTAAGAAGATAAGAAGTGTGCGAATGAGCTAAACAATCATGTGTCAAAGAACAACAATAGAGTCAATAGTCAATTTTACTTTTATTAAATTTGTTTGATATCATTCTATAAATTTTATTATTGATTATAAATCCATGCAATTGACAATAATGGAAATTTCAGCTTCACGTCTCGTTATTTTGGTGATTCTCGTTTCTATTTCTTACTTGACATAAGCACGAGTGTGACGTGTCGCGGGGGTGTTTCAGGCGAGCAAGTGCGCATCCTGAGCTACAACAAGAGCGGCGAGTGGTGCGAGGCCCACTCTGCGGCCGGCCAGGTGGGATGGGTGCCGTCCAACTATGTCTCGCCCGCCAACTCGCTCGAGAAGCACTCGTGGTGAGTACCATTCAAGTCGACCCTCTCGTGATCATGACCAGCAGGCTCCCATCGAAAGTAAATAATTGTGGTAGTACGTATAAGGCAAGATAAAAAAAAATAATAAAGCTAGAGCTAAATAGTACTTAACTTAAATTTTGTTACTTTCTGTGCATTTATTCTCTTTTAATGATTAAATTATTAAATTCGTGTATTTTTTTATATTTTAGTCTTCGACGTGATTATTTTTGGTCTCGGTTATTTTATTTCCCATGTGTTATATTTATACAGCTTACTGATAACTGAACATCGATTGCTTTGTCAGCATTTTAATAAACATTATTTTATTTATATTTTTATCGACGTTATTAAAATTTATGTGTTTGGTCAGTTCAAAGTTTTTAAGCATTCAATTATAATTTTTTCCCCGTGTAAATAGAAATAAAGCCAAATTGCTTTTATTTCAATGAACATCGGAAAAAATATTAAAAATAAATCGCGTTTTCGGAGGAAGTTTGGATTTCGCACGTCAAGATCAAAGCATTCCACTTCAATTGGTTTTACTGCTCCTCGTGTTGGTCCAAATGCTCACAGCCTACCCTCTTCTTCCCTCCCACCCCCTACATCCCCTTGGTTTCTTTCAGCAACGTGTTGGGACTTGCGTGCCCGCTCCTCTGAATGCTGCTTTGTTCTCTTGAATGGAAACGGCATATGGCCAGCATGTCAAATTTTATGCCATGTAATTTCATTTCATTGAATCGTTGGAGAAAAAGTTTAAACCCATTATGTATTTACGCATTGTAAACGTAATAAAAGTAATTTATCTTCATCGTATTTTAGTGATATTTAAAAGATTTGGCAAGTTGAAATGAACCGAACTAATCTAGCATATCAGCCAGATTTGTTATTTAATATTAACTCTATGGTTATTCTCTTATTATTTTCATATAATGTCATCGAGTTTGAGTACAAAAAGTAAATTGTTCAGTCAACTGCATATCATGTCATTTATTCATTGTGACCATAATTATTGACAAGCTTCAACGTAAAAATGCCGCAGCGCCGCATTCTGACATCGCTCCATAAGGTTTGTTAGGAGAAAGATCTTCTTTATTTTTTCATTCAAATTCTATGCTGCACAAAATCTCAATTTTTTTTTTATGTTGTGTAAAGTGATCTTTCCCGTGGCTCATATGAATTATTAATCTTGCCCTTCATAAGAACCGTCGGAAAAAATTAAAAACGAGGTACCGCTGGGTTAAAGGATAGGAAGCTTGATAGAACATGTCGTCGCGCGCAGTTCGCGCGCTAGATTTTCATTGGCTGAGAGAATTGTGTCGTCAGCTTCTCAATGTGTACTGTACACATGGCAGTTATAAAATCTTGACAGTATTTTCTTTTATTTTTGCCTTGGCTAATATGTAAAAAAAAAAAATCCTTTAGTTGATTAAGTATCACAAAACATAAACATAGATCATCATTTTATGTATTTATATTTTGTATCCCTTACTTATAATATCTTTCAACAACTTATTACGTATTTTTAATTTTTGGGGGTCCTATCTGATGAAACATGAGATGAAAATAAGATAACCTCATTAATGAGAGTGTATTTGCAGGTACCATGGTCCGATATCTCGTAATGCAGCTGAGTACCTTCTGAGTTCCGGCATCAATGGCAGTTTCCTTGTGCGAGAGAGCGAGTCGAGCCCTGGTCAGCGAAGCATCTCTCTGCGTTACGAGGGCAGGGTGTACCACTACCGTATCAACGAGGACCCTGAGGGCAAGGTGTTCGTAACTGCGGAGAGCAAGTTCAACGCCCTGGCCGAGCTGGTGCACCACCATTCAATGCACGCAGATGGACTGATCACACAGCTTCTCTATCCTGCACCCAAACACAACAAGCCAACTGTCTTCGCTCTTAGCCCTGGTGAGTGTGATCACCACAGCAATGTAATGAAAAGTAATTTTGGTGGTGTTGTAAGGATTAAATCACTATGGAAATTAACCTACAATTTTTAAAAGATTGTGATAATTTTGAAAAGATCCTGGACTTAAAACAGTTACTTTAATTCTTCGTAAATTTACCTTACAAAACACTTTGTCACAACTTTTTTGCTTTATAGAACCTGATGAGTGGGAGATAAACCGCACGGACATTGTGATGAAACACAAGCTGGGTGGTGGCCAATACGGAGATGTGTATGAGGCAGTATGGAAGAGGTACAACATGACTGTGGCAGTCAAGACACTCAAGGTACGGTACAGCAGCTCTTTTAGAATAATATATAGTTGTTGAAAAGACAGTGCAGGAAAGAAAATATTGGGCCTAGTAGTTTATACAAAAGACAAGGAAATTATAAACCGTGAAAAACTTATATGATTTTTTTAGATTTCTTTCGATAATTCATAATATATTTTATTATTTCCTAAAAGTATTTTTGTTTTAGTCAAATTTTATGCATGTTTAAGGTTTAATGTCAGTGGGCTTAGTATAAGATGGTGAACCAGTCCGAAAATTTCAGCTAACTTTCCTGAAACCACAAAATTATTTTCCATGGGGAAAAAAAAGACAAAATTCGGTAAAATTTTCGATAATTTCAAAAATAAAAAATATTGAGCCGCAGTGACATTAATCCTAAATGTTTCTGCTAATTGGTTAAAAAAAATTATATTTTTGCTTGAATCATATCATGATAATTATGACTACACTGATACTGGGTCGAATGATGTACCTTGTTTATTATGTGTGTGTTATGGCAAATATTTTTCAGTGAATTCAATTTCTATATTGACGTTAATTTGCAGGAGGACACAATGGCATTGAAAGATTTCCTTGAAGAGGCAGCTATTATGAAGGAAATGAAGCATCCAAATTTGGTGCAGCTACTTGGTAAGAAGGATGATTTAATGCTATTAACAACAGTTCCAAATAAGGAAAGAAATTAAATTAATCAATAATCATGATTTGCATTAATTAAGCAAAAAATAATACAATGCCTTGATATAATAGGTATGAATTATTTTAGTTTAGTTATTCAAAATTTGAGAGATATGTACTTTCCTGTGTAGGTGAAAACGATCATGTTAATATTTTAAAGAGATCAGATATCACTTTTAACTTTGCTGGGTTAGTTAGACTTTGGAGTACTGTATAATTTTCCTGTAAAAAAGGTTTCAAATTTTTGTAACGTTTTTTAATTTTTTGCATGTTTTATATCAGATTCTATCTGAAAAGGCACAATATCTACTTATACTGTAAGCTATATAACTTGTTATTTTCTGCTCAGGTGTATGTACACGAGAGCCTCCCTTTTACATCATTACTGAGTTCATGAGCAAGGGTAACCTGCTGGATTACCTGCGCACGGCCAACCGTGACCAGATCAATGCTGTTGTGCTCATGTACATCGCCACGCAGATCGCAAGTGGAATGAGCTACCTCGAAAGCAGGAACTTTATACACAGGTGAGGAGCATAAAGTTCACAGATATAGACATCAGGTTGTTGATTGAGTACATCAAGTTCTGATAAAGTCGAAATACATATATTATACTTTGTACAGTGTTTTACTGCATATTCTTATAATGTTATGAAAGTCTGAAAATATCTCAGATCGATAAATATGTACACTCTGTAGTAACATTGCAATTAATTTATACAGCCATTACCATATTCAATGCTTTGTTTTACAGATTTCTGACCACCATATGTGTGTTTACAGGGATCTGGCTGCTAGGAACTGCCTTGTTGGTGAAAACCACCTGGTGAAGGTTGCTGACTTTGGTCTTGCGAGATTAATGCGTGATGACACATATACCGCCCATGCAGGGGCCAAGTTCCCCATCAAGTGGACGGCTCCTGAGGGTCTTGCCTACAACAAATTCTCCACTAAGGTAGACACTGACCCTTATTGTGAGAGAACCTCCACTGACAATTTTGTTTACAGTCTGACGTCTGGGCATTCGGCATTCTACTGTGGGAGATAGCAACTTACGGAGTTTCACCGTACCCTGGTATTGAGCTCACTGATGTTTATCACAAGCTTGAGAAGGATTATAGGTAATTACATATTTGGGTTGACTTTTTAACTTTTTACACAACTATTTTAAAAAATATGTACAGTACACGTACAGTAAACTTTTGATTTTATGAAGTTTCAAGGAACCCCCAAAAATAAACAAGAATTCACAAAATAGAAATTCACAAAATCGAAAGTATTAGCATTGAAAGGCTTATCTATATAGTTTGCTGGGACCGACATTGCACTTCACAAAATCAAAGAATTTATAAAATTGAAATTCACAAAATCAAAAGTTAACTGTATTTTGTTTACTAAAAAAAAAAGCTTTTACCTGGAATTAAAAAAATTATAATAATAATTCATTCTGATTTGCCAAAAATATATTTCTTTGTTTTGAAAAGATTTTTTTATCTTTGCCTGATCTATCAAAGTTTGCAAGTCTCAATAAAAATTAACCTAATTCTGTATTTTACTCTAAGGATGGAGTGTCCACCTGGTTGCCCACCAAAGATCTACCAGCTGATGCGTCAGTGCTGGCAGTGGAACCCGAATGACCGTCCTACTTTTAAAGAGATCCACCACTCGCTGGAGAACATGTTCCAGGAGTCGAGTATCACTGAGGGTAGGTCATCCTAGGCCAGATTATTTACTTTTAGAGTTCCCCAGACTGCCAGAATCAATATTATGGATTTAAGTAGCAAAAATTACTTTGTAATATTAAAGCCATTAAATTGAAAATGTCTTCTACTGCCCCTTTTCCTTTCTACCCCCATTTAAGCAGGGGCGGATCCAGCCTGCGGCTTTAGGGGGGGCGGTGCCCTATCCCGCAATGTTAAATTTTGGGGTGGGGGGGGGGTAATACTTTCAATGTATTTTTGGACCTTTTGGGGGGGCGATCGCCCCCATGGCCCCCCCCCCCCCCCTGGATCCGCGCCTGCATTTAAGGGTCTTCTGATTTTGAATCATTAAATTATTTTCCTCTAACTAAAACCTTGCTTTCGTGCTGAAACAACCATTTTGTGTTTTTTTTTTTTTTTAGATAGCATTTAGATAGGATTGTCGACCAGAAATTCAGATGACTTGAGGCCTCTATCTAAGATAAATCCAAGTGAGAAGTTTTTTTACAAAAGTTTTCACAAAAATATTACTTCAAAATTTTTTTCCTTGATATTCATGATATTCCTCATCTCTGAACTCTTCTCTTGCTGAAGTTTCCTAATGTGAATGTCATCTGCTTGCAGAGGTGGAGAAGCAGCTGCAGGGAGGCACTCCACAGCTACCCTACAAGAAACCTCATGCTGGCAGCACTGGCAATATCCATGGGCTGGTAGAGCAAATGGGTCCTATCCTGCCAGGTACTTGCTGATAACAAAACTGGATGTAGCTACAGTATGTAGCTACATTTAGGGGGATTTATTATTGATCTCACTGTCAGATTTACAATTTTCAATATGAAAAATCGTCTATGCGATGTCTCTTTTAGTAAAATATATTTACAATTTGCTTGATTGATCCAACCAATCTGATTAATAATTTGATTCATTTAAATATTGAAGAACTAACTTCTTTGTTTTGCTATAATAAAGAGGAATTCAATTATGTGTGTGTGTGTTTGTTTGCTAATTTTTTTGAGATTTTTCTTTACAAAGTAAAATTAGTAAGCTATTTAATTATTGGCTGAACAAATTAGGTGTGTGACAGTGCAGACTCTGTTTTTACAGAAGTATCAACTGTAGGAAAACTATCTACGTTCTCGGCTCCAGTTAGTAACAAGAGCAGCTTGGTGCAGCTCAGAAGGCCAACCAATAGGAAAGGAAAACAGGCACCAGCACCTCCGAAGAGAACAAGGTTTGTGTTTAATTTAAAAGGTTCCAGTTTCTTTGAAGTAACGTAACTAGGCCTCCAGAAATAATTTAGTGACTCATTTAGTGATTTTATTCATGAAATTAAGTTTTAAATTTGAACAAAAACAAATTCCCATTTTGGCGATATTTTAAGACATCATTGATTTTTTTTTAATACTTCAAATCTCTAACTCTTTTGTTTAATCTGTTTTCAGTTTGCTATCGTCATGTAGCTCTTTCCGAGACAGTACATACAACGATCAAGATCCTCTAGCTGCAGAGGCTGGGGCTGATGATGGCTCTGACTTAAACGGTATTGATCAGATATTTGAAGGTATCGGGTCTCTTGCTCTTGTCCTCTTGCTCCTCCTGCCTGTGCGTGTGCCTGATCAACTGAGCTGACATGGTCTGCTGCACTGCCTAGTCTGGCTGTTGTCTGCAAATTCATCACAACCTATCTCTTCTTACTAACTTTTTCTTGGTTGTTTGTTGTTAATGTTCACCAGATATATATACATTTTTTTAATCTTGCTATTAGTGTTTGTTTCCGTAATATGATGTATGATGTAGCTAATAATACAGCTAATCTTCTTTTTACTTCATTTTGAACAGTCATTTTTTTATGTGGTTTAGTTATTTTAGTTTATTCTGTACTTGTACTATCATTGCATACTGTATTAGCTTATTATATGTTACTTTTTTTTATTTGAGTTCAATAAACATTTATTATTATTATTATGTCTACATTAAGTAGCATAAAAAGCTGGGAAAGAAATGAAAAATTGAAATTGATCCAACTTTATTATACAGTATTTAAATATTCATATTTATATAATGTAAATAGTAGAGTATTTTTTTAACAGAAAATTTCATTATTGTAAATATTCATAACGGTAGACGAGTACTTTTCAATAATAATAATAATTGTTTATTGGGTAGAGAATACAGTAACATGGGAGGGAGAGAATACAATGGAAGCCTAAGCTGTAAATATTATTGTAAATATTATGTAATACACCTGATGCAAATCATACTCAGTCTCTGAAAGGTTCTTCCTTTTTCTGATTACCCATCTAAACCCTTTCCTTGGCCTTGACTAAATTTACTAACCCTATCTTCGCATGCATGCAGGACTTTGCCTGCTGGAAATGTTACGAGCATGGGAATTGCTGCTCAGCTGTTAATAACAACTGTAAACGTTTTGTGTGTTGTCACTAATAATTGGAACAGGAGATACTTTTTTTTTATTAGAGGGTAGTCACTAAAGTTACATTCAAGGTTGGCTTTATACAGGTTAAGCCACGTGCGTATTTCGTGCGTCATTTTTCGACTATTTCCAGGACCCATTGCACCGCGAAAATTCAAAAATAGCATTGCATCATGGGCGCATTCAAAGTTTCGCGGCACGATGGGTCCTGGAATACTTAAATCTGATTGGCTAAGCCCGTTAACATTGGTCAAATCGGAGGCTTAACCTGTATAAAGCCAACCTTGGTTACATTAACACCAACCAATCAATTTATAATACTGAAACATGGTTCAGAAATTTAATTAAAACGTTTGATAATTATCAGTAATTAAAAAAAATGTACATCTTGATACAAGACAAACTAGTGTACAGTACATTATCTACTCTTCCTAGTAGTAATGTCATTAGTCGTTCTACAGTATAATGATTATTCTTGTGCCTGCTTCAATTATAACTTTCTCAAAGATAATATAAAATTGAGAATATGACTGAAAATAAGCAATAAAAATTTAACCTTCTTTGCATTTATATGTATGTAATTTGTATGACTCTACGAAACTGATTAATATTGTAGATTGAAACTAACTGTAGCATGGTCAATGCTCTGCCCCTTTCTTGGTACTATTCACTTAGCTAATCATTAACCAGGTAGTTTTCTCGTGGTGCAGTTCTAACGTTTGCTTGACTGCCAGGGATATCGCGAGACCTGCAGAGCCTCAACAAGGGAGACAGTGAGGGGGAGCTGCAGGACCAGACCCCTGACACTGATGACTCAGGTGCCCACTCCTACCCTGAGGTTACAGGCGCCTTTTTTCCAGGGTACGTCTCCATTTTGCTGCAAATCCCTTTCAACCCAGTTTGCATACTGTAATTTTGTTATATAAGTTTGACAAAATTGTGAAAGAAAAAAACAAAGAGATTACAACTATTTGTAAATTTAACTTATAAACTAGAAATGTAAATATACAGCATGCCTTCAAAAGTAATATCTCCTCTGTAATAACATAAAGTTCCTTCAACAAGAAATCTTAATTTTTAATTGTTGTTTATTTTGATCTAAAGTAAGCGCACCATTGTGATGCACCATAAGTTATATAACATCACTCAATGATGAATGCCTCTGTACAGTCCATTATCATGGTACTAACTTGTATTATTCTCAATACAGGACATCATCCTTCAAGAGAGCTCCAGTGATGGGCAACAGAGGTTTGGAGCAGCGTAGTGGAAAAAAGTCCAAGACTTACCCTCCCAAAGACTTATGTTCCGGACCCAAAGTTCAGGTGGCAGCCCTTGAAGTTCAGAATGTGAAGCGAGCCATCAATAGATACGGCACTCTACCCAAGGGTGCCCGAATAGGGGCTTACCTTGAGTCCTTGCGTCAAAGTGGTCTTACCCCTGACGTGAACCCTGCCCCTGATGATGAACTGGTCTGTGAGGAGCTTGACCAACCACGGCATGAAGAGAGACCGTTACGAACTAATATTCGAACTCAGCCTCAAATGATCAGGAGTAACTCATCAGGAGGAGGAGGTTTTCATCCCTTGTCACCAAAACAGGGGATGAGAACTCGAGAATCTACAAACCTTCGTACATTTAGAACTAATAGTCCATCTCGAGTACATCAGCCAACGCTTGCAGATCTTGAGTTTCCCCCTCCACCTTCCGATCTTCCTCCTCCACCAGAAGAGTTTGACAACGACAGAGCCTTCACACCAGACCTTCCCCCACCTCCCTCTGGCCGACTGGCAACCCAGCAGTCTACTCCCAGCCCTGAGCGGCGGCGTAAAACAGCCCCCTCACCTCGTACAGTGCGCAGGACTGCCCTGGAGCGGGAGCTGCGTCGTGGAGGCTCTGAGGAGCAAGGAGAGGAGGGAGCAGATGTGGTCACCCTGGCACCATCAGTCGAGGAGGCCAGCTCAAGGTTTGGAGTGAGTTTACGCCACCGTGAGCCATCCACTGATTCGTGCAGCAGCGTTAAGTCAACTGGAGAAAGGACAAGGGCAAGACCGAAAGATCGCCCACCCAGTCCTCCTAACAGGATCACCTCACCAAGCCAGGAGAACAAAGCGCTGTTGTCTCCAACTAGCGACATAGAACCTCCTACACTTTTCACCTCTTACAAAAATTTAGAACCAGAAGAGGATAATGACAAGATAGATGAAACTGAGAAAAAGGCAAAGTTTAAGAATGCAATGCCAGGAATGAAAGAAATGTTAGAACTTAAGTTAGTAGCTGAGATTAAAGAAAGAGCTGATCAAAAATATGGTAAACCTAAAGAATTATCCCCATTAAATGAACCTTCAAAGTTGTCTCAAGATCCAGCCTCACAACTGGTGGCTGAGTTAGGTGAATCTATGCAGCTTGGACGAGAAATGAATTCCAGTCCACCAGACACGAAAACTGTTTTATCCCCAGTAGACTTGAAAGCAAGTTTAAGACGTGTCAGCAGAACTGAAAATAATACTCTAGATGCACCAGCAGGATTCAAAGCACAGCTTAAAAAGTTTGAACCTGTTAAGAAAAATAGTAAAAATATTGTAAAGGAAGAAAAAGAAAAGGATTCTTCTCATCCAATTGATTTTAAGTCTCGTTTACGAAAAGTAGATAGCTTGGAGAAGAATAAGAAATCTGATGAAGATGAAGCGAAGGGCGAGGGGAAAAGTTCAGATGAGGATGGCAAGAATACTGTTGAGGGTTCCAACAAAAAGCGAGATAGCATGGAAAGTGTCTCACTAAAACCAGAAGACTCAGATGACAAACGACGCAGTACAGGCAGCATCAGCAGCCTTAAGAAATTGTGGGAGACAAAAGAAGCCACAGACCCTGAGGTATCTGGTGATCAGCTTAGCCCGAAACCTGGGGCTAAGAAACAGGATGTAAGTGAAACTGAAACCCCTGTTATTGAAGAAAAATCACAAGACGATAATTCTAAGAGCAATAAAAGAACATGGCCTCCTAATTCTGATGAAAAACCAATAGTACCAACAAAACCTATTGTTAAAGCAGTAAAACCAATTCTGCCTGCCAATTCCAGTAAAGTGCCATCAATTTATGCAACTCCAAATCAACAAACTACATTAAAAACATCACCTACAAATAAACAAGTAATACCACCCCCAATACCAACAGAAAAACCAGTTGATAATATTGAAAAGCGTGTGAGTGATAAAGATAATATTTTAGAAATTTCACAAGCTTTAGAATCTAGCTTGACATCCCTTAAATCATCTAACAATGTAAGCACGTCCAGCATCATCCAGTTGTCGGACAAGGTTGGTCTCTTCCATGTTTCCTGCCTAAGCTTTGCCGATGGCATCCCGCCCCATGGCCGCTTCCATTTTCGTGAGTTGCTTTCTCGACTAGAGCAGCAAGCACGACAGCTGCGTTCTGCAGGTTCCCGAAACTCGACAGATAATGCCCGTCTCTTCTCTGACGTTCAGAACACCATTAGAGACGTCATTAACGCTGTGCAAAGATAAACAATACTTACTCGGTGATTCATGTGACATTTTATTATTAAAATTTGCAAGAAAAAAAAAAAAAACTTAAAAGTTTTTGTTTTCAGCAAGTCTTTCATGATGATTACATTTATTTATTTGTATACTTGTTTTATAATAATTGTTGTAAATTTTTGTTTTTACAAAATTTAATTTTAAGTGTTATAATCTTGAATTAAATTTTTTATCTATGTGAATAATCTATCATGGAGCTCTTGCCTACTTGTTTCAGCAACTATTACTCACTACTTTAATACTGGTAGTTAAAAAATGATGTTCTTCCTTATTCATTCTTGGTTACCAAGACAAAAAAACAAAACAAAACAAAATTAATTATTATATTAATTACTAGTGTGTACCCTTCTCCCTCTATATTCCTATCTAAATTATTTTCCTAAACTTGGCTGCCAGTAAAAATGGCTTGTGCCTGTGCTGATAGAAAGAATCAGTTTCAAGTTTCAACTTATGAAATGATAAAATAAACAATTAAGCCAAAAGAAAAAAATAAAAAATAATAATAAAGAAAGAAAGGCAACTCATTTTTAGTGTTCAGTGAATGTAGATATATGTGTAAAATTATAAAGTATGAATGAAAGTTTCCTTGTTTTTTAAGTAAGTGGAATTTGCAAAAATAGGTTTTGTTCTGTGATAATCATTTTTGCATCATATTGTGCTCAAGTTTTATTAGAAATAACCTCATTAAAATTCTGCTTTACTTTATTTTGCATGACATATGTAAAGCAAAATTAATATGATGATCAATGTAGATTTTAATTATGTTTAAGACCATGTATCTGTGATGACAAAACTAATCTACAATTTTAAAATTTAAAAAAATTATATATTTAATTTTAATTTATGTGTATTAGCGTGAGGGTGTTTATAAATATCTGCTTACTACTTTTTGGGTGTATGTAAAATATGTGTTTATTTAATAATATTTAGGCTTGCACGTAAACATCATGGGTCTCTTTTCAGCTTGTAGATAAGTTCTGGTATATACAGATCATGGTCTTGTTAATTGCATTTCATGGCATGGTTAACTCATAACTACAAACCTTGCTGCTGAAATGTCTTCTTACATCATGCTAGTCTCTTTTTTTACCTTGTATAATTTCCCTTTCTTGAAAACTATCTTCTCTCATCCATCATAAGAAAAAAATGTTATTTAAAAATGCGTACCAATGCTTATTGATTTATAATATAGCATTAAAATTTTATTTTATTGATATATATACAGCAAGATATGAACATAAACAAAGTATAATATATTTATAATAGTTTGCATGAAGAATGATTAAATAATTGTTTTTTTCGTTGCAATCTAAAGCACCAAACAAATTTATGCTCCAAAGGCCTGATATTATTGTTATTTTTAAATTAAACCACAGTTTCCCTTTATTTTTTATTTTATAATAGTTATTATTTGTTTTTAAAATCCCCCTTTCCCTTCTCTTTTAAGAAAAACACAAAATTGCAAAAAGCTTGCCTTTCAAAATATTAATATATTATGACAGACAGATAGGGTAAACAATCATAGAGGGTGCAAATTCTTAATAGATGAGTGTCATATGTATAATATTAAACTTTGAGGCAGTGTATTTTTATTGCTTTTACATTGAGGGTTATGTTAACGAGCTTTTATTCTCCTATGCTGCATGTCATTTTATTGCTGGGAGAAGAAAAAAAAACATTCAAATTAAAATGCATTATTGTGTCTTGTACATCCCGTTTCTAGTTACGTACTATGCTCCAATCTTTAACCTCACGACTAGGCTACAAGCAACAAGGCATTTAAAAACATGAACATAATTTCTTCAGTTATTGAGGAATTCATTCCAAAACTCAAAAGTGATGGTTTTAATTGATACTCTACATAAATATTTTAAACAAAGAAAAACAATTTTTTTTTTTGTTTAAAGTGAAAAATGTTTCTTCTCTTATTAAAAGCTATAGCATTTAAAAAAATAAATGAATCTATGTGTAAAAAAAAAAAAATCTTTGTCCAGGTGTAAAATCATTTGTTTTTAGTATTTTGTACACATTTCATTTTTTTATTATTATTTTTTGCCATCATTACATTTTAATGGTTGTGGACAATATTTTGAATATAACCATAAATATTTATAAATCGTGTAAAACACATTCCTAAAATATTTTGTTTTGTACGCAATAATGCCTTCTAAATCTTAATCTTGTTCTGTTCTGTTCTTTTTTTTTTTTTTTTTTTTGAGGGGGGGGGGTCTTGTAGTGCAATTCTGTGATTAGCCTGCACTGCATATATGGATCATTATTTTATCATCTAACGCTATGAGGCAAATTTCGTATTAATTTATATAATTATACTGAATTTGCTTTGGAGAGTAAAAAGTACTTTACTTTATCCGACTATTTCTAATATATCATATTGATGACATGTATATATAATGGTGCAGAAATATTTGTATAATTATGCAAGGATGAAATTTAATTATCCTTCTTTAATGTGTAATTTTTGTGTGGAAGTTTGTAAAAGTCCATTAATATAATAGTATGATATAAATGCAAAAAGCATATATGATTTTTACTGCCCCTTATTTTCCAATCAAACTGTATATTAATTCATTTATTTATAATTTATTTATTTTCAGCAACAAAAAATACATTATTAATATTTCTATATTTTTAAAATTTAAATTGAATTTAATAAAACATATTATGTGCACACAAATTTGGGATATTATAACGGATTGATGTCCTGAGGTATTTGATACGCAGTACATGTATTATAATATTTATAATATAGTATAGGAGCTGTTGGATGTTATATGTTTGTTCATAAACCCTGAACTGTGATGGGGGTTTCTGCACTCGATTTACTTAGTTTATATATTCACTTGGACATGTATATATTGTATAGAGGGGATTGCGCTGACGTCATGCGAGGAGGGCCAGAATGCACGGACTAGCATATAAACAAAGTGTAAAATAATTTTTTTACTTCACTTAATAAAATAAATCAACTTTAAATACTTCAATAATACTTTAACAGTACACGATAGAACTCATAAAAAAAATCTCACCGCCAAAAAACTGTTGAAAGTATTTTTTATAATTTTTTTTTGTCAATATGCTCACTGTATAACCTGGCCTGCCAAAACTTTCTCTTTTCCCTCCCTCCTGCGCCCCCTTCGCAATGTGTTTGTATTGGGAAACCCCTCTCCCACCTCACGTAAACATAAACAGAAATCAGCTCTATAAGGTTGATCAAATGCAGAAAGTTTACATTGTAAGCAAGGTTTACGAACATGCAGCTATTATCCAAAATTTCAATTAAGTTATTGTTTCTATTTTTATTTTTTGGGAACAATTAACGAACAACATGCATGCATGCATTTTTTTTTTTTTTTTTTTTTTTCATGTTTAAATATATATAGAGCTGGGACGTTGAGTCATGTATAGTAAAATTGTCCATTTTTAAAGTGCTGCGAAGGGAAGCATTATAAGGAAAAAAGTTGCGTAATTGATCATGTGACATTGTATCTATCCCCTTCATTAATTTTAAGGGTAAGGTAACGCCACCAATGTTAAAAAAAATCCCTCACAAAAATTCTGAAAAAAATTTAAAATGTTCTCCTCTATACCCCCTATCAGTACCTAAAATATCAGGTATACAAATACGATCTAGTTTTTGAGTTATAAATTTTTAAAGTTGACTACTTTAACATGGAGAAATGAAACTCCCATGTTAAATTGGTCAACTTTAAAAATTCATAACTCAAAAACTAGATCGTATTTGTATACCTGATATTTTAGCTACTGATAGGGGGTGTAGAGGAGAACATTTTAAATTTTTTTCAGAATTTTTGTGAGAGGGATTTTTTTTAACATTGGTGGCGTTACCTTACCCTTAAACTAAAAAAAAGATACAATAATTAATACATAAATATTATATGTCATGTGTATGTATCTATATATATATATATATATATATATATATATATATATATATATATATATATATATATATATATATATATATATATATATATATATATATATAGAACATATAATATATATATATAACTCAAAATGCTCTATTCAAATTTGCAGTAAAAAAAAAAAAAGCATGCAGGTTGTCCTAATTGTTTCTAAATATTTATTTGAATTGATATTAATTACTAAAAAGTATTAACATGCAAAAAATAATACTTCATCATGTAGCAATTAAATTAAATGGTATTTTAGCTGTTAGTGCTGTAATTAAATAGCTCGTCAGATCCAAATTATTAATTACTTTTGCAGCTTTAATATATGCATAATAATATATATTATACTCTATGCCATTTAAAAAAACTCGATCTTAACATATATATTATATAATTAAATTAATGCATGATCAATAATTAATATTATCATAAAAGTATATAACACCCTTCGTCTGGAGACTAGCTTGATTGATGGAAACCTGATGTTTCCTTGGTCAAAACTTAATTTGCCCTACAAAAAATTTGCATTAGGGTATTGATTTTTGTTCTTTTAATTTATTCATATTAGATCTCATGCAGTCTTCAAGGATCATGCAATTTACCACCCTGCATGCATATATCCCATGCCATGCATATAAATTAGAGTGATTTTATTATATAGACACAATTAAAGTACTGTGTCTGCCATGCAGCAATTTCAACTCTGCAATATATTTTAGATCACACAAGTTATATCATTATTTTAGCTAGATACCATTGATCTCTAGCTGTGGCTCTCGCCAGAAAGTTCTCTGTCGTGTCTGGCTCTGCAACAATCTTTTTTAAAAAATCGCGCATATTGATCGATACGATAATCGATGGTTGTTATCAACAAACATCAGCTGATGCTGCAATCACAAATGTCGTGCCGTCAGATATTTTAATAATTAGATTTTATGATTATCTGAGAAGCCTTTTTCATTAATTGTTCTTCATATTAGGGTTTTAAATTATTAGTGTGATGCCTTAGTGTTTAAATAAGAGTGCTAAATAAAGGCCTACAAGCTGCAAGATCTAACAAGAACGATGACTTCTCATAAGTCTGGAGGGATGGCCGGCTCTGGCAGGAAGAAAGTACAAGTAAGTAGGAGCTGTTTACGTTTTTCGTGACGCATGTACCTTCTAGATGTCTGGAAAACGTTTCTCTATGTATATTTACCGGAAATATACATAGAGAAACTATCCAAGGTTTCAGTAGAAAACAACATGCGTATCGGGTATAATGTGTACTGTACATATGTATGTATGTATGCATATACTGTATCATATTGTATGTAAGCTATGCATACATAAAAGTCATGATACAACTATAGTGCAGCAGTATGCATATTATGCAATGTACTGTATGCATATCATAATGCATACAGTATGGTATGCATACAGCATTTAATTACAGCATACAATACTGTAGTATCATACTGTACAGTATTATCATACAAAAGACTTCATGCTTTGAATTCATGTTCAGTACATTACATAGGCATACTTCTTTAGTTCTTAATTTGTTTTATAAAGTTCCCATAACTATGTGGTCTGTGTGATTCGGCTAAAAAAGATACACATTTCAATGTTTTATTTTTTCAGGTATCATTTGTCATTCGTGATGAAGTGGAAAGATGCCACAGAGCTGGAGTGAACTCCCTCCAGTTTGATCCATACCAACAACGACTTTATTCTGCCGGACGAGACTCTATTATTCGTATCTGGAACTGCAAAAATATGAAAGATCCTTACATGCAGTCTATGGAACATCACACAGATTGGGTGAACGACATTGTTCTTTGCTGCGGAGGAAAAAACTGTAAGTATTGTACAGCAGCAAATAATAAAAATACAGTACAGTTTGTTAAAAAAATCTTGAATAATGCCTAAAAATTATGTTTTCTTCATTTTTTATGTTTCTTGTCCAATATTTAAAACTGCATTAACTAAATGCATGTTGTTACTTCACTGCAGCTCAGCATATCGTCCCTCGTCCGGAGTAATGAACTACAGTACCTGCTTACCATAATTTCATTGCAATAATGAGCACAGTATCTACAAAGATTGTTTCAGGTGAGCGCAATTATGAGCTGTAAATCGGCATAAAATAAAGTTCAAAATTGTGCTCACCGCAAACAGCAGATATAGCTCATTATTGCAACGAGATCATAGTAGGTAGGTAGATAGCTCATTACTCCAGACGAGGGATGAGATGCTTAAATAAGTACTGTATTGATGTTCATGTGTAAGTTCATGACACTTCTAAAAAAAGGAAAAGGGGGGGGGGGGAAGCTGCAAATTGAAGTAACCTTTAAATTATACATATTTTTAAATGCACTGCGTACTTCATTTATATCGAGCAAAGCTCAAGAGTCTGCTAAGTACAAAAACTGTGCTCTTCAAGGAGAAAGAAACTGTAATATATAATAAACAAATACAAATACAGTACATTAAATGGTAAATATTATCTGGTATGCATGCTTTGAAGTCTGTCTCTGTTTTAGTGATCTCTGCGAGTTCAGACACAACAGTAAAGGTTTGGAATGCCCACAAAGGCTTCTGCATGTCCACCCTTCGCACACACAAGGACTATGTGAAGGCCCTTGCATACGCCCGTGACCGCGAACAGGTGGCCTCGGCTGGCCTCGACCGAGCAATCTTCCTGTGGGACGTCAACACTCTGACTGCGCTCACAGCAAGCAACAACACAGTCACAAGTAGGGGATACATTATATTGTCTTAATAAAACTTTGCAAATTATGGTCTCCTACAGCAAGTACTTTCTGCAGTTTCATTACTTGATGAGGGGTCTAATAGCTTTTCAAGTAAAAGAAGGACATTTGAGATTTATATGAAATAAAATATAGGACAATAATTAGAAACAAGTAGCTTAACCTGTTGTATTGAAGTATATTTTATTAGCAACTGCAAACCATCTGTTTGGTTACAAGCATTTCTTAGTTCCCTAAATTTGCATTCTGCCTGTCACATTATGAAGTGTTTCTGATATGTGTAGTCGTTTACCATAGTACATATATTTATTATAAATAAAATACTGCATTCATACAATTTTGAAATTCTATTTAAATGATATTCCAGGACTAGCAAGGTTTATATTATACTGCAATTTTATATTATCTCTAAGATTCCAGTTCAGATATTTTCTTTTTTGTCTTTTTGCATCTTTATTAGAATATTTAAACTTTATTGTTTTTATTCCTCCATAGTAACGTACTAATATTAAGGGTAAGGTAACGCCACCAATGTTAAAAAAAATCCCTCTCACAAAAATTCTGAAAAAAATTTAAAATGTTCTCCTCTACACCCCCTATCAGTAGCTAAAATATCAGGTATACAAATACGATCTAGTTTTTGAGTTATGAATTTTTAAAGTTGACCAATTTAACATGGGAGTTTCATTTCTCCATGTTAAAGTAGTCAACTTTAAAAATTTATAACTCAAAAACTAGATCGTATTTGTATACCTGATATTTTAGGTACTGATAGGGGGTATAGAGGAGAACATTTTAATTTTTTTTCAGAATTTTTGTGAGAGGGATTTTTTTTAACATTGGTGGCGTTACCTTACCCTTAATTTGTGAAAAAAAAAAATTTGAACTACTGTAAGCGATATTAATTGTTTAAAAAAAAGGAGGATAGGAACACATTTCATAGAAGCAGATTTGTTGGTAAGGGATATAGTTTGAGCTTTTAGCTGTCATTGACCCAGCAAAGAGAGAAAGATTTAAAAAAATTGCAAACCATGTATGTAGTTTTGACTTGCCACTCATTTTAAAGAGAGAGGGTTTGTAACATACTGTATTCTTGTGTAGCTTCATCGCTAAGTGGAAACAAGGACTCCATCTACAGCTTGGCGATGAATGCACCAGGTACCGTCATTGTCAGCGGCAGCACAGAGAAGGTGCTCAGAGTGTGGGACCCCCGCACCTGTGCCAAACTTATGAAGCTAAAGGGTAAGTCAGTTTGATGTGAAGGGATCAAACAGAGAGGAGTAAATAAAGTTTTTTCATTCTATACTCTGTAAATTTCTTGTATTTTCCTTCTCATAAAGAGCTTTTAGTGAAATAAAATAGACTTAATTGAAATTTTCTGTGTAGCCATATTAGCGATTTATTTGCGTATTTGTTTACAGTAGAATAATGAATGCAATGTTACGTTTTGGGGTTTGGCAAGACCAACATTAAAATATATATATATATATATGCCAGTAGACAATATTGGAATTTCAAGCACATCTATTTACGGTGGAGAATATTAAAAGTGGGTTTTTATTTGCAGGTCACACGGACAATGTGAAGGCTCTGGTACTGAGTAGAGATGGAACACAATGCCTCTCTGGCAGCTCTGATGGCACCATCAAGCTATGGTCACTCGGCCAGCAACGCTGCATCACCACTATCAGGACACACACTGATGGAGTCTGGGCACTACTGGTAAATTTATGCACTGCTGGTATTTTATGATGTTGTCTTACTCCTTTGTTTATCCCGCTATTCCAGGTATTAAATAAACTATAAAGGCTTTTTTTCCTATTCTCGAGCTTCAGCTCATTGCTCATTGATTGAGGTAAAAAAAAAAAAATTATAATCTATAAAATGTAATATGTATATTTATAATAGGGGGGGGGGGAAATCCTCTGTTGCATCCCTTAAGCTCATTATTACCTCACAGATTGTCTCTCAACTGAATATTGGAGGGTTTTAAGGCTTTGTTCGTTTTTCTGTAGGACTATGTAATAAGGCAATGTTTCTGTGCAGGCAACAGAGTCATTCAACCATGTAATTTCGGGTGGCCGAGATCGCAAGGTGTTTGTGACGGATCTTCGTCAGACAGAGCACAGAGCGCTGGTGTGTGAGGAGGCTGCCTCTGTCCTGAGGCTCGTGATGGCACCAGACCAGGCTTCTGTGTGGGTTGCAACAACAGACTCTTCCATCAAGAATTGGGTGAGATAGAGTACTAATAAAAGTCAATTCTAGATTGAAGCACTAGACATAGGGTATAGCAGACCAGTACACTAACAATAAGTTATTTTCTTATTATTTGTATTAGATTTCAACAGAATTGAATTATAGTTGTTGCTATTTTTAGCCAGCTGGAATAAGATTGCACCCTACAACAGGGTTCAGCTAAGGGGGGGAAAAAAATTGCTTGGTTCTAATTCTAACTTTCCCTCTGCCAGGCTCTGCCTCGACGGGATGGTCAACTCGCCCTCGATGAGGAGGTTTGCGACGAGGCTTCTCGTCGCCCACTAAACTCTCGACCAGAGCAGGTAATCCGAGGTGGACCAGCCATCACACAGTACCATGTGCTCAACGATAAGAGACACGTGCTGGCCAAGGATACAGAAGGCTGCGTGACACTTTATGACGTTCTTAGAGCTCGCAAGCTAGCGACTCTCGGCAACGTCAACTTTGATGAGGAGATTAGCCAGCGATCAAAGAAGGTCTATGTTCCAAACTGGTTCAGCGTTGACCTCAAGACTGGGGTGAGTCACTGACTTCATACACGTTCCATAAATGTACTGTGAAGTCATTTATCTTTTTCATTTTTTTCTGAGTATTGCTATGAGTAACTGTAATTTATGTTTTTCAGATGCTGACAATTCACCTTGGCCAGGACGAAAACGACTGCTTCTCTGCGTGGGTCTCGGCTAGAGATTCCGGCCTAGCATCAAGTGACACTGTAGACCAGAAGGGTAAGTCTTGCCAACAAGTTTTAACTGTAGATGAAAGTTTATTGAAAATAAAATAGGAGTGGTGAGAATCAAAACTTCTAGAACAGTATACGATCTATACATTAATGGGTCGGTGATGGAATAGCCTGTGTGCAGTTTATGAAATGAACATGCTTGTTTTTACAGTAATCAAATAAAGTAAATTTACTAAATTTTTTCAATATATTCTCATTTTTACTGTTTTTACTCCATGCACAAAGTACAATACTACTACAGTACTACAGTATGCACGTTGATGAGCATACGATACAAGAGCAGTTATGAGTTTTCCAGATTATACAAAATAACTGGTGTAAGTTTTACGAATTTTTAAAAGAGCCTCACATACAATTACACGCTATAGTTAAGAATAAAAAGTACCGTACCTGCTCTTTTGTTAAATCTGGGAAATATGCACACCAACTGTACTTTGTTTAAAAGTGAGGACTGTGTTTGTGGTTGCAGTGAACTATGGCAGCCTTCTTCTGCAAGCACTTCTAGAGCACTGGTGGAGGCCAGTTGGGGTTGATGAGGAGGGAGATCCCCAGGCCAGCGTTGATGCCACGCCCAGCCAAGTCAATGGTGGCAATGAGTTCTTCTCTGTCGCACCTCATACCCCAGTCATCTTCAGGTATGAGCAGACCAACTACAAAATTGTATCTAGACTTTGTATTTAGATTTAGGAGTGAAATGGTAAAATTATAAAATGTATTTTCAAAACAAAGTTGTAATTATGTGTATGAATATTATTTTTTATTTAATAAATACTGTATTACTGTATTATTTATTTAATAATGGAACATTATTGTGTGTCCAGTGAGGTTGGTGGCCGGACGCTGTACCGACTGCTGGTGCGGGATGCTGGTGGAGAGACAGAGGGCATGCTGCTCAACGAGACAGTGCCCCACTGGGTGGTAGACAAGAACCTTCCCAAGTTCATCAAGATCCCCTTTTTCCTGCAGCCCCACCTTTCGTCTGGCATCAAAAGCATCAAGAAGTAAGGAACTTAAGTACCTAGGCATTGACTGATAATAGCTTTTTATTGCAGGAGGGGGGGGGGGGAGCTTGTTTTTCTACATATGAAATTTATGTATGTACAGAAATAACTTGTTGTATGCTAGATAAATATGTTTAATTTTCCATTCTAAAAACTCTTGTTTTACTTCATATTTTTATTGTTTTAATTTTTGTGTCAAATTTCATGCTAGTGGACAGTAATCATTACTACAAAATCGTCTTAAAAAGTATGTTTGAAACATTCTTTGTTAAGCTTGACACAGTATTTTAAAGAACATAAACTACAGAATTTACTTGGGTCCACCAGGGAAAGTTTTTCTTGCTTATACCCACAGTAGCTGCTCTAAAAACTAACAAGATATTTTTGCAACATTTTTTTTCACTGCCTTTTGTTTTAGGGAGCGACTGATTGCCAACGACTTCATTCAAGTGCGCAAGGTTGCTGAGCACGTGCTTGAGAAAGTGCTAGGCTCGGAGTTCTCTGGTGGCTCTGCGGCCAGTGGTGCTGGCCCCTCAGTACCAGGTGCAAGTGGAGGTGGAGGCTCGGCAGACCTCGGGACCTCGTCAGCCCCCTCCCCCTCAGATACCACCTCCTCCTCACAGCCCCCGGAGGCTCGCGTGGAGCTACTGTGCTGCGAGCAACCCCTTGACCCCAACATGGACCTGCGAACCGTGAGACACCTTATCTGGAAGTCCCCCGCAGACTTAGTGCTGCATTACAGACCAATCAAATAGCGAAGAATGATGAATCCTGTAATTGCAAAACTAGCCATCTCCAAGTTTCTTATCAAAAATTTTCAAAATTCATAAAAAAAAATAAAATCAGTCAGGATTATTTTAAAAATTTAGCTCTTCTTCTTCTTCGCCTCTTTTTTTTTCCAATTGTTTATTTCGTACTTGATGAAGATTTTAATTTAACATTTAAATAATGAATGGTGCAATAAATTTGGAAAGGAATGTACAAAAGACATTTTAAAAATGTATCTTATTTGAGTCTTGCTGCACCAAAATAAGTTAAGCCACTTATGGCCGTAAGTTGCGTCCAACCTATCCTAGGATAATCCTCGGATTTTTTGTGGCTAAACGTATCCGAGAAAAATCCACAAATAATCCCTATCGGCCAATTATCCGAGATTTGCGTAAGTTGCGTCCCATTTCAAACTTATCCTGGAAACGAATACAAAGTTTTTGATTGGCCGACTTGTTTGCGCGGGAAGTTTTAATATATATGCTAACCTTGAAGGTTTTAATTAATTTATATATATATATATATATATATATAAATATATAAATAAATAAATATTTATTTATTTATTTATTTATTTATTTATTTATTTATTTATTTATTTATTTATTTATTTTATTACTTCATTAAAAACCAAATTTTTATTAAGAAAACCCCCTATATCTTAAGGCGGATTCAGATGGTGACAATGGCGATGCGACGTGATTTTGACTTAAAAGCTGTGAAATCCTATGCTGCGGCGAATTCGCCGAGAATCGCGTTAATTACGAATTACGATGCTTTTTTTCTTTTAATTGCCAAATATGGCCGCCAATGGATGTTACAGCAAGTGCGCATTATCCGCGTTGCGTCGCATGATAAAGTTTGCCATGTCAATCCACCTTTACAAAAAACATGCCAGGAAATGTAGTAGTACCTCCGAAATTTTCGTTGTTATACTTTCAACCCTCAAAACGGTTGCGAAACGAAAAGCTAGCAAAAGTTGGGGATTGTAATTGTAAATATTTTTTATGTACATTGAGACTAACATTGATATATAGGGGGGGGGGGCATCCATGACCAAAATGTGTCAATTGCCCCAAAATACCAACCAACCAACCATTGATATATATTATTGGGGCGTTATAAATTGATACACAAAATTTTATTGTATTATGTAAAATTTTCTCCCTGATGTTATATTTTAATTTTTTAAGGGGTGTTCGTGTTCCACTTTTTTGCGTGATGTATTATCAGAAATTTATTTTTAATGTTTAAAATTATAATACTATATAATTAATGGAAATAATAAGAAAATAATAATTATAACAAGTGTGGTATATTTATACTGATCATGTTGAAAAACTTATTTGACCGTCCCATGTGCTTTCAGGGTTGGTTCTCCCTCTTCTCTATAGGATTTTTTTTTAATATTAATAATTGCCATGCAATTAAGGTTGAAACATTGATTCCAGCATGATATTTATCCATCACAACGGTGATGATGTTAAAAATTTTTAGAACCCTGCATGCCTCCTATGAACAAAAACGGCAAATGGACGCTACGACCCACTACGTACAGTATGGCACCAAACCCCCCTAGGGTTGGTACCCACGACTTTCCCCAAAAATACAAGAGTCCTTATGGGACCCAGGATTTTGGAAGGAGGACCCATCCCAGCCCAAATTTAATTGGCTATCCGACCGTGGTTGATTTGAAGCCTTAACTCTATTTTGACCCATTATAATGGGGTACCCAATAAAAGCTTTGTTGCTAGCTTCAATTTCAGGGACCCCCAGCATATTGGGGTCAAATTTTGGGCTAGGAACGAGTGTAAGACCTTTTTAGAACCGTATTTGCAAGGCCTAACTTTGAATTATTTTGAATTTGAGTTTTTCGAAAAACCCAGAAATCGGCAATGATATAAAATATAGTCGCATGCTAAAATTCTAATTTTTTTCTCCTTGAATAACTTGTTTCAAAAACCAGAATTTAAAAAAATACACTGTTTGGAATTTGCCTACACATTTCAGCTTTCAGAAACTGTCTTCAATTTTTTTTTACCTTGAAGGGTTTGGCCACGCGAGTCGAAAACGTAAGGGTACCTTCTCCCATAAGGATAACATGAGGAACTCTTGCGTAATAACCTTTTTTGGAAACAAATTTTGACCGATTTGCACTGAAGCTTATTTTAACAAGTTCACAGACACACAAAATGTAATAATGCTACTTAAAACATGGTAAAAACTACCCTTAACGAGATGTTGACTCATACTACGTAAAAATATATTGTTTAATCCGAATTTTAAAATTACCATTGAAACAATCTTTTTTTTTTTTTTTTACCCAGATATGATTTTAATTTTTTTTAAATCAGATATATGAAGCCAAGACTTTGATTTTAGGGGATGTTATTTTTGCTCCCTTCCTCAAATTCTTGGCTTCATCTGATTTGAAAAAGTTAACAATCGTTTCTGGGTGAAAAAAAAAAAAAAAAGAGTAAATAAAAAAAAGCTGGTTTCAATGGTAAGCTTAAAATCAGGATTAAACATTATTTTGACGTAGTACGTAGTACGAGTCAATATCTCGTTAAGGGTAGTTTTTACCATGTTTTAAGTAGCACTATTACATTTTGTGTGTCTGCTAACTTGTTAAAATAAGCTTCAGTGCAAATCGGTCAAAATTTGTTTCCTAAAAAGGTTATTACGCAAGAGTGTAGTTCCCCATGTTATCCTTATGAGAGAAGGTACCCTTACGTTTTTAGCTCGCGTGGCCAAACCCTTCAAGGTAAAAAAAAATTGAAGACAGTTTCTGAAAGCTGAAATGTGTAGGCAAATTCCAAACAGGGTATTTTTTTAAATTCTGGTTTTCTAAAAAAGTTATTCAAGGAGAGAAAAAGTCGAATTTTGGCATGCGACTGTATTTTATATCATTGCTGATTTCCGAGTTTTTTGAAAATTTCAAATTCGAAATAAGTCAAAGTTAGGCCTTGCAAATACGGTTCTAAAAAGGTCTTAAACTCGTTCCTAGCCCAAAATTTGACCCCATTATGCTGGGGGTCCCTGAAATTGAAGCTAGCAACAAAGCTTTTATTGGGTACCCCATTATCATGAGTCCAAATAGGGTTGAGGCTTCAAATCAACCACGGTCGGATAGCCAATTAAATTTGGGCTGGGATGGGTCCTCCTTCCAAAATCCTGAGTCCCATAAGGACTCTTGTATTTTTGGGGAAAGTCGTGGGTACCAACCCTAGGGGGGTTTGGTGCCATACTGTACGTAGTGGGTCGTAGCGTCCATTTGCCGCTTTCGTTCATAGGAGGCAAGCAGACTTCTAAAAATTTTTAACATCATCACCGTTGTGATGGATAAATATCATGCTGGAATCAATGTTTCAACCTTAATTGCATGGCAATTATTAATATTAAAAAAAATCCTATATGGCCATCCCTGAAAGCACAGGGGACGATCAAGTAAGTTTTTCAACATGATCACAATAAAATTGTTGATTTGTATATTTATAATCTACTTTTTTTCTTATTCGTTTTAATTTACAGGTCCGAATTAGTTATGTGCGGCATTTGAACAGTCATGATATTTTTGTTACCTTTGAAACTTAAGGGTTAACCTAATTAAATTTAATTAAATTATAATTATCACCGGTGAAATTAATTAGTGCTTTTTTTAAGTAAGCTCATTTTCTTAAGAAAATTACAATTTAAAAATAATTAATATTTAAAACGGTTGTCCTATATAGAAGAATGTATTTTTTCACTCTTAATTTTTTTAATTAACTCGATTTTAAGGGTGGAAAATTAAATCAGATAATTAATTATAATTTTACTAAATTTCTTAATAAATTTTGGCCATAATATATGTGTGCAAAAATTTGTTTTGGTATTACATATTTTAATTTTTAATTGAAAGAAAAAATATTTATGTAACACAGGACATGAAGAATAGTTTGATTTAATTTTATTTAATTATAATTAAATATTAATAATTTTTAATTTGCTTATTTATAAAAATATTGTGAATATTTTCATTAAAATTATTAATTAAATTTATTTTAATTGGCAATTTTAATTCCACTTTTCACACCAAAAATAGCGAAATTATCCGAACATTATCCGCCAAACTTCTTGGATAGATTTTCTAAGATATTCCTCGGATTATTCTAGGATTTTTCTCGGATAGTAGCAAATTTTGTGGACGCAACTTATCAAACTATCTCGGATACGTTTAGCCACAAAAAATCCGAGGATTATCCTAGGATAGGTTGGACGCAACTTACGGCCATTAGAAATAAAAGATAACAATTATTTAATCTGATATCAGCAATGATCTGTTATCTAGTAGACTGGCACAACTTGATTTAAATTAATTAAACATGACAGACTCGTTAATATTTAGTATCATGAAGAATTGCATGCTTTGAAAGATATTAATTATCTATGCATGGCAAAAAAAACAAAAATAAATATATATTTTGAGGGTTATACATGATTCCAATGACAAGTAAACAGTAAATGCACAAAATTAGTTCTAATTTTATTGCTAGATAACTGGAGATTGTTGTTTTGAAAGTAGAGGCTTCATATCAGGACAGACTCTTGTTTTTTTATACGAATAAATATTATAAAATTTAATTACATGTATCTGATACATGGTTGCATTTCTTGTTTATTGTAGGTTCAAATCTGATTTCATGTTGTGTATATTTCTGGGGTACCTGTAAATAAATATATAAATTAAAATGTACTGTACAGTAGAATGAGTAGATGACTTTAAACGTTAGTACGTCCACCTTTTGGTTTACAATTTACTAGGATGTTCAAGTCATGACAGAGCAAACTTAATTGGCATGGGATAAGTTAGGATAACTAATTATTGGAAAATGTATGTAATTTTTCACTCTTATCACTCTTATATTTGTAAATTAAAGACATACCAAAACGAATACTTTTTCTTTGCATATGCGGGTACATAAGAATTATTCTAGTATCCCTGTGGCTCAATATTTTTGTATGATGCCCAGTTATTTTACGATTAATTATTTAATTTGAAAAGTGATTCTAAAAGTGGTTAGTTTATTCAAGTTGGCACGCGGCCGCAGCAGCTGCTGATACGACGAGAATCAGGGGTACCCCCTTCTTGTCATATCAGCGTCTCGGCCGTGTGCCAGCTTGAATCAACTAATAACTTTTGAGATCACTTTTCTAACTAACTAATTAATTGTAAAATAACTGGGCATCATACGAAAATATTGAAGCCGCAGGGATACCAGAATAATTCTAACGTACCCAAACAGTTAAAAATAGCATTCACTTTGGTACACCTTTAAATATGTTTCCTGAAGTGAGGGCAATACTTTCTGTAAAATTAATGTGAATGGTATCATATGCTAGCAATTGCAATTGCAAGAACTGCAGTAAGTAACAGCAAGTATTTAATTTTTAAATTTAACATTAGTCGAGAAGTCTGAATCTTAATTTGGAGTTTCAAACTAGCTGATATTTGTAAAATATGTTTTAAAGAAACCTTACACTACTGGCTGCTTTCTGGAGGAATTTACCATTTTGTTTTATTTTTTTAAAGTAAATATATATGATGACAATTTATTGGGAAAAAAAATATGTGGTTCAAAAGTGGGTGTTGTCTTTTTTTTTTTTTTTAAATGCAATGCAATGTAACGCATTCATTTGAGTACCTGAGGATCAGCCGGGCTTATATCCACTTTCCATTTAAGTTCAGTTTGGTATTGAAGTTTTCATAGATAATGAGCTTCTAGCCGAATATGCTCTTGCTCAGGTAGTTTTGATTGTCAGGGCTCATCTATGCATGTTTTATAAAAGCCTTGCCAATTAAATGTAAAAGATAAATAAATTAAATTAACTAGCATATGTATTAACAAAATTAAGAGTACTCGCTTGTGGTTTAATTAGTTAATTATTATATTTCATTGTTATATTTTTATAAAAACTGTATAATGGGGTACATAATACAGTACCGATACTTAGCTTAACTTTATTTTTAATTTTTCTAAAACATAAAAGGTCTTTCCAGTTTTGTTTGATTTATTTTTCTTAAATCAAGGGTCTGAAGAAAGAAATCATCGCATTTCACTTCTTTGGTCTGATAATTATACACTGTATGTCAAATGTATACGAGGGTTATTCAAAAAGTTTGCGGCCTAGCATACAAGGGGCACCACTTCATGTAAAATTTAATTTTTATGTTATAATTAACCATGTGTATATGTCACATGTTCACATTTCAAATTTCAAGTATCCAGCAAGATGTTCTTTGTCGGCAAATCTGATACCATCAAGTTCATCCAAATTTCTTTTTCAAATTAGGGAAGAGATAATATTCTGAGAGTGCCAGATCAGGTGAATAGGGTGGATGAGGGAGCATGAATTTCAGGGGTTATCATCTTTTTCTGCACCAGGTACTTTATCACCGTAAGAACATCAAAATGCGGGGCCACTTTACTGTATATAGCCTGACATTGTGACAAAACTAGAGCTGGAGGCTTGAAATTTGAAATAAACATATGTTTAACATAAAATTAAATTTTACATGTAGTGCTTCCCCTTATATGCAAGGTCGCAAACTTTTTGAGTGACCCTCCTACTGAAAAGTATTAACAATTTTTTGCAATATCACACTACATTATATTTAATAATTATAGATGCAGGCTTATGGTATTTGATTTATAATACAGCTTTGAAGCCCCGTCCCCCTTTTTTAATTGAATAGTGAAAGAGGATCAGTGAAAAGAGGGATTTATAATCTATTTTGTTGAAAGGGATTTATTTTGCCTGAGCATTTTATTAATATGATACTGTACATACTATAGCTATAGCTTGAAGTGCTATAGCTATAGTAACCACATTCTCTTTATAATAAAGATCATATTCATATACATATGAACCAAGTAAAAAAACAAAAACTTTTGTTTCTTCTACAATTTTATAACCTCATAGCTCTCATATATATTAAACAAGTCTTCGATGATGTGTGCAGAAATATAGAATGTACATAATATTAAATATCCTAAACTTTTGAATAATTAGGAATAAACGTAAATAATATTCAATAATTTATTTATTATGAAAAATTGTCTATGCGATAAATAATTTGTATTAAAAAGGCTTAACCTGAGAATTGTTAAAATTTAACATGGGGAAAAAAAATCATCGAAGGATGTTCTTCAAATTTTTTCAGATTTTTTTAACCGCTGAAGTATGAAATAAATGCTAATCAAATTTGGCCGAGGACATATACCAAGTACCAGCAATCGAGCGCCAAGACTTTTAATTGCAATTCTTCGGCCAAATTAGATGAACATATATATTTCAGCATAATCCGGCAGTTATAAAATTCTGGAAAAAATTGGGGCTAGAAGACTGTTGTACGTCTACTTTATAGTAACTTAAATAGTTAATTTTACGAAGATCCTTCGATGACTTTTTTTTTCGTCCCCAACTCTCAGGTTATCTTAAAAGAAAATTACAGACAAAATGATCCATATGAACACAAATTATCGAAAGATTATAGTTAAATGCTACAGTGTACATCAGTAAACCCTATCTGAATAGTTGCTTTTTTTTTATTATTATTATTGCTAGTCTTGTCATTTTCGAACTACCCGGGGGTAATATTACATGATGGCTTTAGGCATTTTGTAAAACTATTGTTGTGCTAAAATTTTATATTCCTATATATTGAGATCAGCCTAGTTTGTGGGTACAAGAAAGTAAAAAAAACACAGTTTGCATGATGGAACAAAGTTTGTACGTACATTACAGGGATCTTCATCTCTTTTAATAACATATATATCATTAAAATCACTTAAAGTGAAAAATGCAAAGAATGTTCAGTGTTACAAAATTATAACTTGTACATATATAACATTCTTTTGGCTTAAGGGTAAGGTAACGCCACCAATGTTAAAAAAAGTCCCTCACACAAAAATTCTGAAAAAAATTTAAAATGTTCTCCTCTACACCCCCTATCAGTAGCTAAAATATCAGGTATACAAATACGATCTAGTTTTTGAGTTATGAATTTTTAAAGTTGACTACTTTAACATGGAGAAATGGAACTCCCATGTTAAATTAGTCAACTTTAAAAATTCATAACTCAAAAACTAGATCGAATTTGTATACCTGATATTTTAGCTACTGATAGGGGGTGTAGAGAAGAACATTTTAAATTTTTTTCAGAATTTTTGTGTGAGGGACTTTTTTTAACATTGGTGGCGTTACCTTACCCTTAATGGCAGGCACAGCACTGG
Organism: Siphlonurus alternatus; assembly: GCA_949825025.1. Lineage (NCBI taxonomy): Eukaryota > Metazoa > Arthropoda > Insecta > Ephemeroptera > Siphlonuridae > Siphlonurus > Siphlonurus alternatus. Next base: position 11,962,858 of record OX463781.1, read on the forward strand.
AAAGTTGCGAGTAGGAGCTGGTGCTCCCTCCCCTCCCGTATCAGCCAGAAATAATTTAAATCTCAGACATTAGTACCTGCTGATGTTATCTCTATCAGATGACGTTTGTTTAATTAATTCCAATCTGCTTTTTCCGTCATCCGGATAACGGAAAGGTCCCGGGTTCAATTCCCAGACGAGTTCACTCTTTTCTTTCAAACGCTTATACTTGTATGATACGTATATATTAGGGTGACCAGACGTACCGTTTTGACCGGTACAGTACCGTTTTAGAGTACCATGTCCCGGTGTCCCCAAAGAGGCTCTCGGGACACCTAAATGTACCGCTTTCGGACAAAATTTATAAAAGGGACATTTTTTAACATTTTTATCATTAAAAAAAAATAAAAAATTCATAGGGGAATGTGGTTTTGAATATTTACGAAAATGTACGGAAGCAAATGATTTTGCAACTCCATGCCCCTTTTTTGTCGATCGCATTCGCAAAACAGCATATTTCTTCCAAAATTGCGGAATAGATATATATTTGCATATACGCGCAAGTATGCATATACTACGTGAAATGAAGTCACTACTTTTCGATTAAATTTTGAATAAAAAATAAGTAAAAAACTTTGCACAAAAATATCATCTCCTTTAATATTGATGATATTCACTTGATGGAAATTTCCAATAATATATGAAATTGAAAAAATCATTCTTATGCATTGTGACGAGGCTGAGACAAAAATTTCTTTGTCTTTCTTTTTTTTTTTTTTTTTCACAATAATCGTGCATGGATATTACGTAAATAAATAAATGGAAAATAATATGAGGGAAAAACGCCACAAATATTATTCATACAATCAAGTAATTTTAGCTGTTTATTAAGCCCTATTTGAATGCTATAAATTAATTCAGCTATTTCACTCTATAACAAGAGTTCACACTATTTGCAAAATGAACTGCAGTTCGATTAAAAGTATTAATTCAAATTAATTTCTTGCTTTATACTCCATTTTTTTTTGTATAATTTATCTCGTGACATTATATTAAGTTTTATTTATTTATAAACAAATATATATTGCATTATTTAAGTAACACGTACATTTAGAAATATTGTGAATGGAGACGGAAAATTTGATAACGAAATTAAAAAAAAAAAAAAAAAAAAATCAATTTAAAATATTTAAATATAATTTTTGTATTGGGAAAGTATCCTTCGAAGGTATGCTTTTTGAGTATAATAAATTTCTTGTATTGCTTATGTTTCTTTTTATTTTACATGTAACTTTACAACATGAATAGAATCGTGGCCAGGCCAAGAAAAAAGGTTAATGTTAGGAAATCAACTCACTGGCACAGTTTTCTTGCATGGTGACTATAATAAATCTCTTTTTTTCTAATTCTATGAAAAATGTATATATATAAAAAAAATGCAATTATTTATATTATTTAAAGTAGAGTGAGCGATTGCATAATTTATTACTTTATTTCCTTAAAATATTTTAACCTGCCCTGCTTTATTGAGAAATGAAAACCAAAAAATTTCATCTCAAATAGCTTCATCGCAAAAAAATCCCAAAGTTTGTTTTCCTGAGCCCTTTAACATGCAGCCTTATGGATTATGGAACAGAAAACAGCGTTTTACTCAAACTTCGTCTGAACTATGGTATCAATTAAAAAATACTTGCGTATAATCTATGACGAAAATTCTTTAATGGATTTACAAATAAAATAAATTTTTTCGGAAAAAACGGCTTCATAAAAAAAAACAATTCATTTGAAAATCCATTAAGAAAAAAAGTAAAAAAGGGGGCGTGGCACCCAAAAAAATCGCGCCTCCGGCGGGGGTTTTGGCCCTTCAGGCCTCTATCTTGGGGGCATGTACCGTTTTGGAAATCAAGATATCTGGTCACCCTAGTATATATATATTATATTATATAGAGGGCACAAGTTAAGCAATAAAATATAAATTTGTTTAAATAATTTTCTTTATTATTCAAGTATCATTAATTGTTTCATAATAACCATATATTTATTAAATTGAGGCAAAAAAAAAAAAAAGAAAACAATACAATAACAAATAATACATATACAATTCAATTTCAAAGTGTGTGGTTTTATATTCTAATTAAACAATTACATAATAATATGACTAAATAAAACATTTATAATATTTATATGTACAACTTGTTAAGTGCTTTTTCTATTATTATTGATAACTTACAATGAACTGTACTGTCCTGTTATCAAGGTATACCTAATTAAGTCAGGCTTATAAAAATTATTATGTATTAATACTTTTCAAACATATAAATATTTTTTTTAAACAAAATATACAGAATAGAGAGAACAGTAATGAAAAGTTAGAATATGGAGTTTTAACTAATTTGATTCACTGGAAGGAGTTAGAAAGGATACAAATTACAATAAACATTGCCCATAGTGTTTGAAAAGTGCTTGGAAACGTCCCAACTGATTGGTAGACCGCATCATGTAGTCATTAATATGTCCAATGTGTTAATCCCACTGAAAAAAAAAAAGTCGAGGGGTAAAATAATGCCAATTCATATAAATGTAAATAAAAAATTGCAAGTTTTCGTTTATTGGGAAATTGGATTTGAGGAAAAAATTAATAATTTTTGGTTTACAAAAATAAATAAATAAATAAATAAATAAATAAATAAATAAATAAATAAATAAATAAATAAATAAATAAATAAAATAAAATAAAAAATAATTTCTTAAAATAGTTCTAGTGTTCCTTTATTAGAAACCAAAATTAAAAAATTTTCATCTTACATAGGTTCTCCAGAAAAAAATTTCAGTCAGAGAGTAATCGTCATTTAACATTGCTAAAACCTAATTACCTGACAAACACCCTCCATTAATTCACTTAAAAAAATACAGATAGCTAGGTGGTGTAAAAAAATATAACCATGTTTCATGGCTTCAGCTTTTAACCAAAAAACAATTAAAAAGTATGTATTTTTTTCCTCTCAGAGCCGTTTTCCCATTAAAAAATCAAGAACATTTGCCATGTATTGATGCATAAAAGTTTTTCTTTATAGGCCAGGCCCACATGATGTCACTGCAACACATATTGCATACTTTACAGGAGCCTGCCGCGCCAGTGTTATGTTGCATCAGCAGGTAAGGGAGAAAATGTAGAAAAAAATTACAGTAATTATAAATTATGTATGGCAATTATTACATTTATACCGTTTCCGTATCATCTGCTAATAGTTTATAAAGAATACACAAACTACATTTTCGTGTCCTTAAAAATTACATATACCTGGCAACAAATTAAGTCAATTTTTCTAACTTTTTATTATTAATATTATTATTATTATTATTATTTTTTTTTTTTCAATGTTTTTAAGTGTATGGTATGACACACATCGGAATAAACACAACATTGTAACACTTGGGAGACTTAATGACCAAAACACTCACCTGACTAATTGGAGACTTGCCACACAATAATTGCAATGATAACAATAAGGACAACTCCTAGGCAAGAGAAAAGAATGAACTTCTTCATGCGAGCCTTCGACTAAAACAGAGGAAACAATAGTGCTGTGTTATATAATAACCTTGCCTTATACATACTACGTAGTAATTTTTACAGTGCATACAATTTAAAAATAATAGGATCTGTGGTTTTGTGTAGACCAAAATTGCTAAATAAAAGATGAAGCCCAAAAATACTTTTAGCCTATTTTAATATTACTTATGTAGTGTTTTCTGTTTTGGCTGCAATAAATTGAAAAAAAAAATGCATTGTTATATTGTAACATACAGTACATAAAAGAAATTAATTCCTAGATTAAGTGCCTAGACTGCAGTGAAAATTTTAGAAAGGTCTTCACAAAACTACATTCATGACTGAAAAAGAGTGTGATTAATAATCATAAATCTAACTTAATTATGTTTACATATTTCTGTTACAGTCTACCAAATATGCTGTGTACTGTATTGGTACATTTGAAAGTATTGTACTTAAATTTTCATCTCTAATATGTTTTAAGGCAGAAAAATGTTAAAAATTCAAAATTTATTGAAGTTTTCTTATTACCATTAGTGCACTTCAGTATTTATGACAGCAACATACATTGCTTACTAGCTGCACGAGACCAATGAGAATTATGTACCTGGAAGTTACTGGCTTGGCGCAGCTGGCTAGTGCCCTCAGATACGAAGATCTCTGTCTTCTCAACGTGGGCCTCGATGCTGTCAATCACCTCACCCTGCTCATGCACCATCGCACCAAGATCCTTGAAAATTTGGTTCACATCGCAGATGTCACTCTGAAACACAGCAGTAATGGTTGGCAATTTTTTAATGTCAACTATCCTATCAAGCTATCAAAGTGTTTCATAGGTTTTAATGCCAAGATATTATTACTTCACTGATTAAAAGAGGAAGCCAGGAATCATTCTAACTCTTCTCAAAACATGTCAATTATATTTATTCTGATGAAAACATTTTACGTCATGCTATAAAAAGTTTGCATTAATTCCCATTTTTAAAAAGACTGCATGGCTAGAAAAAATATGAGGGAAAGCTGACTGGTAGTGAAGGTGCTATGTCACAAGCCTCATGACATTGCAGTAACTAGAAACAAAAAAAAATAAGTAAATTTGCTGTTCTATTTTATTATATCAGTTACTGATAGCAAATAATTTTTTAATGCAAAAAGAGATTATGATTCCCTCTTAGCAGTGGAATTTGTGAGATAGGATTCATTTATTGCTAAATTTGCTGCAATCAATTTAGTATTTAAAGTATTGTCAATCTGAATCAAGATCTTAACAGCTGACCAAGTTTGATGGTACATATTTTATAACATGTGAACAATTCACTTCTTATCCTGGCTCATTACACAACACCACTCCTTCTCTGCTTGCTCCTGCACCCCCTATTCCCACATGCCACTTAGCTCACCTCCAGTTGCCGGATGGCCTGTTCTCGCTCCTCGAGGTCCTGTAACTCTCGCTCCTCCTGCAGCTGGGCCTGCTGTCGCTCACTCTGGTCTTGCAGCTCAATCAGCTGGTGGTCTGTGCGGCGACCCCCAGATGACGGGAACCCTGGTAGCAACTCACATTACTGCCAGTGTACATAACGATTAAGGCAAGTGATCTTGAAATACACAGACCTTTAATTTCAGTAAAAAAACAACAACATGTAATTGTATTAAACCGTATTAAAGATAACACTAGTGATATTAGATTTTAAAATTCAAATACAATGGATCAAAAGAAATAGTTTACTGTAAGCACGAATAATTATTGTCTAAAAAAATTACAATAAACTAATAATGAAACATATTTTTGCAGGAATACATAATGCTAACTATTCTAATTTCAGTCTTAATGGAGGCTTCAAGTGATGCGCTTTCGCTGCGCAACTGTTTGTCGCTAAGGTCCATCTTGCACTTGAAAATGAAGCAAAGTGTTTTTTTAACTTTTCTCGGTTATAAATCAAGTAAAAAATCTAAATCTTGAATTATCTACTTTATTTTTCAGTTTGGACCAAAGTTCCGTAAAGGAATTATCCCTGAAAAATCTTATTCTTGGTGAAAAAACAAATTCACATTTTTTTACATAGGTTTGGTATAGCGGGTGGGATCACCAAAAAATCAGCTGACTTGAAGCCTCTATAGATGAAATGAGAGTTACATTGAAGGTTCAAACTCCCATCAAATGATCATTCAGTTATTCTACTTAAATTTTAAGTTCACAATGCATAGAAAACACTGTAAATTCCTTTTAAATTCAGATATCATGATAAATTTCTTATACGGAACTGCAGCATTCTTCAGTGCTAGTTCTCTTCATAGTGCTACTCACCACCAGCAAAGGGGTCAGCCAGGCCAGAGTTGGCCCTCACCTTCTTCATCTCATCTTTCTCCTTCTCGGCAGCTCGCCGTTGAGTGGCCTGGAATGAGCTGAGGGCAGACGTGAACTCCTCGGCCAACCGCTCTTTCTTCATCTTCCATTCTCGCTGCTCTGACTGCAGAGTAGGCGGGGGAATGGCGGCAAGTTCCTTGAGGTGCGAGTTAGTGTCCTTGGCCAGCTGTTGGGTGTAGTGCTGGATCTGATGCCTGTACACAAACACCATAGCTTAACAATTTTATTGGCTAGCATGGCCTGTAATGTCTTGACTGTTTCCAAAATGACAAACAAACAAAGAACTCAGTTTATTTGTACCAATAGGCAGGCACGGATCCAGATTTTTTTTGTTGGGGGGGGGGGGGGGGGGTATTTTTTATAAGGCCAATGTTAGAAAAAAATTTGAAGTGGGGGAAATGCCTATATTGTACACATTAAATCTGAAATTTCGGGGGGCGGTTGCCCCCCTCCCCCTTGATGCCAATGTTTGCGTTTGGCATCGAGATATGACTATTAGAGGAGGCACATCGACTGAACTTCACTCACATCAATAATTGCTGATAATCCTTAAGAGACACTCCCACAGCCTAACAGATCTTAGAATACCTGTAGACACTATGGCGCCTAGCTTTCTAGACTGTCTCCATCCTATTCTGGCTGGGATAAAAATCAAAAGACGATCGTTGCGCGTAGTCATATCTACACATAAACCAAGATCTATAATACTGTAGTTACTCTTAATTGGCTGTAATAAAAAATTAATCCCGTATGTATGCATAACACTTCTTAGTTTACATGTAGATTCGACTGTGCTGGTCATTATTTAAAACATCAAACATCAGTGGTGATAGTTGTGCCCTCAAGTCTATGGGTAAACTAACAAGTAAGATCTCTGTTATATGTAGTGTAAAATATGGTTAAATTGAAGAAATGTTGAAACAGTACCGATGCATACTGTAGAGGAAAAATCAACCAACTAATATCGCTGAATGAAATATTACACTTGAGAATTGAATTGATTGATGTATTGACTTCGGGTCTAAGGACCAAGCAGTCATTGCCCGTAAATATTACACTTGAGTAATATGCATACTCACAGCTGTCCTTTGAGTTCTGCTGAATCTTGAGTAGTTCCCAACTGATTGACCATTCTCTGCATGGACGACACTAGGGGTGGAGCAAATAAAAAATGAACCTTGTGATTAAAACACTTAACCCATGATCTTGTGGCGAACATTACTTACCATTTTGTGAAATCTTTTGAATGCTGGTACCAATTGTCTGTGCAAGCCTCTGAAATTCTTTTTCTTTTCCCGGCCCTCCATTGTGATAAGACGAGTAGCCATAACTCCCTTCCATTTTCTTCAATTCTTCAATTCAAACCACTGTCAAAAGAAGGATAATTAATACATAAAAAAATGATTAGATCAAGCAGATTAGTGACTATCTAAACTTATTACAAAAAAAAATGTTCTATTTTATTTTCATATTTATAAGAAATGTAAAAGCAATTAAATTGGGGCAAATGGCATAATTATACAAAAGTCATCCCCCTGTTCTGTAATAATTGACGTTTACGTGCAGCACAACTGACCAAATTTACAGCTGTCAAAATAATAATGATATTAATTAAGTACATGAATCACCTGTGAGGCCTCTAGATTTTCCTGATAAGTTCCAAACAAGATTAGGTTGCAAGCTTTTACGTCAGTCCCGACTCGCAGGGTTCAAAACTACGAAGGATGGCTCAGCAATGAAGCGAGAACTGGCTAAAATAGTAGTTGTTTGAGACGGAACAATGAATGCACGTACATTATACTTTACTGTGAGATAATAAAATACAGGTAGAACTCCACCTATACACACAAAAACAAGGAAATTGCTTTTGGACGAGTTCAATGTATTACCTGTCAAACTGCGTCAGCTGTCACGAGTCGAACCACTACCCACTACCAACGTGAGAATAATTATATATAAATTATAAACTTCATAGTTGGTGCACTTGGAATGTAAATAGCGGAGAATTTCAAAGGAGCAAATTTTAATAATTAGACCTTTATTTTTACACAATCAATTGAATCAATCGATTATTTGTGATGAACCCTCTGAAAATATATAATAAGTAATAACAACACTTAAATACAGACGCGATATGAGTGATATCTTTTTAAGAATCGATGGAAAATTAGACTGTCCTGAAATTCTAGCTGCATGAGCTCAATCTAAATGTACCACACGTGGTACATTTAGATTGAGCTCATGCAGCTAGAATTTCAGGACAGTCTAATTTTCCATCGATTCTTAAAAAGATATCACTCATATCGCGTCTGTATTTAAGTGTTGTTATTACTTATTATATATTTTCAGAGGGTTCATCACAAATAATCGATTGATTCAATTGATTGTGTAAAAATAAAGGTCTAATTATTAAAATTTGCTCCTTTGAACTGTTTTTGTCTCGCTGTACAGCGAGACAAAAACAGTTCATCTCACGTACCATCTAACCCATGATGTAAAAAGCATCATGATCTCACCCTTTCTGCAGACCAAACCCAAGAATTGATATTGATAAATATTCTTTTATTTCCAGAGTTCAATCATTTTGCAAAATTTTGCAATGAACTGTACAGTAAATATGCGAGCTTGACATTTTCCATCAATCTTTTAATTCGCAAGAAATTGCAAGGATATATAATATAAATAACTCAAATGCATGTTTTAATTATGTGATATAAATATAATGTATTATATGTTATAACATTATTATTATGTATATTATAGCAAGATTTTAGTTATATAATAATTTTTGTACGTGCTGTGTAACTAAGAATTTGTATGAATTTAGCTATTGTATTCTTTATAATCGGATTACCTAACCTGTAGTCTGTTTTTTGAATAAATATATGATAAATAAATAAAAATAAATAAGTACATGGAACATAAGGTTCATCACAAATAATCGATTCTTTCTGATTGTGTACTTACGAACAGACCTAGATTATAAATCGAAAAAATTAATTTTAGTGTCTTAATAATTTTGATAATGGGAAATTTAACTCGCGAAGCTATTAATATGAATATAATAAGTTTAAAAAAATCTCTAAATGATACTCTAAATAAATTTTCTATTTTATTTTTAGCTTTTACAAATAAAATAGAATATTTATTTAGAAGATTATTTAGAGATTTATTCCTGATATATATATAAGCATCAACAACCGAAAGAATTGCATGTGCAGCTAAAAAAAGTAAAAACCTTTCAAATATGGAACTATAGTAGAACAATAATTAATTTGCAAATTAAGAAAATATAATTATTTCTAACTTTTAAATCTTATATATAATATATACTAAATAAATTAAACTGGGACTGGGTGAATTAAATAAATAAAGAAAAACAAACAAATTAATTGAAAAATAAAAATAATTTTTTAAAAATATCTTTAAAAATACTTTAAAATGAAGATGAGCAACAATTTAATTAAGTCAGCAACTTATTATTTAATAAATTTTCCAAGTATATACATTTTAATAATATGGTAAATAAATTAACCAATATTTTAAACAAAAATAAAAGGATTTTCGGAATAATTTGAAATATGTGGAAAATAATAATTATTCAAGATAATTGAATTAGATTCGTAACAATTTAGGTGTGTTAAATAATATGCAAAGATATCGCATGTAGCACGTCTTTGGGAATATTATCATGTGTTGGACAACTTATTTATAAATTATTTTTTTATTGCAGGAATAAATAGAGGGCACCTAATTATAATATGCTACTCTGCTTTTTTTTTTCAGATTTTTTAGGTATGGACCATGAAGTATTGCTAAAAAGTTGGGCAACGTTTGGATTCGCATTAACCCACGCGCCATTACATTATCAATATTCTTTAATAAAAAGTGATGCTTAAATATTGACGTTTCTCTCACAATAGTATAACTTTCAATAATTTTTAATTTTTTGAAAATAGTTTCCGGGCTCTAAAACAGCTTGAAAAATCGAAGTAGCATAATTTGGTGCCCCCCCCCCATTTTTTTCTATTATAGCAACGGCTCTTTGTTTGCTGTTTGCAACGAAATGGAGTACCGACCTCAAAATTTTTTATTGCAGAAATGGATAGAAGATGCAAAGTTATGCTACTCTGATTTTTTTCAGATTTTTTAGGGACCGGGAAGTATTGCTAAAATTTTTTGGCGAGGTCGGGTTCGAATCCACGTCCCTTTTGGGTCCTATCTTTTATTAAGAGAGGCGGCAAGAGGCGGCACTTTTTCTGTACTTAATCTCAATAATTTTTAAAAAATATTTGCCGGGCTCTAAAAAATCTGAAAAAAATCAGAGTAGCATAACTTTGCACCCTCTATCCATTTCTGCAATAAAAAATTTTGAGGTCGGTACTCCATTCTAGATGCCATATACGGCCATACGCCATACATTAAAACAATTGCAATTAAACCTTCTCCATTTTTTAATGTTTTACTGTGTTGCGGAAAAATACATGATGATAAAAACATAAACACAGCAATTATGGGTTAACAATTTACTCATATGTAATGAGAACATTGAGAACTGATATTATATATTATAATATGTATATTTATTATTTTACATATTCTCCCAATTTTGTTTTTCTTACAGGCTTATATAGGGATCAGCATGTTATATTAGCATGTATATTATGCGCAGTACGTATTATATACTGCACTTACGGTAATTACTGTTTTATAGTGACAAAAATGTATCATTTGGTAATCTGAAAATATTGTTATATGTAAAAAAATACTGCTGAATCAATTAAAAAAGGTGAAAAAAAAATTGAGATCGGAATTGTACTGCCGTTATAACATGTAAGGGACGAATTATTAAATTTGTTGCACGTGCCCATGACCTGTAGATGTTCACCCGATTCACCTCCCAGCTCTCAGCATTTGCGTGAGGTGTGAGGGGTTTGAGGAGAAGGAACCGTGGAAAACCTCTGTTGGGCCTCAGGACGCGCTCCCGTTATCCATGGTGAACCATGCAAAGCAATATTGAAAAAGACAGAAGAATAACACGTTATTCGTACACGTATTGAGTGAATTACACTATATAGGTATGGAAAGAAAGATTAATACATACCCTATTATTATATATTTACTCTTGAAGCAACGTATTTTTCCTTGAAAAGTTCACTAATCCAATTATATATAAGCACCAATTACGCTCAACAATGCTTGACTTTGATGATCTATCATGGAGAATTGGATATGTTTCACCGATGGAAATTGAAAAATACATTGAGACAAACCTTTTGTAGCACAGTTTGCTATATAACACGCGCTTTGAAAACTGAATTTTAATAATAGCCATCGTGTGCGGCCAGTCATGCGGCCATTTGTCGTGTTTACCACGAGCTGGGAGCTGGGCTGGGGACAGCTGCTGGAATCGGCCGCTTTATTGCCTCAACGGAAATGATCAGGCTAACACCCTTACCGCCGACTCTCAAACCCTTTAGATCTCTCTTCTCAGAAGTCCATGCAGTCATCTTTCTGGACCTCGCAGGTTAAGTATCTGATCTGAGGACTGAAGAGGTGCAACATAAACCAAAAGTAAGGTTTATATATTATAGTGATCCAGGGGGAAAAAAAAAAAAAAAAAGAAGAAGAGTCTAGTAGCATCAAGTAAACGACCAAGAAGTTACGATTAAATTATTTATATCATGAGAACTAAAATTTTATTTCGGGAATAAAACTTAACATTAAAATTCAAATATATAGCGTGTTATATATGCGTGCAGTTTAAGACTCGAAGTAAAATAGGAAAGAAGAAAGAAGTATTATAATTAAAGACACTACCCCTTTTTTTCAGCAGTTAAAGAATTCTTCAAAAGATTCAAAAGTCTTCGAAACTTTATGCGATTGTTAAAAGTATTATAGGAATATTTTTAAAGTTGTTTTTACTTTATCCTTAAATATATATTTTTTTCTAATTGTGTATCTTTACAGCTAGATACCACATGGATATTTTTAATGTCTATTTGATGGTCAAATCGTCAGTTTCCACAAGCCTAGAAGAAGTTTAGTATTTTGAGGGCTACGATGTGAGATAAATGGAATGAGGAGGAAGACTAACTTGCGAGTTAGCTGCTGGAGTGTATTATAGGTGTGCTGTGGTCTAAATATAAGACGGTGCAAGCTAGCTGCTGCGAGCCTGGAAAGTATAGAACATCCTACATTTTTCAATCGTCGACTGTAAAGTGATGAGTAGCCATAACCCCTTGACAAATCGCTCTATCTGCGAGCTAGGTATAATAACAGATATGGGAGAAGAGGTAAGATAAATATAACTTTTAAAAATCAAGAATAAACTAAAATTTACTTAATTTAAGGATTAATTTAACTCATTAATTTTGAGATTTAACTTGAGGGGTCAATTTAAAATATTTTTAATAGGCTCTCATAACTTTTATTAACTTCATTAGCTACTTTAAATTAATTAAAAATTAGTAATAAATAATTAATTAATTATTTCACAACATATGGCATTTCTGTATTCTGTATTTGATGCAATAAATAATAAATAAATCAAATCAAATATTTTCTCCCAGCTTACATAATTAAGTGTTCTTAATTGTATATTATATAATTTATTTCACTAGTTTCATTAATTATTATTATCCATATTATAGCCCAGTATTGTACAAAGTTTGAGTTTTAGAACCATTAGAACCTTCGAGTGACCCTCGCTCAGCAAATCGACCCGGTATTTGCGCCCTCGTCACCATGTCTGATTTACCTGCCGCGCGCCGCGTGTGGCCGAGGTGTGAACACGCGTGCAGTTCCTGCAGCGATGTGAGAGGTAGACACGAGCCAGACCTGCATAGCAAACAAACACAAATCTTCAGACAAAATGCATATCAGGCATCAGCCATCCCCTGCAAATGGTCTCGATTGGGGTTTATATATATAATATTATACTTGCATGGTTAAGTAAATTCAGTTCTATTTCTGCTATTCTATCGAACATGATTATTATAATTAAAAATAGTTTCAAATATATAATGGACAACATACATTGTATGAAAGAATTTTATTGCAGAAATGAATAGAGGGCACCAAATTGTGCTACTCTAAATTTTTTTAGATTTTTTTGAGACCCGGAACTATTTTTAAATAATTATTGAAAGTTCTGTGATTTCAGCTGGCACCCCTAAATCCTTAATAAAAAGGATAGAGACTGGACGCCTATTGACGCCTCCAGGGGGCGTGGCCGTGCTTTCAAAATTATTTAAAAATAGTTCTGGGTCTCAGAAAAATCTGAAAAAATTCAGAGTAGCATAATTTGGTACACTCTATTCATTTCTGCAATAAAAAAATTTCATGTATGTTGTCCATTGAGATATTGAATTTTTTTGTAAAATCTTAAAATTTATGTGTAAGGGAAAAATAAAATCGTTCTTTAATTATGAAATCATAATATTTTTGTGAAATTCACAATGTAAATATTTTTTTAGACATGATTTCACCTACAAATTTAATAAAATCATGTCTCATAATTGCGAAATGTTGTTTTAAAAAACAACTTTTAAAATGCTAATAAGCATTTTATATTTAAACCTAATTTTAAATAAAAAATTCACAATGGACAACATACATGAAAAAAATTTATTGCAGAAATGAATAGAGGGCACCAAATTATGCTACTTTGAATTTTTTCAGATTTTTTTGAAACCCAAAACTATTTTTAAATAATTATTGAAAGTGCGGCCACACCCCCTGGAGGCGTCAATAGACGTCCAGTCTCTATCCTTTATATTAAGAATTCAGGGGTGCCAACTGAAATCACAGGACTTTCAATAATTATTTAAAAATAGTTCCGGGTCTCAAAAAAATCTGAAAAAATTCAGAGTAGCATAATTTGATACCCTCTATTAATTTCTGCAATAAAATTTTTTCATGTATGTTGTCCATTATTTGGTATAAATATTGTTGGAAAATGATTTATTATTAGCAATTTGAATTCTGATATAAAATATTATTTTATCAGATTAAATATAATAATATTATAATCATTACAAGCATACTTGGCATTATTATTATTTTTTTTTTTAAAATGTTACGTGGTGACAGAGAGTATAACGTCAGACCATGCCAGCCATGCGTTACTTGCAAAACGCTGCGATATATTTTTTTTCTAAATAATTATCGTCCGTAATGTAACATGTAGTATAATATAATGTATGTATATAATTATATATATATTATATAACGTTGAAAATAATATATAATTAAGTAAATCAAAAAACTATATAATATATATAAATGTAGAAAACAAATGATTAAGGATTGACCTCAGTTAATTGAGATCTCAGAATCGGCCCCCTTAAATGCTACAGGATTTGCAGAGAACTTAGATCTCACCATCAATAAGTGGCATGTAAATTTTGAAGTGGATCTGTTTTATCAGTTTTGAGAAAACTGAGGTAGAAGTGTAACATTGGCCTTATGGACGGAAACCGGAAATGGTGCTATTTTGAGGAAACCGCCCCCTTGAATCTGCTGAAACCATAGGCGATTGTTAGAGCATTCTCGAATTTTTTAAATTTATTTCATTCGATTCCGTCTGACAGAAATTTCCTTTGACTCGCATAGTAACTGAGGTCAATCGTAAACTACTTAAATTCTTTGTGTATTAACTTCTTCGTGACTCTGAATATATTGTATATAAAACAATTAAATAACAAATATAAATTCATAGAGTGTTATGCACATAATTAAAAATTAAAATAATTCACAGAAAAATATTTAAATGAATTTGTGTTTTTTTTCTTCGTGATTTTTCAATAATATAAAAAATATCAATAACTCTTCTCAAAATAATTAAAACTTAACTATGTTTAATTTTTAAGGTATTTTCTATGTTTTTTGTCTTTATGTTGTATTATGTACAGCCACAAGAGAAAATAAATAAATTTATTATTTAAAAATATATTTTACTGTTTAAATATTCGCTACTTTTACCAAACTGTTATGATAATTAGTGCATTTTAAGTGCATAATTATTTATTTATAATATGATAGCTTCATAGACTAAACCAATGAGTTAACGATCATTAACTTAATCGAATGTGTCAAAATATTTACACTTGTCAGATACCCCCTCCCCTCCCGCCCTACAACATAAAAAAACTGTTAGACAGTTTCAAGTGTCAGTGTGTGAAATACGCGTATTATAAACGGAGCCCTGCACACCGAGATGATGGTGACCATACACGTACTACAAAAAAATCCACTTTCTCCCTTAAGGGCATTGGGTGTAGCACCGGTAGTTGGCAACACTGACGTATCTTAACCATGTTAATTTTTGGTCATTGCTCCTCGGAGTAATTTTTATGCTAGAGCTAAGCAGATTGCTGTAGTATCAAGATAATTAGTAGCCCAAGTGCACAATTTGGCTAAATAAAGCCTGATTTAAAGAAAAGTGTTTTTTTTATATTTTAGAAAAATGCATGTAAATTTAAAAAATTACTAAAAAATACTTTTCTTTAAATCAGGCTTTATTTAGCCAAATTGTGCACTTGGGCTACTAATTATCTTGATACTACAGCAATCTGCTTAGCTCTAGCATAAAAATTACTCCGAGGAGCAATAACCAAAAATTAACATGGTGAAGATACGTCAGTGTTGCCAACTACCGGTGCTACACCCAATGCCCTTAATTGTTTTTCAGTGCAAATGGAATTTTATATAAGCTGAGTGTCATTTCTCGCCTCTGAGTGAGGTGCGAGAAGAGCGATGGTCTCTTGTCATATTATTTCATTTCCAGTGGTGTACCGAACACTAATATGTATGAGACATCTTGCCACCGTCAGCCTGAGTATTGTCAACATGTGCAGCTTCAAACTTCTCACTCATGCTACGTCTTCCTCTCCTTATATCTACTATTGAAACAGAGTTTTTCAGGCTTTGGATATTATATCGCTTTGGTCCATTGAGAAAAAGTAGAGGTGTCCGTCCTGACTGAGGTTTTCCACGGTTCCCTCAGTCTCACCTCAGCGAATGCTGGGACGCGTAAGCATGCAGGCCGTGGCCACTATCCGTTCCCTACCTTATCCCTACCCACAGTACCCCGCCGCGAGCTGTAAGCTCTTAGGGGTGTATCCTTGTAAAAAAAAAAAAAAAAAAAATAGCATTGATCTTATAATATTAATGGACAACCTGCGTTATATAGTTATTTTTTATGCAAAAATAAATTTATTGTAACAAATTATGATAATCTGATATTTTTTTATTATTTTTTTTATAATTCTGGTTATACAATTTTAAACATTTATATTGAAAGTGTTTTGTCACGCCCTCTGGAGGCGTTAATTGAAGCGCCCGGTTAACCGAGGCCCTAATATACAGAGTGAACCACAATTCGCGTGCCAACTTTTTTCGT
Organism: Siphlonurus alternatus; assembly: GCA_949825025.1. Taxonomy (NCBI): domain Eukaryota; kingdom Metazoa; phylum Arthropoda; class Insecta; order Ephemeroptera; family Siphlonuridae; genus Siphlonurus; species Siphlonurus alternatus. Next base: position 11,979,160 of record OX463781.1, read on the forward strand.
AAATTTGGTATTGCAAAAATTTTCGTACAAACTTCAAATTTGGTACACTTGTAGCTGAGGGTTGTAAAAATCTGTTCAGGGTGTTAAAATTTTTATTGGACATCAATAACACCCCTTTCAGGGGTGGTTTTTAGAAAAATTATTTTCGCCTTATGGAAATTCAATGTTAAATGCAACTTTTTTTGAAATCATTGTAATTTTGCGCAGAAAGTTTCTAGCATAAGGTAATCGACCCTCCTGAACTCAGAAATAATTTTAGATTTTTTCCCCGACGCACCCCTAAGGGTGGAGACCTACCCCTAAAATCCATTTTCCTTAAAAATTGTGCTAAAATTAAGAAATAAATTTTGAAGGGGTAATCGACCCTCCTGAACTCGGAAATAACTTTAGATTTTTTTCCCCGACGCACCCTTGAGGGTGGAGACCTACCCCTAAAATTCATTTTCCTTAAAAATTGTGCTAAAATTATGAAATTAATTTTCAAGGGGTAATCGACCCTCCTAAACTCGGAAATAATTTTAGATTTATTCCCCGACGCACCCCTGAGGGTAGAGACCTACCCCTAAAATTCATTTTCCTTAAAAATTGTGCTAAAATTATGAAATTAAATTTTAAGGGGTAATCAACCCTCTTGAACCCGGAAATAATTTTAGATTTTTTCCCCGACGCACCCCTGAGGGTAGAAACCTACCCCTAAAATTCATTTTCCTTAAAAATTGTGCTAAAATTGTGAAATTAATTTTCAAGGGGTACTCTACCCTTCTCAACTCGGAAATAATTTTAGATTTTTTCCCCAACGCAACCCTGAGGGTCAACGTACAGCTACCCACCATAACCTTTATTCTTAATAACCGAGTAGGAATTGTGAATTATTTTTTTTCGGGATTTATCGGAATCTTTAATAAAAAGAAATCACAGACTCACCTCTTCACTTGCAGCATGACGATGGATGTGTCCACCGTTAATTGCATGGCGTGAAGGCAAATGTTGGTCCGCACAACGAGGCTATGTGTGCGCGCCTTTAACAACTGAGGTGTGACCAATTCCACATAACACATAACGTCTGTCACTTTGAGCTCGTCAATGGTCTCAAATCTCTTTCTGAAGCGAAATGTTTACAAGAAGAGATTTGAGACCATTGACGAACTGAAAGTGGAGATCAGACGTTGCATGGAATTGATCACACCTCAGATGTTAGAGGCCATGCACCTATACACACATAGCCTCGTTGAGTGGACCAGCATGTGCCATCACGCCAATTAACGGTGGGCACATTGAGTGAAACCACAGTCATGCTGCAAGTGAAGGGGTGAGTCTGCATGGGATATTGTTTTCTGTGAAAATTTCGATAAATCCCGAAAAAATTTTAATTCACAATTTCTACTCGATTATTAAGAATGAAGGATATGGTGGGTAGCAGTTTACCTTCAGGGTTGCATCGGGAAAAAAATTTAAAATTATTTCCAAGTTCAGGAGGGTCGATTACTCCTTGAAAATTAATTTCATAATTTTAGCACAATTTTTAAGGAAAATGAATTTTAGGGGTAGGTTTCTACCCTCAGGGGTGCATCGGGGAATAAATCTAAAATTATTTCCGGGTTCAAGAGGGTCGATTACCCCTTAAAATTTAATTTCATAATTTTAGCACAATTTTTAAGGAAAATGAATTTTAGGGGTAGGTCTCCACCCTCAAGGGTGCGTCGGGGAAAAAATCTAAAGTTATTTCCGAGTTCAGGAGGGTCGATTACCCCTTGAAAATTTATTTCATAATTTTAGCACAATTTTTAAGGAAAATGGATTTTAGGGGTAGGTCTCCACCCTTAGGGGTGCGTCGGGGAAAAAATCTAAAATTATTTCTGAGTTCAGGAGGGTCGATTACCTTATGCTAGAAACTTTCTGCGCAAAATTACAATGATTTCAAAAAAAGTTGTATTTAACATTGAATTTCCATAAGGCGAAAATAATTTTTCTAAAAACCACCCCTGAAAGGGGTGTTATTGATGTCCAATAAAAATTTTAACACCCTGAACTAAATTTTACAACCCTCAGCTACAAGTGTACCAAATTTGAAGTTTGTACGAAAATTTTTGCAATACCAAATTTACGAAAAAAGTTGGCACGCGAATTGTGGTTCACTGGTATAGGTACCAATAGCTATATAGTAGGATTTTGAAGAAGAAAAATTAACTACACTAAAAGAATTAATGTAATTTGATACTCTATTTATTTAATAAATGCAATATAAAATAAACTCACGTAGCAGCCTGTTTTGATTTTTTTATGGGTCTATCAGGCGCGGATTCAGGGGGGGGGGGGGGCTGCAGCAAAATTTTAGAATTGGAATGGACAATATAGGTATTTCCCCCACTCAAATTTTTTTTAACATAGGCCTTATGGAGAAAGTCCCCCCCCCCCCGAAAATTTTCAATTTTTCAACCCCCCGTTCCCCCCCCCTGAAATTTTTTCCTGGATCCGCGCCTGAGGTCTATTATTATGTATATATTGTTATCCGAGGCCTCCGAGGGGTAGCATGCATGGTGACCAAAAACGAAAGTTATATATAAGCCATGCACGCTCAGGCTATCTGTGCTTTGGTCGTTATCATTATAATATGTATCTGTATAAAAAGCTTATATTATTATTATTACTTAGACTAATTATTATATAGAGACTGGCCTTCGTATAGAAAGTGGATCGATGTATTCGTTATCGACCATCGCCGATAATTATGCACCATTTCAGTCTAAATATATATATATTTTAAAAAATTTATAAAACATGTTTATTGTATTGTTTTAAATCTTATTTCAACATAATGATTTAAAATTATACATTATAGTAGTTACAGTATATAATAAATTAAAATAATTTATTCATAAATTTGATATTATTTCACATTTCCAGAGCAAACTCATTTCTTTATTTCTTTATTGAATAATAAAGATATAATGTTTGTTTTTAATGTACCAGAAAAAACAACAACAACAACAAACTTTGACAATTAACTTGCAGTTGCATTTTACAAAGCCTGACAATATTTCACTTTCAAAGTAGAACTGCAGGTATAATCAGAATAGTTGGGTGGTTTCGTTTAAATATTTTTGTAACTTTACCTGATGGTACACAGGTATCATATATATAGTACATATGACATCTCCCTCTGTTACATTTTAAGCTAAAGAAGAGTAAGCATCTACACTGTGCTAAAAGATTATCATTGTTTCATACACATTTTTACGTGAAATTTTTTCATATATTTCAAGTTATAGTAATAGTATACATTTGAGGAGAAAGAAAAGGTGACTTGAAACTGGATATTTAAAAAAATATATAACGCATGCAACAATATAACCTCAATCAAAAAGAAGAACAACATTTTTTAAATGGAAATTTAGTTGCTAAATATTCTAATATTCAATTACTTACATAAAATATTATTGAATTTCCGTGAGAATAATTTAATTAGAAAAACTAATAACGAAATGCTTGTCAGAAGTTGCAATTGGAAATTTTGAGATAAGTTGTGATAATATTTGACAGTGTAATACAGAAATGATCTACATGGCTCAAGTGAGCACTTGTGGTGCGAACTGTAAGATTCGCAGCCGCAAGCACTTGACTGGAGGGCGTCTGCCAGCAGCCTCTTGAGCAGACCGCTCTCTCTCTCTCTCTGGGGTCCAGCGGTGGAGCTGATGAAGCACAGCAGCAGATTCTCCTCAGATATGGGAGATATCGCAACACAAGCAAATAATGAATCAGCTCTTTAGTCATATTAGTTAACTACACTTTCACAACACTTATCCTGCCAATAAATGGAGAAAACAGCAAATTATGTAACTCATATCATATATGAATATATTATATAAAATGCGTGTATTATTGGATATTGATAGTAAATAACATTGCACATTTTTTTTTAAAATTACATTGTCTTGTTTTAAACATTAAAAATATATTTACACGCAACGCTCTATCAAATTTTTATTAGTTTTTATTTTATTTTTTTTTTTTAATCACTTCTACTTACTAATTACGTACACTATACTTTGAAACCCCGAACCTTCCGAAACCCTAACTAGAGCGTTTTGCGGGCTCATCCGGAACGAGGGCGGCTACGACCTTGAAACCCATCCTGGCATTTGTCTGCGACTGAGGAAAACGTGGAAACCTCAGTCAGGATGGACGCTACAGCTTTCGTCAATGAACCAGATGTGCAATGGTCCAAAGCCAGGGAACCACGTAGTGGAAAAGCACAACGATTTACCCCTGGGTGGAAAACGTGATTTTTGTTGAAAATGGTCACCCATCCAACTATTCCAACTACTAACCATGCTCGGCGTTGCTTGCGGTGATCTGACTAGTCCCGGTAGAGCGCACTGCACCAAACCTCCCAATTACCTAACAAAAATAATTAATTTAGAAGATATATCAGAATTAATTCAGACATATATTTTTGTGTACTTTACGTATACGACCAACCGGACCAACACAATATTAAATTACTAAATTATTTGAAGGAAAAAAATGTATAACTAGTAAGTTGTGTGCATGTACAAAAGGAATTCACTTTTTAAATCGCAACAAATTAAAAATACTAAATATTAAAAGTACAGACAGTGGCAATGTGTATAAAGATCGATCAAGATGCTCACACAAGCTGGTGCAGCAGACGCGGTTCATCACGATCTTGTCTAGCAGATGCCACCCCGCTAGTTTTACAACCTCCGCGAGTAACAAGGGTCCCCGCGCCCCCATCGGCCTCTTTCATCTCCTCAACCCTTGCTTGCCCAACCAGGACGTTAAATAAAAAGCGTACGCTACCGCCGGCCGGTAAACTTAATGCGTGAGTCACCGCCATAGATCGCCGCCGGCCAACTTCATTACCTCCTATAAAATGTGAGGAAAAAGAACCAAGAAGCTATATTAAGTTTTAACAGGCCTATACTTTGTTATAAAAACCTAGACTTGTACTATATATTGCTACTCGACTTGAAGCTATATAATATAAAATTTAGTCCTATAGGTTTTTATTATTATGGTACCATTACTTCGTTCTAATTTCTTCAGTGTGATTATAAAAAAAAATCAAAGACGAAATAAATTTTTTATGCCTTTATATTTTTTTCCATCTTGCAGCCATAATGTGTAAATTAGCCCATGTTTTGATATGAATAAAATATTATATACAGTATAGTAAATTATTGTTTTTTTGTTTGATTTAATATTTAATACTAAAGAATTTTTATCGGGTTAATTGGACAGATAATATAAAATTAAACGAATCTGCATGTTTTAATACATTTAAAGTTTATTTTCTTCCATTTATTTATAATTATATTGTATCCATTAGTGATCAAACTTATGCAGAGTTATGTGCAATGCATGGGGAAATGCTGTAAATTATAGGAAAATATACAACAAGATTACAAATTTACAGCAAGAGAGACGTTACGCTCTTAGTTTTAATAACTATATATTTATATATTTTATCACAACTCGATTGTCTGTTCTCTCTGCTTTCTCTCAACTCTTATAACACGACATAGCTCTGTCAACCTTTATCTGATGGCTGCAGGCGCCAAACCTGTGACACAAAACTTGACTTGGTCACACGCAGCTATTTTTTCATGTTTTTTTTTTTTTTTTTTTTTTGTTGTGGCATGCGTAATGTAAGAGAAAACCAACAAGTTTAAAAATGGCAAAATGGCACTCAAAAGGTCAGGTTTCTTTTTTTTCTTTTTTTTTTTTCATATATATTATATACTTTTTAATTTAATGCACAATCAAATTTTCACATTATTTTTTTTTATTTATTATTTGCAATCAACCAAACATTCATTTGTAAGAGTATTGTCGTTTTACCCTAGCTGTATTTTAGCCGTACATATAATATGACTGATTAGGCTCTGTCAGCGGTGCTTGACGTGCAGACTGACGGCAACTGGAGACGGATTGTGTGGTGATGTGTGTTGTCTAAAAACACTTACTACACCGGCGGACCATTTTAAAACGCTAAGGAGGACCTCCCGGCTCTGCTGGCTCGCTCTCAGCTCCAGAGAGGAAGGAGAAAAGAGACGCGCGCGATAGTGAAATTGTTGGCGCTAAATTTACCCGCAAGTTGGGTGCAGCTGACTGCTGGCGATTCGTGCTGGATTGTATCGCCAGACTCTCTCACACAGACTCTCTCAATCTCTCTCTCACTCTTATTAATTTCTTTCTGATCCTATCCCCACTTCGTCGTCTCAAGATTACATGTTTTTTAACTCATTTTTGAGGAATTGGAAATACAAAAAAGATATCTAATTCTTTGAGGTTTCCTTAAATTTATATTTTAAAATTAAGTTTTTATTGTACTTGGTTTACTTGGTTCAATACGAACAATTAAAATCACTATTAACAATTATAATAAATAATAATTACATTTATATAACCGTCATATATTATATTCAACTTGGTTTTTATCGTGACTTCGGCTCGCGTTCATCAGCCATTGAGGCCTTTTTTTACCATCTTTGACAGGATATTAAAAACACGATGAAAACTATATGAAATATGACGGACGGCATAGTTTAAGGCGTAAATTATGCTATATATTATTTCTGTTTAATTATGCAGGACTATATATATATATTAAAATAATTATTAATTATGTATAAATCATTTTGTACAAAACGACTTTTTTCATGATAATACATCATTTAAAGAAATGCAAATTAATATGCATCGTCTTGTTAAAATGTGTACATTCATCTAAAAAATTGTTATTATTGAGAGAACGCATGTACAGATAAGAAGGAGATATTAATGAACTTTAAAGAATATTTCTACTAACAGGTAACTAAATATTTATATTTATACTAAATATAAAAATAATGTTTGGATTATGGTCACAAAGAAATTTGAAAGTGACACATAGATCATTTGTGATCAATGTTAATGAATTGAAAAATATTAAATCAGAATAGTTATAAATTTTGGCTGCTTTAAAAAAGTATATTTTTTAAGTCTGCTATTTTTCTTTTGCAGTTCCATGCTTTCTTACTTTATCTTTCCTTTCCTTTTTTCTTTTTAAATTTCATAGCTTTAAATTTCAAATCCAAATCTTACATATAAAAAAAAGGGGGAGTACTGATGACATTTTAGTGACGAGAAGATGTTCTAGGTTAAAATGTCTGGTTCATAATTCTCGTGGTACTTGACACTTCATCCTTTCATTTTCCATCAGTGCTTGCTGGCTCCTGCCGGCCGCCTAAGTGCTTTACTCCGCACGTCACTGCCTGCTTGGTTGGTTGCCTACCGCTCGGCGCCCCCATGATGCCTCGAGCTTAGAGTCGCACTGACCGTGTTACAGTAGATCTTAGGTTACACCCTTCTTGAGAGGGCACGCACATTCTCTCCAGGTACAGCTTATCCGTTAGTTTAGCCAAGGGCTGAAAAATATAATATATAAAAACATTTATTGCATAGGGAGATACGATAAAATTTTCATTGCTTAACGCAGACAGAAAAAAATATTTATTGAAGTTATACTGATAAAAATTATAAATAATCATCTTCCTTCATTGATAAATTAATTGATCTTGTTGTTCATTATTTTGAAACATTAAAAAATGAAAAAAAAAATACAAAATAAAATTGGGCATTAGTAACCAGCATTGTTTTTGACAAATCATAATAATAATTATATCCTGAAATTATTATGTATTAATAAAATATAGTGAATATAGGATTCAATAGAAAAATAACAAACAAAACGTATAATAATATAGAATATTATACGCATAATAATTGAATATAAACTATATAATAATTTGTAAAAGTAACATATGCATAATAAAAAAAATGCCAATTATCTTGTCTTTTTATTTATTTTTAATTTGTGAGCTGAAAGTTGCAAAATGAAATTGCTTTGGCTTGAATTTTACTTTTTGCAGCATATATTGTTATATTAATTTCCTCATCACATAATAATTTACTGCATTGTATGAGTATATAAAATTCAACGAATAGTGTACATAATGATACCCACGTTAGATTTATTTTGCGTCTCTCCAATTAATATAATAAGGATTCAGTATTTCAGTCTCCTCAAGAAGTGACATTTTACAATGAAAATTTCAGGAGAATTTAATTCTGGGATATTTTATGTTAGATACAGTGTACAATGCAGCTATCAACACATTATTTGCATTATTAACAACAAAAGATCAAACCAACACTCTGGGGGTACGAGCATCAGTGCACTTTCTTAGTGTTATATTATTATTCGTGCATTCTGCATGGAGAGGCGATGGGTGGCGAATTAAATACCTTAATTACTTGTAAGCATTTCAAAACCATCTAGGAGACAATTACCCTGCTCTTCCCCCTCCTTAGTTCTTTAAAATCCACACTTTAATGACATGTCAAATTATAAATTAAATTTAACTTAATATTTAAAGTATCTTTCTATATTATACCACTGCATGGTGTATAATATAAAGAGGAGAAGAGAACTATCTTACTTTAAAGTTTACAAAATTCTATCTTTTGTTTATTAACAATGTAAACCACTGTTGTATATTGATATGAGGTTAAATTATTGAAAGAGTGATGAGATTAAAAAGATATTATATATTCTCTGTGAGCAATCTTTAAGAATATCTTATATTATACTTGACTATCTTCTTATGCCGCTAAACATTTATTGCTTTTTAGTTGACCACATCACAAAGTCACACAGGAAACAAGAAAGCTTGACTATAACCCGCGTACCGATCATATGAAGTGTTCGCTTATCTAAATAAGCATCTTGCTATAGCTGCATGCAGTCGGCGTGCTCTACCGCCGCTGTGGCCCGTGTGTGTTTGTTTTCGCTTGTTTTAGTACCGCCGCGGCTGACTCGCTGCTGCTGGCTGTAGAAACGCTTGCTACTGTTAGCCGCCACCCACATTGCATGCCAACCAACATCACACAATTATACTTGCAGCCTGTCATTGCTTAACGACTTGCCTAATTTAAAGTATTATAGCTAATTTTTGGCGTTTTTACAGCCAATATTGAGAAATCATTTTCACACTAACTACCTATCTATATAATAGACTTATCTGTAATTATGTGTAAGAATGTGTACATAAAATTAACTGAGTTACACCTTTTTATGATAATTATGATATTTAAGAATGTGATAATCTGTCAATACTTAATTTAACGTTATTTCAACTGCATGATTATATTATACCATCAACCACATTAATAAATTATAAAAATAATAATTTTTGCCTTTACTATTATTATTTAATTAAATGTTATTTATGTTTCTTTATGCTACAGATATTTAAAATCACATGCATTTAAAGTAGAGTGAGCGATTGCATTTTTTTTTTAATATTTTATTTTCTAAAAACAGTTTAAGCTGCCTTCTATTGAGAAATGAAAACCAAAAAATTCCATCTCAAATAGTTTCACCACAAAAAATTCCCAAAGTTGGTGTTTCGGAGGCCTTTGACGTGCAGCCTTATGGAACATAAAACCGCGTTTTACTCCAACATTTTCTGAACTATGCTAACATTTAAAAAATACCTACGTAATCTATGATGAAATTTTTAATGGATTTTTAAATAAAAAAAATTTTTACGGAGCCGTTTTTTCGGAAAAAAATCTTTAAGTTTTTGCGGGTTAATTCCCATAACGATTTTCATGATTTTTTTCCAAGAAAACGACCCCGTAAAATTTTTTTTTATTTGAAAATTCATTAAAGAATTCATCATAGATTACGTAAGTATTTTTTAAATGGTACCATAGTTCAGAAAAAGTTGGAGTAAAACGCGGTTTTATGTTCCATAAGGCTGCACGTTAAAGGCCTCCGAAACACCAACTTTGGGAATTTTTTGTGGTGAAACTATTTGAGATGGAATTTTTTGGTTTTCATTTCTCAATAGAGGGTAGCTTAAACTATTTTTAAAAAATAAAATATTAAAAAAATGAACTCGTTCACTCTACTTTAAACTTTGATAAAAAAAAATTTAATGCAATATTGTTATATGTTTAATTTTTAAGGTATTTTCTATTTTTTGTCTCTATATTTTGTATTATGTACAGTCACAAGAGAAAATAAATAAATAAAAAATTTACGATCTTTATTTTCATAATATTTTATAATATCGATTACCCCTGGAGTGTATGCTAATTGTTAAGCACGCCTGATGAGCTGGTTGTTTTCGAACTATTTAAATTAATAGTTACTGGTATTACCAAATAAATATAATGACTGCGTGGTAGTAGTTACTGAAAAGATAATAATTATGTAATCAAGTAAGAAAAAGCTTGTATTTCGACATTATAGAAATACGAAAAAAAACAACAACACATTTTTCAAATACATATATATTTTATATATATAATACGTAATTATAATGATACATACTATTTTATTTTTCATATTATAGTAATAATTTCGCATAGATATCACCATTTTTAATAAAGCCAACAATTGAACAATATAGACATGTCATTATGTCTTAATTCAATCTGAACTATTTTTAAAATGTGACTCCCACTCATATTAAACGATTTTAGTGTTGTGACATCTTTCATGCCTCACACTTGCAACTATACAGTATATTATAATATTTATTATTTGAATCCTGATCTATTTCTAATCTCAAAGACTTTATATCTCTCATGAGGCGTATCTCAATACCATATATATTAATATCATATATTATAATTAAATTAAGAAAATTAAATTTCTATAATTAAAAAAAATAATGAAGTAAGCGATGAACATTTTTTTTTTTACGTCGAGTGGGTGAACATAGGAGGAGGGAGGGAGGGAGGGATACCAGGCTCGCAGCATGCATGCCAGCTGAACCGGGGGCGAGAAGAGAGAGAGAGAGACTTTACGAGGGGGTGGGGTGGTCCATGCATGTAGCATCACGCCCGGAGCCAGATGCCGCGAAACTGGTCCATACTCAGCATCCCTGCGCCTGCTGTATTTTTCATATATTGATATTCAAGTGATTGTAGTCCTTTCATAATATAATATGTATAATATATATATATAATATATGATAGAGGAAAAATTATTGCAATCATGGCGATTGTAATAACAACATAACACTAACAAACCAACTCAACAATTGTGCTGTGGAATCACAATTTAACCATATATAAGAAAGTGATTAAACTTTTTGTAATTTATAATTAAACCTTGATTTATAATATTGAATTTATAATTTGTAAAAATACATTCTATTTCTTTGTAAATATGTATGATGGGGTAAAATTTAATAGTTATCAACCGGACCCACAGTAACTTGAGGTACTGACCTTCATAAACTCCATTTCTTCATGGACAGCGTTGCTTACGTTTTTGTCAGGTCCCTTCCATGAACTGGGATGGAAAAATGTCACAAACTGTACAAACGGGCAATTAACTGATAGTTGTTAATTGACATTATAATATATATTTTTTACAGAAAAATTTAAAGCTTAAATGCTAATCTGAAGTTTTAAATGAAAATAAATATGTGTTGGGGAACTATATTAACGCACTTTTATAATTTCATTTAAACAAAATTGAAAAAATAGCTGTGACGTCATCAGTGGTGTTTATTTCAATAAATAGCAACGGTGACCGAGATTATTACTCAAAGCAAAGACTCAATGTGTCAATTTTTAAACATAGTTTTCAAAGCCCAGGAATGTTCTGGACAAAACTGAGAGTACTCAATTTATGCAAAATTAATTTTAATTATCTTGTTTTTCCAATTTATTGAATGAATTATTTGAACGAAAATCTCAGTCTGTTGAGCGACAATATAATATATTCTATAATGTATATATATATATACATGATATTTTTTTAAATAAAAATACGATCATGGATTTAAATGCGATATTTTTTATTGCTTAGTACTTATGAGCAAACATATTTTATTTATAATAATACAACATTATTATTCATAAATTTAAATCTAGAATTAAGTATTCAGCCTATATATACATTTTTACCTTAAAAATATAATTATAATTAAAATATAGAATTTCTATATACTTTTATTTAATAATTACAATTTAATATTTACTTATTTACACTTACATTAAAATATATAACATAATTAGACCCACATAAATATTACAAGACCCTATTAATAAACATAATCTAATGATAATAGTATATTGCGGTTGAGATAAGGTCTAAGAAGCGATGTATTAATTTGTTTGTACATAAAAGGTCAGCAGATCCAGACCAAGTCAGGCAAGTTTGACGTAGTTGAAGACGTCATGTGATAGAGATTACAATAAATTGACGTCAAATTAATTGTCATCACGTCATGCAAATTTTGCTGCCTGCAAGTTTGTAGCCATGTCGAAAAATTGTTGAAGTCAAAGCAAAATTTAATAAATATCCACTGTGAAAAACATATTATTAAAATATTTACATAATAATTTTGTGTTGTGTGTTGTTGTTTTTACGAGGAATTAAAATAGATTGAAAAAATTATTCCGAATTTTAGATAGTTTCTGAATTGTATGAGGAAGAAGTAAACATTTAAACGTTGCCTGGAAAAATTAATCAAACCACTGATATTTTTGTGGTTAAATTCATTGATAATATAACGTTGGGTATCTATGTTTTCTGCGTCAAATCTGACTCATTTTAACAAAATCTTGTTATTCTTTTGAGTCTCTTATACTGGGGCTCTAAATTGGGAAATGCAATTAATTCCGCATTATTTTAAAATATTTTCAACAAAATGGAAAACTAAAAACAATGGACAACATATATGAAAAAATAAATTTTATTGCAGAAATGAATAGAGTGTACCAAATTATGCTACTCTGAATTTTTTCAGATTTTTTTGAGACCCGGAACTATTTTTAAATAATTATTGAAAGTCCTGTGATTTCAGTTGGCACACCTGAATCCTTAATAAAAAGGATAGAGACTGGACGCCTATTGACGCCTCCAGGGGGCGTGGCCGCACTTTCAATAATTATTTAAAAATAGTTCTGGGTTTCAAAAAAAAAAAAAAAAAAAAACTGAAAAAATTCAGAGTAGCATAATTTGGTACCCTCTATTCATTTCTGCATTAAAAATTTTTCATCATGTATGTTGTCCATTTCATTTATTTAGCAGATATCCACAATTAATGTTTATATTGTACACTATTGTTGGTCGAAACTATAGGTTACTTTAAAATAAATAGCGTAAGAGTATTACAGTTTTTTTCTGTATGGACGGAGTATACACTTCGTTGCAGTGTAAAAATAATAATTATAGAGAGAAGTGTTTTTTATACTGCTGTAAAAAAATTGTTGAGACAATATAGAATTTTATGCAATATAATATTTTATTTTTAAATGCTTTATATTTTGTATGCTTTTTTGAAAGGTAAGTGCTGTTTTCTTATTCATAATACGACCCTTTTTTTGTTCATCCATTCTTACGTTTCAATTAATTAATTATATGATAGCATGTTACGAAAGTATTACGTTGTTAATTTATTAATGTTCACCGTGAACCGCGATACCCATCCTATTTAAAATTTCAATGAGTTTGACTTTCTCGCCATCAATTTCGCGTCATGGAAATAATTGAAAAACATCTTAATTTTGTTCCGAACGCGTTGGACGTTTTTCACATTGTTCACAATGCGTTGGGATCATTCTCGTTTGTTCCGAACGCGTTGGGATCAAATAATTTTGATCCCAACGCGTTGTGAATTTTGCTGAAGTGCCCAACGCGTTGGGATCAAAATTGCGATGCTCCGAACGCAAATTTCGCTTCTTGGAATTTTCGAATGATCCCAACGCGTTGGGAACAAAAATTTCGCGTCCGAAGCGAATTCGCGTCCGGATGCCAACATATACATTATAATTATATACGGCTATTGTGCCATGTATTGTAATGTATATATTATGTATAATATAATGCAGAACAGAATTTCTTTGTCAGCACACAGTCAAGAAAGTTGAAAAGGAGATGATATTGTTGATATTTTTTTTACCAAATTTACTAAACTTCCGTCTAATCTCAGTACAGAAGTTAAAGTTGGTTGCCTAAAATTAACTTGCAGAGAACTTATTCACACATTTTTGACGAGTTTTGCTGCTCACCACACTTTTCCTTCGCGATAGTTGCGATAAGAACTTTTGTGCGGTTACTGAAGAATAGCGACTATTTTTAACCTCCTCGTTCACTTGTGGTACATTTTACTAAGATCCTCTAGCGATTTTCATGGAATATTGCGCACTATATATATTTCATATTTTACGTCAAGACTGCGACGAAATTTCAAAATGTGCATATTTTGAAAAGCTTCCACTTGTGATTTTTTTGTAGTTCTACTAGACTTGCCAACAAACATTCAATTATATATTATCATTAAATAATAGATGTATCAATTAATAATTAACTCCACGAAACCAAATATATTTTGTACAGTTTTAACTAACAAAAAATGTCTGTAATATTTTATTTAAAAAACTCTGTTCCAAGAATCAGTTTTACACAGAACATTAATTATAATGTTGTTTATGTGTACATCAAATGTTCTTTTTGTTAAAAATTTTGCTAAACATAATTATGTAAGGCACGGTGAACAATTTCACAAATATTCTCTTGTAATATATATATTAAGATTATTCATAAATACAAAAAAAATCATATGCAAAATTATTTAATGTTTAAATCTATAAAGAATTCGATGTGTAGTAAAAATTCATTTAGTCAATTTAGTGTATAATATATTATATGAAACAATGTTAAAAAAAAATGTCACGCATTCACGTATTTCACGTACTGCATGATGTACATTACTAAATAATAAAAATATATCATTTTAGACACTGCATGGTTTTCAAATTTAAACGTGTATTCAATTTTTTATGAATAAGTACTTTACTCGTATTCCTTCTATAGTGTACAGAGCTGGTGATAGAGAGCTGGACAGAGCTATAGGGGTGCGTACGCGCTCTCCCACTAAATTTGATTAACTACGACCGTATATACACAAAAATAATGCTAAATAGAAATTATGTGAAGCACAAACACAAAAGTGTCAAAATTAAAAATTAAAAACCTTCTTTGGTCTTTCTAACAAATCTATAGCAATCCGTTGTCAGTCAACCACTCTGAAAGTCGTGAGTTTGGTCACTCTAGATGGAAGGTCACACAGTATATTTGACGTTCTCGTAGAAGGTGTGCGCCGTGTTGGCGGCGGGGGGTGAAGGCAGCGCCACGGGGATGGATGGCGGTGGAGATGAGAGGTAAGGCTTGCGGTCGCACTGCACAGCTCGCATCCCTGAAACAATAATTCAAAACATTCATTTTAGTGCTCTATATACATCACTCCATGCATAGCAATTTTTGTAGCAATGGCCAACACAGGAAATTCATATCCGAGCTATATACATTCATTGAATAACACCAATATTAATATTTTAATTATGATAAGTTTGTATTTCTTAATTGGTCTGTGATTTCATTTATATAAATAAATTTTCGGATACGAGTCTCACGCCACCCCAGAATGTATTTTCGTATCATGAATTAATAATATACAAGATTTGATGGAATTAACCCTTTGATAAATAATTATTCTCTCATTTTCAGTCGTATCTGTTAGAAATGAAATTTCCTTCGATAATTATAGAAATGCATTAATTTAGGATGTAATTATGATCCCTGCAACAAATCTAGGTTTGATAGATTTTATAAAAATAATAAAATTGCCTCCTTATCTAAAAATTCTTATAGTACTTTGAAATTCTTATAGTACTATGAAACAGTCAGCTTCAAAATCGGACATTTAAATTTCTGATAACAATACTTCTTATCAAAACACTTGTAATTGCCTTATTGAAATGTCGATTATCCTTCTTTTCATTATGACTGCCTAAATTATTTTTAAAAAACTGCCCACACAAAACAAAGACACAGAAAACTTATATGCATGAATGACAACATTAGTTTTGTTATCACATTGCATGTTCACCAACCAATATTAATTGCTGAACTTAAAAACTATATTACTTCTCTGAAAACAAGCTTAATTAATTGAAAACATATTTTTATGGAGAAAAAGAGAACACCGGATTTAAACCATGCAATAATTGTATAATATGTATATGTAGCTCAAAGTTATTTAGTTTATAGTTAGTTTAGTTTTGGTTTACTCAGATGCGGATCCAGATAAAAGTATCGAGGAAGGCTGAGACTTTAACGTCAATAACAAAAGATAATAGGGGAATGCTTATTTCGCCTTTACGAAATCTAAAATTGTAGGGCGAGGGGTTGTTTTCACCTTGAAAGTAAACAAATGACAGATGATTCCACTGTAAACTTTGGAGCTCTTGATTAACACAATATTTATTTACCGGTAGCCTTTGGGCAACTGATTGCTCCCAGCTAACGTTTTACGTTGGTTTACTATTAAATTAAAATTGAATATTTCACTGCACCACACTAAATGCTTTTAAGAATTAAATTACGTTTACTGTTTATACTTTAAAAAATGTAAGGAAACTTCTAGTGTCTTAAGGTCTTAAGTGGGTTAAGCTAATAAATGAAACAATATTTAGAAAATATAGTTTTCAAAACATTTTCTTTAACGAAAATAAAATAATTTCTTCGTGAAATTTACTTTAATTTATTAAAAGTGTCAATAAACATGACAACTACCTAAATTACTTTCTTATGGATGAATTACTGTTAAAATGCATTTAAGTACCAATTTACTAAAATTTCCCAAACATTTTTCTAAGTAAGATGACGTTATTAATATAAGCTAAATGCTGATTTTTTGCAACACGGTTGTAATATATTCACTTTCAATCGAAGTTAAACTTAACCAATATTTTGTCAATCACCCACGCTCACCTCTCAAGCACACAAACATAAAATCAACTATTAAATTGCAAAGGTCCATACAGACTTGTCTTTCCCTCTCTCTTTCTGACTTTTTGTTTGAGATTAGTGACATGCATGTTATCACATAGCACATGTTTAGTTGAAAACTAATCCGTCAAGTTAAATTTATTAAGTCAAAGCTGCATGGATAAACCACGAGGGCAAAGATTTTTTTTTTTTTAAACCCTTGTGGTTGATATTCGTAATCAAGCAAGGAAATACAGATTAGCAACATATTTAAGCTCTCATTACCATGTATACTTTTAAAACATAAAGTCACTGCTAAAGTCCCACTGGTAATGTTCATTTTAATGAGCGTTTACAGGATATGCCACGCAGAAACATTATTTCCTTAATCTTTGCGTGTGTATAATGGTGATGCACAAGTTGCCTAGTTTTAGGGACGCTCGTTTTCTCTGTTATCGGTTTACAGTAGTGCTTTGATAACAGGGACGAATAAACAGAGAAATCAGACGATTTTTTTTTTTTTTTTTTTAGTTTAATTTTTTTAGTTTCAATTCATGCAACTAATTTTCGACTCCACTCTTTATATGACTACATTTTTTACGTTTTAAAAACAATTTAAAATAGTTTTTATGTATAAATTATTGTAATGTAAATATATATAATATATATATATATATATATATGAATGCGTAATACTACAATTACCTTGAAATGGGCTATATCCTCGCTGAATTATCACGCTGCACACGATGCACTTTTCATTCTTTGGGATCAGGCTCAATAATAAAGAATACCTCAATAATATTGGACTAGTATTAAATGTAAATAAAACTGAAATATTACAGTTCCAACATATTAAAAATAAAAACGTAATCATAGAATCCATTCCAGTAGATACACAAACAATTGCATTAAGTGAACAAACAAAATTTTTGGGTATATATATATTGATAAGAATCTAAGATGGATTAAGCATATTGATTATATATGCAATAATTTGGCTTCAGTTATTTTTGCAATTGGTGAAGTAAGACACGAAATGGAATTTGAATGTTTAAAAGTACTTTACTATGCAAATTTCTATTCAATTTTGAAATATGGGATTATATGTTGGGGAGATTCTGTTGATTTTCATAGGTTATTTGCTTTGCAAAAAAAAGTGCTTCGACTTATGTGTTTTATAAAAAGAAGAGCTTCATGTGTGCCCAATTCTACCTTTGCCATGCATGTATTTTTATCAGTGAGTGTGTTTGTTATGTAAAAAAAAATATGTGTCAGTTTAGAAAACATGAAATTAATCATATCCACAATACAAGAAATGTTGATAAAGTGATAACGCCTATTTGGTGCAGAATGGACATGTATAAACATGGTCCATTTCTGAAGTGTCTTAGTCTTTATAATAAATTACCGAGTGATATAAAGTGCATAGATAACTTCAAGATTTTTTGCTCAAGTGTAAAAGACCTGTTAATGGACAAATGATTTTATAGCGTCAAGAATTATTTGGACCATGATTTTACTTCTGCATGTTAACAGCCTTTATAGACAATAATGGTTGCATTTTTTTATTTCATAATTAGAAATTATACCTAAAATTATGCTTTTCTGAATTTTTTCGGATTTTTTGGAGTGCGGGAACTAATTTTAAAAAAATATTTAAAATACCTGACTTTGAGTGGTACACCTGATGGGACAACCGTGACGTCATTTGTCGTGCTGTGATTGGCTGTTGATGATGTCACGGCTGCTGTGATTGGCTGTCGATGACGTCACGGTTGTCCCATCAGGTGTACCACCCAAATTCAGACATTTTAAATATTTTTTAAAATTAGTTCCCGCACTCCAAAAAATCTGAAAAAATTCAGAAAAGCTTAATTTAATGTAAATTTTCTAATTATGAAATAAAAAAATGCAACCATTATTGTCTATTGTTTGTATATAATATATATAACCCTCGGCTATCAATATATTGCCACAATTGACGTGTCCTATTAACCTCAACAAATATCTATATTGTGATGTTTTGATTGTAGGAGAAATGGATTTAATAAAGAAATTTTGATTTTTTTTTTTTAATTTTTTGAATTTAAAGTTATTGGCCGTGAGAGCGGGTGGAAAAAACGTAAGATTCATGAAGCGGCGGAGATGACAAGACGGGGTTTGGATAATGTCATTAATCAGCCAAGTTATGAGCTTGATTGTTTGTGAACTGACGTAATAAAGAAGGAAAAGCTAGCCCGCAATGTTTTTGTTGCACGCAAAAAAGTGCAAGTGCAACAAGGAGTCTCAGTACAGCAGACGCCGCCCACTGCAACCTCCAACCGTCGTGATAGTGTTAACAATAGTAATACGTCACACACTCCTCTCCCGCCAATTCCCCCACGCAGATCGTCTAGGCTGGCTCGTTCTAGGTTTTATAGAGTCAGTGCGTGTTTTACATCTATGATGGTGACCGGGAAGGCACCGAGGATTTAATGTTACTATTTTAATTGTGCTCGTGTGAATTGTGTGTGTTTTAAGTGCATCGTGTGCAGCGGGATATTTCAGCGAGGATATAGCCCATTTCAAGGTAATTGTAGTATTACGCATTCAAATGTTACCTCGCTTGCGACTTACTTTTTCTAACACATATATATATATATATTAATTATATATATATATATATATATATATATATATATATATATATATATAATTATATATTATATGTCTTGGCGGGTAAGCACGGTAGAAGTTTAAAATTATATAAAATACTGCCAATGTCTGTAAGTTGAAAAACTTACTATATTTCATCTTCATATTATATGTATATATGTATATATACAGTATATATACAGTATATATTGTATATTATATTTAAAATAATGATATTATCATATTATAATAATCAATTAATTAAGGTTATCAGTGGTGACATTGATTGACAGCTATAATTATTATAATACCTCTGGACACCACGAACTTTATTCCAGCTTGCTTTGTTTGTATAACGTTATAAGCGTTACCACGTAGTCTATATATGGAGGCGTGAATCAAAACTCTTTTAATATTGAAAGATTGGGTGTTTTTCTTACCTCCCTCAAATTACAAATCTGTATCTCTTTAATGAAGCTGCAGCTCTATAGCACGGAAGTACCGAGGTGTACAAAATATTTTAGTCATGTTAATGGTGGAACCATTTTATGTAGCGGGAAATTGGACTTAATGGTCTATATTGGATTCAATTAACAAATCAAATATGTTCATATTACACTTTTTTATGTACAAATCCGGCAAGGAATATTTAAAAAATAATCGTAGAAATGTAATTTAAAAATAATTTTTGTTACTTGAATTGGTTAAAAACTTTTTCTTTTCATAACATATATTTTACTTTATTTTAAAGCAGATTAAAATTTTTTACATCAAAAAATATTTTTTACATATTGCTATAATAAATCATAAAAATGAAAAAAAAAAAAAAGTATTTATTGGCTATTTCACTACTTGTGATTTTTTTTTAAAACACTTAAACATTAATTGAAACGTATTTAAGGATTGAGCTCAGTTGATTGAGATCTCGGAATCAGCCCCCTTAAATGTTGCTACAAGATTTGCAGAGAACTTAGAACTCGACATCAATAGGTGGCATGTAAATTTTTAAGTGGACCGGTCTTATCAGTTTTGAGAAAACTTATGCAGAAGTTTAACATTGGCCTCATGGACGGAAACCGGAAATGGAGCTATTGTGAGGAAACCGCCCCCTTGAATCGGCTCAAACCATAAGCGATTAAGTTTTAGATCATCCTGGAAAATTTAAAATTTATTTCATTCCATTCCATCTAACAGAAATTTCCTTTGACTCGCGTAGTAACTGCATGAGGTCAGTCGTTTAAGTTTAGATTTAAATTTAATTTCTTGACAGTCTGACATCCTTGACATCTTATTGCACTCTCTCTCTCTCTCTCTCTCTGACTCTATCTCTCTCTCTCGAAAAAAAAAAAACATGCAGCCACGGCTCGGATAATGTACCAAAATATTACCCATTGAATAATCTATATTAAAAATTTTGGAAGTTGAGGGTGTATTTCCCCCTCCCGGCTCAATTATAAAATGATTTCTCGACGTTGTTTATCCGACTCTTATAACAATTGTAGACTCAGTCGCTGCTGTCTGTGATGAGTGATGTTTAATATTTCTCAGAACCGCGGCAAGCACAAGCCGTCTTTATGCAAACTGCATGTAGCTCGACTGCAAGCGTTTCACACGGACCATACATACATGCCTGCTCTGTGAGTGCTCTGAGTTCTAATTAAATCGCGCTCGGTCAAGTCTCGTCCAGGGCTATTCTCCTATAATAGAGGGTATACGCGCCACTGTCTGGCTTATGGCGCTAAATACTGAATTCTGATTGGCTTAAAAGTGGTCATTTGGAATTGCTCTGATTGTCCAAAATAAAGTTGTTGATTTTTTTCTAATTGGCTGAAATTTTAATTGTTGAAAATTTTCGAGCGATATCATTAGTTAAAGAATGTCCACTTTTCAACCAATCAGAGAGCTGCAATAAAAAAACACTTTGCTTGCCCATATTTTAATTTAAAAAAAGACTTTTTACACCATAAAAATTATTTAAAAAATCGTAAATGGTAGAAAATAGTGTTATAAATTGCTTTATTTATTTAATTCAAAAATATTAATTATTTATACAGGGACCAAGCGCAATTTTTCAACAATAGGAATTTGCAACTGAAAAAATCAACAATTTCTGATCAGCCAATCAGAAGCGTCCAACTTTTAATGCTTTAAAATCAATGATTTCACTGAGTGAATGTCTCCATCGTCTCAAAAATCGTTCTTTTCACCCTTTAAAACCCCTTGGCGCATTTGGTTAAGAATGTAAACCCTCTGGAGCTCCAAAAAAAGTATCGAAAAAATCGATTTTAACATTGAGTTACATATCCCCAACAATGAAAATGTCCACTTTTTCTGATGCGCGTATACCCGATAACAATAGAAGAATAACCCTGGTCTCGTCTTTCGCACGCCACCCGCGCGCGCGCACTCTTTCTTTGAGACAACAATTACTTAAATAGATGTTCATCTGTCAGCAATATTTTAATACATTATAATATGCATATATAATATATAATACCGTAATATGTTACTAAAGTTTTCTATATTATAGCATTTAATCTGTAAGAGCTTATCTTTCATGCATTGCCGCCGTTTTCAAGAGATAAATATTAGTTTTGTTGGTTATAAATTATAACCCATTTAATTTAATTTCCTTCCTATTTTTTCATATACACAGCGATGGACATTTCTTTGTTTGTATAAATCAATAAACAAATGTTACATCCTTACTTATTTTTGTTATGGTTAGTTGTTTTGTGTAGAGTTTTATAAATTGATTAATAAAAGTCAATTAGTAAATTTCTTAAATATAAACACATATAGGATAAATAAAACCTCATCGAGAATTCGAGATAGTTTTCATTCAATTGAATGTACGGAGTATTATCAATATTTCAATAAAGCTGTTTTCAATTTTTTTTTTTTTTTTTTTTTTTTAGTATCATTTTATTAAGCATGTAATACTATAGCTGTACAGTAACAAAGTTATTTCCTTATGGCATGCAGACAAAATCATTATAGCTAAAAAGAAGGAAAAAAAAATAAGTTTGGACATAAAACGTTAATTTGATTATGCTTAATGGACAATTTGCATGACATTTTTTTATTACAGAAATGGATAGAGGGTACCAAATTATGCTACTCTGAATTTTTTCAGATTTTTTTGAGAGCGGGAACTATTTTTAAAAAATTATTGATAGTCAGTTTTATGACGTCACGGGCGTTTAGCGCCTATCCTTTTCTTAAGCACAGACTCCTCGTGACGTCATAAAATGGACTTTCAATAATTTTTTAAAAATAGTTCCCGGTCTCTAAAAAATCTGAAAAAATTCAGAGTAGCATAACTTTGCACCCTCTATCCATTTCTGCAATAAAAAAATGTCATGCAAATTGTCCATTGTTTTGACTAAATTGTACAACATAATAGTTACTTTATATAAAATTGAGAGTAGAATATAAATCACATTTATTTTAAATTTTTTAATTGTATTATTTTTAATATCAACACTCACAATGCATATAATTTTGAAAATTTTATTTCATTTCAATTGATTTCACACTCAATGTACTATAGTATAAAACTTTCCTTAATATAAATAAAACAGGGGCATACATGACCAAAATGTGTCAATTGCCCCAAAATACCAACCAATCAATCAACCTTAACATAAATGTTTACATCACCAGGTATATAACATAGACCGCATTGATATTAACGTTTATGTTAAGAAAATGTACATTAATTACGTCATCCAGTGGCCCTGATCATGTACACGACATTCTCTCTTCTCTCTTTTTACACGTCTCACGCATCTGAACGCTGCTTTGTCCAGTTCTTGCTCTCGTTAACATGCAATACTCGGGGTGGTGACAACTTAATAGTTGACCACATGAAGTCAAGATGATTTCCATTACATATATACAATTACAGTAAGATTAACCGTTCTCCCGGATGTGACTAAATTACAAGTATTCTGGGCCTTCAAACTATAGTTGCGTGCATTCCATGTAAACGCAAAAAATATGTTAGTATTTGATCTCCTAAATCCATCGTTTAGCTGAAATAATTAGAAATATTGGCTACTTCCCAGTTACTTTTATATTTATGAGAGTGTATCCTCGTCTTAGGACAAGAAACAAGTGACGTGGAGAAACTGCCGGTTGCCGCCTGCAATGTGATACCGCGCGCTCTGACCGTCAAAGTATACAGTATATAGAAAGAGAATCAGCTGTAATGTTGAATACCTATCCTATAACCCAAGTCAACTCTCGTACAATCAGTTTATAATGTTTCTTTATGTAATGAAATAAAGTTTAGTAATATTTTTATTGCATACAAACCTAGGTCCAGAAAAAAACATATATTTAGAGATGATGGGGACCCAAAACTCCCAAAAGGTCCAGTTGAAAAGAGGGAGGGTTATAAAGATTGGGTCCTCCTGTATAATCTTTGCAGATCTCCCCAAAATGACCATCCCATGCAGGATATCACAAATCACAAGTTTTCTGTTTAACTAATTAAGTCATGAAATTTCCTTATAGCAATTTTGGATTTAATTGAATATAATACTATACGTAGTGCTCGTTTTCGACGGTATAACGGAATTATATGGACAGACTATCAAGGAAAATATATTTTGTTGTTTCTTTCGTCGACGGAACAATTCATAATATTGATACGATAAGTCGGAAATGACGTCACCCATAATTATATGTTTTGAATTTGACATTTTTTCCGATGCTCATCGGTACACCAAAACTTGAATTGTTTGTTTATAAATCAAATGCGCAAAGAAGAATATATTTTAGTCATTTACAAAAACAACATTTATGGAATTTGCCACTCAAAATTCGTTTTATGCCAAAGATGTACACCTCGGGACAGCATGAACGTTACCCCATTCTCATTTAGTGGTACTTTCACGATTTAGCTCCTATAGAGAAAAAGTGACTTCCAATTTTTAGGGAGTTGATGAGAAGAGCACCCAGCCTATACCAATCTCGTTCTAGTTCACTACACCCTCCATAGGCTGCGTGACAACGACCACAAACAAAGCAAAGTTCCTTCTTTCTCAAGATGTGCATATTGCAAGCAGTATAGACCAGTACAGAAGGTGTATTAATGCAGTGAGGGGTGTGCCGAGTATCACCCACTAAACTGTTCATTCAGACTTCACTCACTGCAGAAAGAAACCCGTAAAAATAAATCTACTTGTACTGTAATATTTAAACTGTAATTAATTATATATTTTTTATTGTACGATTACCATCATGCACTAACTTGTAAGAAATGTTTTTCAATTTTAATATACTTATAAAATATTTTATTATAAATTTTATTTAAACGTTAGATTTGATTTTTAGTAAACGGCCGGAAAGGTTAATGATAATGCCAAGTCTGCGGTTGTCATTTTTTTACATTAACTTTAATTCTAATGTTTACATTATAATTTGTCATCTTTGATTCATATAATATAAACAAGAAGTTTTCGAGACCACGTTTAAACAAACAAAAAAAAAATGAAGGGGGAATAATATATATTTTTTTTATTTTTCGTCGTTAAATATTTTCCTTGTTCTTATTAAAAGATGATAAGAACGAAAGCAATGCCATATAGTGAGAATAAATTTCCATCTTTGACCGCAAATCTTAGCCGTGCTTTACAGGAGGAAGCATAAAATAAACAACCTGGATTATACCCGGAAATAAAATGTCAGTTAAATTGTTTTTTAAGTCAAACAAAGCTTATATAGAACGATAGAATATGTAATATTGTTTAAATTGAAGCTTGGCATTAATTATATGGTATATTTAATAAAATAAATTAACTTTGTAGGTATTCTTTCAGTGTATTTTTTATATAATTAACATAAATTTTATCACTCTATTATGTCTATATATTATTATATAGTTCACTGTTGCTAACTCTATTTTGGTTTTGGGACACTGCGCCTCATCAGTTTGGTATTTTTTATGAAAAAATATAAAATTATTATAAAAGTGGTATATATAACTTGCATGCAAATTTTAGAGGAAGAAACAAATAAATAATAACAGTGCGTGCTTGTTTGTTCTCTATAAAATATAATCTATATATTATGTGTATCGTATAGTAATCGTACCGTATTGTAATTCCCAAAAGCCCTTAATTCTTTTTTAAATGTTTTTATCTCCATTTTCAAGTATTTGGAGCAAAGCAACAGAAAAATACTAAGACGCATATATTAAATAATAAATTAAATAAAATTATGCTTTGCTTAATTTCAAGTTTTTATTCACATATTATAGTGTATAATTTACTCTGCTATTTAATGACAAGTAAAAGGAGCAATTTAATTAATCATAATAGTGAAGAATTTCCTTACAATGAATCGAGACACAGTAATATAATAATTAATAAAAGATTTCGGCAAAGACTTTGGTGGTTATTTTTGTAAATATACATTTTTTTTAAAGCTTTTGACATTTAAGTTTAAAATTGGACATATGAAAGCTGTGCTTACTTGTTAGTTTAACTGTCTTCACTTATAATTCAGACAATGAATATAGAGTAATATAGTTATAAAAAAAAAACAGCAGCATAACAATAATCATATTGGACTCACCGTGGTCCTGTTGCAGGGAGTACTGGTAGGCACTGTAGTCTGCCCCGGGAGACTGGGAGGCGCTATCACCAGCAGCAGGTATCGGACTCAGCGACGGCTTCATGTAACCGTTGGGCGTGGTGCTCGCCATGGTAACTGGAGGAACCTCTGCGCTCTGGTACGCTGCCCACTCTCTCTCGTACACAGCTGGAGAAGCGGTGGGTGATGAGCTGGAGTAGTCACCGTTGCTCGCAGAAGTTGCAGCCGCAGCCATTGTATGATAGTTTGACATCGCTGCCATTGACATGTAATGATTATTTGCACTCTGAGAAGTATATGAACATGCCGTACTTGGACTGGAGACTTGTTGGTTACTCATTAAATGATGATGATATTCTTGTTGTAAGGATTGTAAGCTTTGTTGTTGACTACTATGATGATGTGAGTTTGACGCAGAAGTACTCATAATTAAATTTTGTTGATTACTTAATACATCATAATGACCTGAATTTGTTGAAGGAGGTGGTGGAGGTAACATTGATGGATTTCCATTTCCAAAATAAGGATAAGTTGGTTTCAATGCTTGACATTTACGTCTAAAACCACGTGGTCTACGACGAAATGAACCTTCTTCAAACATAAATTCAGAAGCAGGATCAATTGTCCAGTAATGTCCTTTACCAGGTCTTCCTAAACCTTTTGGTAATTTAATAAAACATTCATTTAAACTTAAATTATGTCTTACTGAATTTTTCCAACCTTGATATGAGCCACGAAAGAAAGGAAAACGTTGTTGTAAAAATGTATATATTTCACTTAAAGTTAACCTTTTTGATGGTGAACTTTGAATTGCCATTACAATTAATGCAATATAAGAATAAGGTGGTTTTTCTTGACGACGAATTCCAGGATTACCTTTTTTATTTGTAGTTGATGATGCAGCATTGGAGTCATTGTTGATTGACTTCTCTGGATCTGAAGCACTTGTGGTTGTTGCGATGGTTAGTCCGGAGGATAATTGATGGCCCACGGTCTCAGGACCAGATGACTCTGGACTGGCGAGAGTCGAAGACACTGGTAGACTCAGGTGGCTCAACCCATGCTGGAGCAAAAGGTGCGGCTGCAGATGCGTTTGTTGCAGCACAGATGCAAGAGCTTGCTGCTGGACACACGACGACACACTAACTTCACTCTGATGTTCACTCTTCATCGTGTATACTTTAAATGATTATAAACATTTATGTTTCAAAAAAATGTTTGTGTAAATTTTTTTTTTCCTTTAAGTATAAAAGTTTTAGGTGGGTTGTTTTTAAAAAGTTTATAAAAGTCTTTTGTTTAAACAACTTTGAGATGTGTATTGCTTTGGTTGGTTTAATATACACATAAGCAATGTAGAAGAAGTAGCAACATTATAAGCAAACTTATTTCACACAAACAAAAATGTAATAACATTCACTGTATAGTTTATAAAAAAAATTAAAAATATTTATATAACTTTTAGTATAAACATTTATATTTTTCAATTGATATTAAAAAAAAAATAAAAGTACTTAAAAAAAAAACGAACGATCGTACACTTTTAGTTATAAATATTAGGAGTTGAAGTCGCACAACTGTTGCTTCGATCGCAGCCAACACTTTATGTCAGATCAGTCGACTGTTTGCATGTTCAGAGGCTAATACAGCAGGACTGCCCCCTGAGAGAGCTTCCAGCAATCGCCGCTAGGGGGCGAAGAGCGTTGAGTCGGGGGCGGCAGGAGCTCTCCTTGACGTCACATACGCGTGCTACATAGAAGGATGTGGCCTGTACCTTCCTGGTAGACCTTAATTAGCACAACATTTTCATATACGTCAAAGATAACACTCCTGTCTTAGATACAATCATGCCTGAAATGGCAAATGAATTTTACTTCTCCATCAGATAACGATATTTCGACGTTACTCCAAAGGTAACTCCGGTTCCCTCTACAGATATTTACGTCTCTAAGCCACGCCTTCTGCAGCATCTCTTGCAACTATGGACCAATCTTATGATAAAACCACGCCCTCTATATGCTATGGTAGCCATTATATTCTCAAATATTTTTTATTATCAACTTTTTCCAAGAATTTGGAAAAATCAACCATGTATATTTTATTTATAATTTTGTTATATTTATTGTAAGAATATCATTAAGAAATTCTTATTTTTACATCAATAATTATTTCGGAGAACTAAGCGATTAGAATTTTTACATAGTTATATTTTTTCAATTCAATGTGATTATCTGATTACATGCAGGTTAAAATATTAATTAGAAGGACATTTCTCATCTTGCAATATTGTTTTTCCACTTATCACCCTCGCTTCTTATATATAGTATATATACACAAAAACAAAACAATAAAATTAACATTGTTGTTTATCAGTAATATCAAACCATCAGAATTATATAAGAGTTAAAATTGTATATAAGATTCATACGGGGTAAAAATTTATCTCCAAAATAATTCATTGTGTATATATGATGCGTTTCATTGAATCCTATAATAATAAGTGTATCAATAATTGGTAAAGAAAAACTATGTTATTAATTAAAATAATAATAATAATTTCACCACGATTGAAAAAAATTAAGAAAGAAAAGAAAAATGTCGCTTAAATTAAATATGTATATATGCATATATATATTGCATTTATTTTATTTTAGTAAATCGTATTCAATTTATACTATTTATTGCTAACAAATTAAAAATCTTACGAACACAAACTCTTTTAGAGAACCTTTTATGTTTCTGAGTCAGCACGACGGCGCAACTTTCAAGTTGAAAATAAGAATACATTTCTTGGAAACCTCATGAACACAATGCAGCACGTTACCGCATGTTTTGTGTCATGTCAGTAATTAAAGGCTCTTGCAGACACACACCGCTCCTCGTGTGTGGTGCATTTCTTGAAGAGGTGCCACTCGAGTTCTTGAACATTTCACGTGACGTCACTGGGTGCCACTTTCAAGGAAAAATTGTCGCTTCAAAATTAATTTTAATTTCATGAAATTCTAATGGAAATCTATATAATCATATTTTAGTGTTTGTCTTATTATATTACATAATACACATAATAAACAAAAAACCGAAATTTTTTAAATCCAAAAACATTTTTTTTAAGTCGTACGTACATTAGTATGGCCCCTATATATATGTTGTAAACATTCCTTTGATTTTTAACTTTTAGTGTTTTTATTGATACGTTAGTAAACGAGATGTAGATACCTACATTAGTATATATAAAATCTTTGTACCATCGAGCTATGTTTTTATGACTTCTTGTAAATGCACACAAAAGTTGACTTGCTACAATTAAGGAAATATAATTTCGATTAGATCGGTTAGAAAATGTTGGAAGCCATGTTCAGTTCTGTTTGAAAAGACTGAAATTTTTAATTTTTATTAAAAAAATCATAAAATGTTATCTTCAAATTCATTTTTATTCGTTTAATACATCTTTTCAATTTTAATTTTTTCATTGTTTCAAAAACATTTATATATTATATGCTTATAACATCAGTTATACAAGTTTCCTTCCCTCAATACTTGTTAATTAAGTATACAATTTAATTCTGATGCAATGATAGAGATGACAGGGGTGGATTAATTGGTATTAAAACATATATACTATTATAACATTGTTATCACTGATAATTTTGAAACTAATTCCAAATAAAATATAAGAATAAGAATATAAAATTTATATTATAATGCATAATATTTAAATATAACACTGCAATTAATTAGCATGTACGCAATTTGTGTATAATATGGACTTTCGTCTTTTACATTTACCAATTGGGGTTTGGTTGTTTATTTATTAGTATTTTTTTCTTCCAAACTATGTATTTTTTAACCCAATAAACAATTATTATTACGTAATTTCAATAATTATATCCGTTTTAAAATTGCACCTTTATTTTTGTTTACTTCTTTACAGGAGTGATTATATTAATTCCAGTGGAATCAGCATATAATTAATATTAGATGCTCTACCACAAGATGTATTTCCATTTCAAATCAGTATTCTGTGATTGACTATGCATGTGCACTGTACAATTAAGAGAGATATAAAACATAAGAGGTGACCGTCTATTAAAAATATTAATATGCAACATTATTAAAATTAACTTGATATGTTTTAATTGTTTACCAGCAAACAAAATATAATTATATAATGTAGGATATTGCCACTATATATGACTATATAATATTGTATACAATTATTAATTAATTTCGATGTACTGTATAATGGAATATGTAACTAATTATGGAATGTTTATGTTTAAAATATATGTAACTTAATTAAGAGATAAAGTATGTAGTTAAAAAACGGGCTCATTTACAAACTTCTCATAGAGGCACAAAACCCTGCATGCACGTGACTCAGACTTCCTTATACATTATAGTTTTTCAGATAACGTACCACCACGTACTCCAGCTTCTTCCTTGTCTATACTTTTATAAGCTGATTATAATTTAAGTTGTATTTTTAATGCTATTATTAAGGAAAAGGATTGGCATACATATACATTCAGTTTATATTTAAGTAAAGTTATAAGGTCTTGATTTACGGTTTATATATATATATATATATATATATATATATATATATATATATATATATATATATATATATATATATATATATATATATAAAATTCAATAAACGAGTTTAGACAGAAAGTATTTAAAGTATTAGTATTAATACTAATAGTATTAGTCTACTAATATATTATTTATATTAATAATCAAACAATTAAAATATAAAGTTTTTAGTTTTTTTACTCTTTTGTGCTATTTTTCCCCCTGTTAATACAATTTTTTACAATATTCATGTAAAGCATAACCTTAATTATTGAGTAAGTAACAGATTCAAGGCAATTGCTGATCAAATCTTGCAGAGTCGTAAAAACTAATTATAAAATAGTATGAAAACTAATTGAAAAGGAATAAAATTTTCACTATTCGTTATAATATCAGTTTGCATTGGCAAATAGCTTAACAGATATGCTTAAAAAGTTGCATACATACAGGGTGTATATATTGTATGTTTGTAGAACATGGAATAAAATATTAATTTTTCACTTAAAAGCTTATTTATTTACTTAATCTCTAGCTGATACATTTATATTAATAATAAAAATATACAGTATTTTTACTATAGTTATATAGAAATACAGCTAGGGGATTGGAAATTTAATAATATTGCAAACTTACTGCATGCACTTGAACAGGCGCGGATCCAGAAAAAAATTTCGGAGGGGGCTGCCTCCATAAGGCCAATGTTTAAAAAAAAATTTTTGAGTGGGGGAAATGCCTATATTGCCCATGTTAAATCCAAAATTTTGGAGGGGGGGGGGGGCTGCAGCCAAGTAAAAAAAAGAAAAGTTATGCTGTTGTTAAAACATGCCGAGGTCGCCTGCATATAATATATACAATATATTGATTTTTTTTTAATCTATATTACCTGGATGTATTTGCTATAATAATAATAATTTGGGTCATAATTTCTCTAATGTTTGTTGTATAAAGAGCTGCTTTTTCTTTAACGACTGCGGCTCATTGTAATCAAATTAAGTCATAACTACCCACGCGTGAATCTCAAATATATATATATATATATATATATATATATATATATATATATATATATATATATTAAAAAAAGAGAAAACCTTCTTAAAAATACTAACAATGATATTTAGTTCAGTTATATACTTCAATCATTTACATAGATTCATATTTGATTTATTTCATATAGTTTTTGCAGATTGCTATATCATATACCATAATATATAATGACTATACTTTTTTAAATTGTTTGTTCTTAGTCTTTTAGTTTAAAGTTTATTTTAGTACAAATGTAACATTATAACCTTAGCAGTAGCTGAGGTCGATCATGATGACGTCACAGGTTAGCTCGCAGTCCGCCCTGTACCACACGGTTAAATTAAGGCTGACCGTCGTCTCACCTAGCCGTTGATTTATGCGGCTGCCGGTTTATTTACCGAGCCACGATAGCACATCAGCGGCGTGTGTGCCGACCGCCAGCCGCGGTGGTTAGCGTCCGCAAACCGCGGCAGCGGCGGCCCACCGTACAGCAACAAACACACCGTGCTGGAAATTAAATTAACATCACCTGTGGAACAAAGATAGCTTTATTAAATTTTATAACTAGCTGTGGTATCCGTAAAATGTCAAACAATAACATTGATGGAAAAGTTATATATTATTTTGTGCATGCATGTTAGTATGTTTGACTTGCTTGTAAATTGATCATTTTGAACATTACTGAAATATCAATATTAATGTTCTCTGCAAAGGAGCTCTTAGAATTTTGCCTTGATGCTAGTGGACTTCATACTATAAGCTAATAACGTTTATTAATTCAATTAATTAACAATTATTTTTTTTAAATGTTTTGTTGTCAGCATGTATAAAACCTGCATGGAGGTATCATATAATATTATATACATAAAGTATTACACTGTATATTATTATACGCATATTAAATTAAGACCATCGCACTTTCAGTTTATTTGACAAAAGCTCTACACAGAAATTAGGTAAGGTTCTGGTTGTAAACTTTATACAATTATTATATTGGTTATTTTTAGGGGCCGGATTTCCAGTTTTTGAAAATGTGATTTCCAGCACTGGATCCAGTCCAATTTTTTCCTAAAAACAGTTTTCAATTTTCCTGAAAACAGTTCACTTCCAGTTCAGTAACGTAAAAACAGTTTTTTCCAGTTTTAAAAACAATTAAGTTTTTAAAGCAGCAAAAATATAATTAAGTGTGTATTTTTTAATGAAAAATAATTTTGGACTCATGGAAAAACATTTATATTAATAATATTTAGACGCATCACATTCTCACATATATTTTGATTGTCTGCATTGAAGAAAATTCGTGAAACACTATCATTGTGGTGTAAAGATGGAGGAGGAAAAAAATAGCAAAGCAAATATTTAATTATAATTTTTATCACGAAAAACATGCTTTTGCAAGACAAAATTGCATTTCCAGTTATCATAAACTGGAAAAGTTTACGAAACTTGAGAAAACTTGAAAAAACTGAAACAGTATACTCACTTTTCAAAAACAGTTTTTTCCAGTTCAAACTTTTTTGCATTTTTGGCAATGAAACTTCATGATTCGTGAACATTTGAAGTCAGAATCAATGTAGCATACATATTTGTATAACTGGAAAAACTGGAGATCCGGCCCCTAGTTATTTTTGTTTGAACAAATGTAATTAAAGACGATGAGCCTGGTCTCAACGTGTTTTGGTTTTTACTATTTGACTATATAGAACAAATTTAAATTCCCAAAAGCCGAAATATTTGCTCATTTCGGGTTTTAGTCAAAACTCATGATCCAAAACTATAGTTTGGTTACTTTTTTATATTGTAAGAATTTGGCTTTGGGTGCTAACATATATTTGCTTTTTTTTTAAACGAACTTGCTTCTTACATGATTCTATAATTGTTAAGTATTAAGTGTTGTTGTACAATATGTGTTAACTATTTCAGTGGGAAACATTAGTTAATTTATAGCGTCCGTGCTGCATCATATTTTCCACATTTGAGTTTAAGCTAATTTAAATTTTAAATTATGTTAATCTATTATTTGTTCATATTTTAATCTCTGTTGTCGAACAAATTAGGAAGTTCAATTATTTTTGTGACTATTTCATAATTCTCACCACAAGTTTTTAACAAGGAAGCAATAACTTACCTAATTATTGCTTCCGAGGTCGAGCGTGGCGCAGTGCATTGACCGGTTCTCGTTAGATCACCGAAGTCAGGCTACGTCGAGCGTGGTTAGTACTTGGATGGGTGACCGTTTCAAGTAAAAAATACGCTGCTCCCTCCCTGGGGTAAATTCGTCTCGCTTTCCACCCAGTGCAGTGATGCACTTGTGTGTGGTTCCCCAGGCTTTGGACATCGCTTTGGTCCATTGAGAAAAAGTAGAGGTGTCCGTCCTGACTGAGGTTTTCCACGGTTTCCTCAGTCTCACCTCAGCGAATGCTGGGATGCGTAAGCATGCAGGCCGTGGCCACTATCCGTTCCCTACCTTATCCCTACCCAGTACCCCGCCGCAAGCTGTAAGCTCTTAGGGGTGTATCCTTGTAAAAAAAAAAAAAAAAATAGTTATCGTGCATGGAATTTCCATTAATTAACATTTATTCAGATAAACAATTTAACTGTTGAAAACCTCTCCGATTATTCCCTCTTTATCTCACACGCCATGTCACAAAGTTCACAGAATATTCATATTATACGCACATCAACAGCTTACATGTATATTTTTTATATATATGGCAGGACACGTTAGCATAAAGCTGAAAAAAATACAAAAATAATAGAATGAAGTTCAAAGTTCACAAAGAAATTGAAAATTAAAAACAAGGGTAATGATTTTTGTTTGTTTGTTTAATATTTGTTTTTAAAAACGTTAAAAAGAATGTTAAATTTAATTACAGGTTTAATGCTTGGATTCATAAAATATATTGATTCAAAGTATTCAAACCTTCTGTTGAGAAAGACAGTATATGAGAATGAACTATAAGCAAAACTGATGGATATATTTTTATAGGTATTATTCTATAATAGTTTGGAAGGATTTTTAAAGTACTTATAATACCAATGGCACAATATTCGTCTTAAGCTGGTATTACACGATACAATTTTTCTAA
Organism: Siphlonurus alternatus; assembly: GCA_949825025.1. Taxonomy (NCBI): domain Eukaryota; kingdom Metazoa; phylum Arthropoda; class Insecta; order Ephemeroptera; family Siphlonuridae; genus Siphlonurus; species Siphlonurus alternatus. The sequence goes on from OX463781.1 coordinate 12,013,954, forward strand.
CTATTGAATACAATTTTTCTTTACAAGAAAACTTGAACTCCATTTGTTTTTTATGGAGAGGAAATTTTCTTGTAAGGAAAAATTGTATACAATAACTAGACAATTTGTATCGTGTAATATAGGCTTTATACACATACTATAATATAGGCACATATTATAGGTTGTATGGAAAAGTGATGAAAACGGCAACAATGCTCATTATCCATATATTTCTATATATATATATATATATATATATATATATATATAAAACTTATACGGTCCAAACTTGACCACGATACAAGACGATATTAACATCGACATTATAATATTTGACCATGAAAATTATTCTGACTATCTCGGTACGTCCTAAATTCATTCTGATACTATCTTGCAAAAAATGAAAACAAAATGTCACGGTAACATTGACCCTTCCTACTCGACACTCTCAAGTGGCTGATGCTCGGCGGTGGTCTCGGCGTGTCTGCACTATCTCCAGCAGGTGGTAGCCCTGCAGTCAGGGTGGCCTGCCTGAGGTCTCTCTCTCGCACCTCGACTTATTGCTGTTAAATATTATATAATAGCCTCTCAGGGGTCCACGTGCTGACGTACTGAAAATGTTGATACTATTATAAACATTGGTTTGTGATAGCTGATGGAGAGGGTCCTTGCTTTTAGCTCATGTTTGTAAGTGTGAAGTGTACACGCACTTAATATAAAAATAATTTTTTAAAGGGAATATTTACGACGCTTTAGGGTAGCTGAATTCGGGGGTCATGATCAGTCCAAATCCCATCAGGCTTATCGCATCTTTGCTTGGCGATCACGGTTAGTGGCTTTGACACCGGCACTGCATGACCTATATATACTCATTAAAGTTTCCATATTGTTCCCCCATATTTATTGGGTCAAAAGTGCATCAAAGGGAAGGAATATTAATAAAAAAAAATGCAATATCACATACTATATGTTAAACTCATTGATGAATTGATGAATAATGGAGCCCAAATGGAGAAAGAGTTAATTAAAAAATATTGTAATACATGGAGGTTGTAATTTTATTATTATAATATAATACTTTCCGATAAGTCAAAATATATAGAATATAATATAAGAACATTATTATAGGAACACGAGAAGTACACAATCCGATAATAAGGGGCATTTTATAGAACAAGTTTTTAGCAAAAAAATAAGTATAATGTAATTTCTGTTTATAATATGTCAACATATCGTGTCTCGCTGTTTTCATTTATTTATTTATTATATTTTTTAAATATGAAAGTATAATTTTCTTGTCAATCTAATCTAAATTATTTATGTTTTTTGTTATCAGTAATATTATACTAATTGTAAGTATATTATAATCTGCTAAAATATCAAAACAAACAAACCATTTTATTTTTACAACATTGATTAAAAAAAAAGAAAGAAAATTATTACATTAAAATACATGTTACCACCAAAAACCGAATTCGGGCAGAAGCCGAAAAAAATGAGCAAAACTAGTTTTGAGCATCAAGTTAAGCTCAAAACCCGAAATAATCGATTACTTCGGGTTTTGAGCTTAACTTGATGCTCAAAACTAGTTTTGCTTAAGTCGAAATGAGCAAAACCCGATGAAGACTTTTACATCGGCTTTTGTTCATTCCCATTTGAACAAAACTAGTTTTGCGTATCAAGTTATGATCAAAACCCGAAGTAAGATTTTATTTCGGCTTTTGAGCAAAATTTGAGCAAAACTGGTTTTGCTCATTTTTCAAAGACATTTTATTTTTTTATTTTGTGACAGCTGTTCTTTACTTTTTATTTATCATTTTCTTCGGAATAATATATTTATTTTTACTTCTTTGCTGTATATAGTTATTCAAATACTTGTTTAAATATTTATTTAAATATTAATTAATTTTTAATTTGCTCATTTAACTATTTAAATATTTTTTTAAATACTAATCAATGACAAGCTTCAACTTACAAATGCCGCAGCGCCGTATTCTTACATCGCTCCGTAAGGTTTGTTAGGGAAAAAATCTTATTTATTTTTTCATTCAAATTCTATGCTGCACAAAATCTCGAATATTTTTTATGTCATGTAAAGTGATTTTTCCCGTGGCTCATATGAATTATTAATCTTGCCCTTCATAAGAAACGTCGGAAAAAATTAAAAACCCGGTACCGCTGGGTTAAAGGATAGGGAGCTTGGTAGAACATGTCGTCGCGCGCAGTTCGCGAGCTAGATTTTCATTGGCTGGGAGAATCGTTTCGTCAAAGTTGAAGCTTGTCATTAACTTATTACTTAATCAATTATTTATTTATTTATTTATGGTTGCATTTATGTATTTGTTGCTATTTGTTTTGTCTCCCTTAATTCGCCTATAAATTTAAATAATGTTACTTTACGTTACTCAGTTCAGATAAAGAACATAAAAATAAAATGTCGAAAAGTGTTCATAAAAAGAGCTATTGTTTATTATTTGTTTCACCTTTATTATTGTAATTACTAATCACGCCAAAGAGGGCTTCATATGGTGAACGCTTAATTCCACTCAAATTAAAAAAAAAAAAAATGTATTTAAAAAATGAGCAAAACTAGTTTTGCTCAAATTCTGCTTAAAAGCCGAAATGAAATCTTACTTCGAGTTTTGAGCTTGACTTGATGCTCAAAACTAGTTTTGCTCAAACGGAAACGCGCAAAACCCGATGTAAAAGTCTCCGTCGGGTTTTGCTCACTTCGATTTGAGCAAAACTAGTTTTGAGCATCAAGTTAAGCTCAAAACCCGAAATAATCGATTACTTCGGGTTTTGAGCTTAATTTGATGCTCAAAACTAGTTTTGCTCATTTTTTTCGGCCTTTGCCCGAATTCGGTTTTTGGTGGTTATATATATATATATAATATATATATTTATAAAATCTACATCCTTTGTATACATAATAAATTTTTTGTGTTTTATTTTGCTATATATATGTTCTATTATTTCATTCAGGTAATATGTATTTTTATAACATTCCATTGTATATACTGCGTGGTATCAATTTGTTCAAAGTAAAAAGAAAAAAAAATGTAGAACTGTTCACAAGTTCTGAGGAAGCTCGTCGTTTCTTTGAGCATCTCGCGAGCCTTGTGATCAGAGAGAAGGCCACATGCGCCGAGTGACTCGCTGACAGACGCCTCGTCAAAGGAGATGCGAGCCTTCTCGAAATGAGGAGGCTATTTCTTCAGCCTTTTCGGCACCTTCTTGTACCGAGCTCGCTACCGCCTTCTCACTGCGAACCAAGGAATACAAACGAGATGGTATAAGACCGTGAGATGAGTTTGTATACATCATACTAGTGGCTAATTCAACATTGATGTATGCTCCAATATCTTCGAATTAACTCTCGTTCTAATGTTTTTACAAGCTATTGGAGGCTTAATAATTTTTCAATGAGCATGCAATGTTAAATTTCACGATATAATAGCTAATATGCACAAAATTGTTTTCACCAAATATTGAACGATTGTTGTAAGAGAAATAAAATTTTACTCTTCAATGTTTTTGCAAGTCAATCGCACTTTGCAGAGAGGAAGAGGAGGTATTTGCAAAATTTAGTATATTTTTTTATACAGTATGATATCGTCTGATATAATATCATTGGATGCTTAATCAGATTTTTGGATTTCGACCAAACTTCTTACTGAACGACGTACAAAAATAGAATTAACATACAACTAAAATGCAATTTAATGTTAAAATTTCGGATGAAGATTATTTTAGTAATTTATGTATTCCATTTTTTAAATAATTATTTTATTACTTGTAAATGGTTAATAATTTAACGGATTACGTTAACGTTAACATTGATTAATTTTATCTTAAAAACACACGAGCTATGATATATAAAAACAGAACGCAGGTATTTTAAACTGTTAATCATTATAGTTGAGAGACGCTAAAAATGGCTTGCAGAATATAGGGAAGAGGGAAGATAAAGCGGTACATTGATAAATTAGACTACCGTTGTGGTTTATATTCCTAGCGGCTTGCCCGCACTTTATAAACAATGAGGGTTGAGGCTACACCGCCGCCACGGAACATCTCCTAGGCTGCTGGCGACGTTTCTTTCAAGCCGTGCTCCAAGATGGCGGCTGAGATGTAAACACGGTGGTGCGCAGCCAACCAGACTCGAGCCTCTTCTCATTTGACGCCTCGTCACAGCCGCGAAGCTCGGCAGCTAATGAGCCAAACAAACCGCCAACCACTGAAATCTATCCCCACATCATACATAACACCAGCCGCAGCTTGCATATACGTGCATAGACTTATCATGTCTTAACTATTTTACACCCCAGAAGTTAATAGAATGACTTTAGTTCCCATGAAATTTTTTGTTAAAATAAGCAAATTAAAAAAAAAAAAAAAAAAGTTATTTAACAAAAAATAATAATAACTGGAAAGGAAGTTTATCATTTTTCAAAACATGGTGTTTTATTAAAAAAATTTGTTCAAAAATATCACACATGAAAATAATAACAAATTTATTTACTTCTATTTACGATGTCTTGATTTTCTTAGCTTATTCGCCTTCAAAATGATGCTCTACATTCTACAACAGTCTACATGATGTATGACAATACTAACAATAAATATATATATATAATATATATATATATATATATATATATATATATATATATATATATATATATATATATATATATATATAATGAAATATTTTTATGCATGCAGGCTAAATTCAGGATAAATCATTTCACATATAATTAACATAATTGTATTAAATATATTTTGAGATTGGTTCGAGTTCAAAAAGACAGCTCTCTAGAGGAAAAAGTAAATTTGAAATATTAAAAAAAAAAAAAAAAAACTGTTGTATTTGTATTTATAACATATTTGCAGATTTTTCCATAGTCGAGTAATTCAATTCTGACAATTCTCATATTATAAAATCATACATATAAGAACGTGTATTATAATAGACAATGAAAAATGACAATTACAATTACCTCTCTCGTGTTTTGAAATGTTTTTATCAAAACTATCCCGTTTTAGAGTCGAATATAAAAGCTTACACTAATTTTGAAAGCTAACTTCACACAAGTTTGAATTTTTGTTTTTCAAATATAAAAATAGAACTACCTCAATTAAGAACGCTGCTGCAATTTCTCCATCAATATATTACATTCTAACACATTTTTAATAGGGATCTAATTTTTTGAGGTGCTGACACGAGATGAGTCATGTCACCGAGTGTTAGTGACGCACATTAGAGGCCGATGGTGAGATTGCGGGGGCCGTGATGATGACGGCCGTGGAAGAAGATGCACCGCCCGCCCTGTGTTTGTTATTGTTGTGCGATGCTGCTACTGCAGGAAAGCAGAGCATGTGCGGTCCCCAGCCCAGCTCCATTGAACAAGATGATGCACAACATTTTTTTCTTAATGTCCCATCTTCAAACTGCAGTTATAGCGACTTAACAGGAACTCAAGACCAAAAGTTTGCGGCTTATAAAAACATATTTAATACATAATGTTTTAAAACTTAAAGATGTTCTTTTTCAATATACCACCCACCATGAAAAATATGTCTAGCATATGATAACATAACAAAAACATTGTAATGTGGCGTGTCACATTTCGCTCACTGCAGCATGAAAAGAAACGCCGAGTAAAAGAGCTGTAGATTCACGCGCCAAAATATACTGAAATCGAGCCATTAACAATATTTATTTAAAACCATTCAGCAAGCACCACGAAAAAAATAATAATGTATGATAAATAATATATGCATAAAGAAGGACTGTAATATTTTGTTTAATTGAAATTTATATATTTATGCAGGGAATATTATTTGATATTTTAATGGGCAGTTATAATGTCTGGCTAGTTGAAAGAGCATATATACAAATAGCAGAGTATTAACTCTTTTTGGATTGGCGGTGCATAATTATATGTCAGTGGAATTTTGTCGAACATTAAGAAATGAAAAAGAGCATCATAGTCCGTCATACAGGCATATTTACAAATTTTAATTACGACATGCATTTATCATACTGAATTTTAAATTCAGATTGTAAATTTTGTTTGAAATTTTCTCTATATTCTAACAACAATTTGCATTATATATTTTTTTTTTATAGGTCACATTTTAAATACATAAATGAAGATTACATTCCGTAACCTTATCGATTGAAAAATACATTTATAAGTAATTATTTCTTCAAGACCTATTTTAGTTATTTAAAGATTTTAATCAAAACATTTTGTTTTTATTATTAATAATTTTTTTTTTTTAATTGAACAAAATTTTGCATAAAATGATATCATAGATGTCACAAATAATTTACATAATATTATACTATTATATAAATTATTATATTACACTATATTAACGTTATTAATAAAATTGATTTCTGGTTAATTTTGTATTACACTGTAAGTGTTCTTTTTTCGACTATACATTTGATATACAATTAAATTAACTTTTGAGCTTATGTAGCCACTGACACCCCTGATTTTTTTTCTTCTCCTGATGAATCTGTACCCTTAGAAGATAAGTCATTTTTTAACTACCATAATGATGTAGAGTAGGTTATTTTGAAAGTAAATCAATCGCTTGTTTTACTAATAAGAAAATAAGGAAACAGATTGATTGAATTTTACTAACAAAACATATATTATAGCGGCAATTATTCAATCTTTCATTCTCTCTCTCCTCACACAACGTCCTTGTTCAGATTAATGTTTTCTTCTACATACATTTGTTACAACTCTCTTAGAGAATTAGACGTTGACAAATGGTTTGTTTAGCATGGCAGAAGATTCTTCTTGTACGGCTGGTTTTTGTGCTCGTGGTGTCAGGGGCGGGAGGACACAGTGCATGTGGGTGCACCAGCCAGTGTCAGTCCTGCATGTCGTGTGTCCGGGAACGTGGGAAGCTGTAGCAACATTAACAGCGACAATCTTGAGAAAAATCTGTAATTTCCATGTGGTTAATACTTCCTTCTTTTCAAAACCATGCAGTATTATCTAATACAATTCTTTTACTTATTATGAACAATTTTTCCTTAAGCTTGCATTACAATTTTGTGTATTACAATTTTTCAAACAAATAAAATTAAAATTTTCTCATAAGAAAGAGTTGTATGCAATAATGAGAAAAATTGTATCGTGTAATACCGGCTTTGCAAAAAAATTGCAACTCCTTATACTGTGTACTGTGTAAGTAGGGTTGAATTTTTTTTTTATGTATTAAGGAAAGATTCTAACGTGTAATAATTTTATTTACTGTAATTAGGTTATCTCTAGCCTTCTCCACCTAAGAAGTTAAATTTTAATTAGCAGATTCCTAAATTTCAAATTGAAATTAATTTTAACTATATTATGCTATGTTATATTACCTTTCTTTTTGATTTATATATAATTATATAATTGAAATTATTTTATGAGGATATAAAATTAAATTAGAGTAACAAAATTAAAATAATGAAATCAAGTTCTAAAGCTTTTTTTGTTTCAGATGGACCTTATGCATGCATATTGCTGCATCTAATGTTGCTTGTCTTTGCTTGCTGGTTAGCATGAAATAATTGTTTTTGGTTGGTTGTGTTTTCATAATAAATATGTTAAAAATAATGTATAAAGATGCAGTAAAATAAATATAAGTAAGTAATATATTGTAATTAAAATATTACACTTTTTGTATTAGAGCATTAGGGTAAAAAATATTCTCATCTCTGTATGATTTTGTGTAAAATTATTCTCTTATTCATTTATTTCTCAATGCATTAATATTTTTCTTTAATACTGATCTAATATCTTGAAGATTTTTATGAATCTCTGTAGCGGCCGACAGGGTTAATTGTTTAACCTTGGCCGGTATGTATATATTGCTAAAATAAATAAAAAAAAATTAAAAAAAAAAGTTCCTTTCAGACCCATTTTCCCCATTTTCGTGAATCCATGAATATCATACTGAGCTACAGGTTACTAAATATACTAATAATATAACAACACAACAAAATAGTCAAATCAAATCAGTATATAGCTTTTTTTTTTACAAAATAATTCAATATTTTAGACAAAATGCAGATCTGACCAATCGACGTACTAAAAAGAAAAAAAAAAATCTAAAGAAAGGGTAACTATTTTAAAGCATATTACGTTATGTTGCAAACGGTTCTGGCTTTTGTACGTCGGTCCACACGTTTCTCTACAGGAGGAGATGCGGGGGATGTCGCCGTTCCTCTCTGTTGTAAGGCAAAGCGTCTGCGTCTTGTCAGGGGCAAAATGTCGAGGAGGAGCCTCCATCACGTCTAGCAACACGAGGAGCTCCAGAATCTTTCCTCGTGTTTGTTTGTTCAGAGCTTGCTACAGCCAGGCGGGAGGAACGTTGCTGCTTGCTTCAAGCCCGCCCACCGAGAGTTTCATGGCATCCATGCAGTGATCACACGTGACAAGATCTAGAGCAATTCGGACTATAAATAAACACGAACATCTATATCATAATTTAGTAAATATATTGACTAAATATGCATAAATTTTCACAAATTGAGCAAAAACATAAGAAAATTTTATGTAAATTATAATTAACTATTATTGTGTAACAAAATAGTAAAAATTTTAACGGATATAAAATGCAAAATGCAAAATAGCTTAAACTGACTTTAAATAACAAAATATAAGCATTAAATTTAATACATATTTCAATTACTAAGTATTGGGGGAAAAAAATCATCATCAATTTTTCAACTACTATAAATACCACTTGGAGGATGAGACAAGAACCAAGAAACCCTAAATCTTAATAATTAAATCTTAATAATTATATTCGATATTTTTCGATAAACTGAAATAATTTATTATTTATTCTTTATTATGAAGTGCTCAAAAAGTGTGGTGTGTTAATTAAAGTAGAGTGAGTGATTTTTTTTTTTTTTTTTAAGTATCATCTTCTAAAAATAGTTTAATATGCCCTCTATTGAGAAATGAAAACCAAAAAATTTCATCTCAAATAGCTTCACTACAAAAAAAATCCCAAAGTTAGTGTTTCGGAGACCTTTAACAAGCAGCCTTATATGGTACAGAAAACAGTTTTTTACTCAAACTTGGTCCGAACTATGGTACCATTTAAAAAATTCCTAAGTAATCTATGATGAATTCTTTAATGGGTTTTCAAATATTTTTTTCTTTACGGAGCCGTTTTTCAGGAAAAAAAAATTGAAAATCCTTATGGGAATTAACCCACAAGAATTTCAAGATTTTTAAACGGCTTCGTATTTTTTTTTTTATTTATTTATTTGAAAATCCATTAAAGAATTCATCATAGATTACGTATTTATTTTTTAAATGGTACCATAGTTCGGACCAAAAGTTTGAGTAAAACTTCTGTTTTCTGTTCCATAAAGCTGCATGCCTTCGAAACACCAACTTTGAGAATTTTTTTATGGTGAAGCTATTTGAGATGGAATGGAGTACCGACCTAAATTTTTTTATGAAATGGATAGAGGGTGCAAAGTTATGCTACTCTGATTTTTTCCAGATTTTTTAGAGCCCGGCAACTATTTTTTAAAAATGATTGAAAGTGCAGAAAAAGTGCCGCCTCTTGCCGCCTCTCTTAATAAAAGATAGGACCCAAAAGGGACGTGTGGATTCGAACCCGACCTCGCCAAAACTTTTTAGCAATTCTTCCCGGTCCCTAAAAAAATCTGATAAAAATCAGATAACATAACTTTTCATCCTCTATCCATTTTTGCTATAAAAAAATTTGAGGTCGACACTCCATTTCTTGGTTTTCATTTCTCAATAGAGGGCAGGTTAAACTATTTTTAGAAAATAAAATATTAAAAAGGTACAATCGCTCACTGTACTTTAAAGGTTATTATCATTATTCTTTGCCATATTTTTTTTTCTTTTTTTAAATGCTAAATATAATTTAAGTTCTTCAAATCTCTATTCTACTTAGTATTACAAGAAAAACATTTTTTTTATAAGAAAGTTAAATTTAGTGTGCTTCTTGCTACCAATTATTGCATATCACATGATATCACCAATTTATCGTAGAATAGGCCTGTGCTAAAAATAAAATGCTTTTAAGTGGTGAAGCATGCGCTTAATTCAGGAAAATTTGGACCAATCAGAAAATAAGACTTTGTGCAATCTGCATGGCCTTTTGCATGGCTCGAATCTATTTCACCCATTTCCCCACACATCAACGTGAATGATATCATAAAAATCAATAATTTATTATATTGAATCAATGTAATATGTCATGTATTCTTTAACTATTCTATATATATATATATATATATATATATATATATATATATATATATATATATATATATATATATATATATTGATTTTTCGCAAATCTGACAATACATAAGTGTTTCTAAATGTTAAATATTTCCTTTTTGTAATGAAAAAAAATCGGATTTACATATTATATTATATCAGCTGCTTACCACAGACAGTGCTTACTATTTTTATGTTTTTCTTTTTTTTTTTTTAATTAAAGCATTTTGTTACTTTTTTAAATTATTAAATACTTATATTATTCTATCTCGTATCCCAAATAACACTTAATGTTTTATTTAATATGTGAATATATTATGATCTCTCAATCATCTCAAATCTACAAAGATATAAGATTTGCTCGACAGATGAGGTTAGCAGTCGGTCCACACCCGGATGCTGTAATCTTCGAAAACCACGAAGTGCTGCCATCTCGAGGCGGTTCGATAAAATGTTGCTAATAACAGCCATAATAATAAAATTATTGATATAATAATATATATACTTTTTTTTATTAATTTCATTCCAAAATATTGCAAGATATCTATGTACACTGAATACCATACATTATCTTTGTTATACTAAAATATGTAATAAAATTATATATATATATATATATATATATATATATATATATATATATATATATAAGATCTTCAAGTCATATATGGATAAAATAAAATAGTTATAAATTAAGATAAATTTATGTACTATATAGCTAGCTTGTGTAATTAAATAATTATAATAGGTAATCTGGTAATGAATAAGCTTTAAGGTAGAGATAACGTCGGCCAGCTGTTTTTTTAGCTCCATTTGGTTAACATGTAAACCTTAGCAAATTCACAAAAATTCTGAAATTTTTTTGAGAGACAGATATTATTATAGTGCCTAAAAGCCATATAAAAAATTCCAAAACAATTTAACGAGCCGATTTTTTTTAATTACTTTATTTAATTTTCAGCATAGGGCTTTCCCATGGAGAGACAAACTAAAAAATTAGTTAAAAAAAAATAAAAGAAATCGGCTCGTTTAATTGTTTTGAAACTTTTTCTATGGCATTTAGGCACTAAAATCTGCCTCTCAAAAAAAAAATCAGAATTTTTGTGAATTTGCTAAGGTTTACATGTTAATCAAATGGAGCTAAAAAAAAAACAGCTGAACGACGTTATCTCTACCTTAATAAGCTTCCCATCCTTCCACGTTTGAAAATTAATTTAATATATGGAGCGCGAACATCGAGAGCCTGTAGAATAGGCAACTTTTCGTACTTTTTTGCTCTGCGAGTTGCGTTTTGCATATAAGTTTAAAAACTAATTCCCGCGTTCAAGTCTCCCTAAATTATGCTATGAAAATTATTTTTATGAAGGCGTTATATAATGTGTGTGACTCTATCAGGGATTCTGTCATTACACATATTATTATGTGTTTTATTTTAAATTTATACTCGATCATCAGTATGATGCTTTTCAATATGTTCGACATGCCAAACATTTTTTTTTTTTTTTTTTGCATCGGTTTGGATTTACATTTTTTTTCTTGGACAATTACAATGGACATGCTTATTTTTGTACGTTAATGTAATATTATAACTTTTATTCCAATAACCATGATGACGATATCTGTTTTATATATATAATATTTAGCGTACGGCGTACGTATAAAAAAAAAAACATGCTTGCAGATTATATGTACCGGTCTATATTCTATAATGAATGGGCTCTACAAAATCATATCCTAAAAATTTAACGATCCCATCAGTTAACTGACGGTATGTATATAATAAAAGCTCTGATCTAGACTATATAGCTAGTCTAGACAATTAACTCCAATCTGAATTTATTGAATTTTAGCATTATTTTCTATACATTTTTATTTTATACTTACTAGCTTATTTAACTATTCTATTTTAATTATGTATATGTATTATATAAAAAATGTTACATGGCATAAATATATGGAACCGTGGCATGCATGCACACATCATATATGTGCGGAGTCGCTGGAAACCATCATATATAATCATATATAAAATACATAGCTGCCTTAATTGAAGCGAGTGATCTTCACAAAATACACTGTAATTTTTGAACTATCTCTGTGTGCTCCTTTCCTGTGACTTCGGACGATATAGAAAATAATTTTTCATTATTAATATAAATAATATTAATGAATTATTGCATTTAACCTGGAGCCCTGGAGTAGTTGCTGGGCAGCTCACCACGGGGTGTGAGTGTCGTGGACAGAATGCTCAGTTTTCTTCTGTATTTCTTCGTTGCGGCTACAGATGGCACTTAACTTCTGCTTGCGATAAAGTCCGGTTAATTATGTGATAGCCGTGATAGGTGATAGCTATAGTATCGAAAATGTAAGTTTAATATTAATTTAAGGTAGAGATAATACGGATTAGCTGGCCCAATGCTAAAAAAATCCCATTCATAAAAATTATGAAAAAAAAAAATATTAAAATGTTCTCCTCTACATCCCCTATCAGTAGGTAAAATATAAGGTATACAAAAACGAGCTATAGTTTTCGAGTAAAAATTAATTTTTAAAGTTCTCTAATTTAACATGGAGAAATGGAACTTACATGTTATATTAATCAACTTTAAAAATTAATAACTCGAAAACTAGTTCGTTTTTGTGTACCTGATATTTTACCTACTGATAGGGCCCGCGATGTATAGAACATTTTAAATATTTTCATACTTTTTTTTTATGAATGGGATTTTTTTAGCATTGGGCCAGCTGATCCGTGTTATCTCTACCTTAACTATAGAGTAGATAGTAAATTATATATTTCAATGCGAAACAAAATTGTCACCACAATTGCATGTCATACTTATTGCAAATTTGAATTATGACATTTAAATGAAAGAAATATTAAAATGGGTATATATTAGATATATAATAATATACATAATAACGAGTTATAATTAACCTATTTGCATATTGCAATAATATTTTTATTTTCAGCAATTCTAATTAAACTAATAATTTGTGTACTGCTCACCTTACCAAACTATTATTATTTTTTTAGTTTTCCATGCAAAACCTTTGGTTATAACCCCGTTATAACATATATACTATAGATATTTATTTAAAAATCGATTAACAAGATTAAAAAATATTTTAATAACAAAAGTATCAATATATATATATACTTAGCTAAAATTAATATAATATATATATATATATATATATATATATATATATATATATATATATATATATATATATATATATATATATATATATATATCAAGTTCTTGCAGCTTCATTTATTGTTAACAATTAAATTTATATGTCTTATTAATAATATATAAATTATATGTTATACCTTATAATTAAACACACGTTAGTGAGATTGTTTTGAAAATGACAAAAACAAATAAAAAAAAATTACAGTATAAAATACAAAAACTTTTTGTTTAATTTATTTTTTAAATAAACATATTTTTAAATTGTAGTCAAGTTACACCTAATTAAAATGTAAATCCATTAAATCGTTTCATGCAGTACATGTAACTGAAAACATCTCATTTTGTATACATACTATTTTAAAAACATGAATTAATTACATATTATATAGCTATAGGCCAAAAGCTACACGAAGCATGCTATTTTCATAACACTTTTGAATGTTATTTTGATTATACAACGGTAAAATGGATTTCAATTAACGTTTGTCCGATGCTGACATATCTAACAGCAGTTTATTATCAATACGAAAACATCATCAAAATGTTGTAACTAGCGTAACAATTGATTGAAAACAATGCTGCACAAATCTCTCTCTCTCTCTCTCTCTCTCTCTCTCTCTCTCTCTCTCTCTCTGACTCTGACTCTCTCTCTCTCTCTCTCTCTCTCTCTCTCCCTCTCTCTCCCTCTCTCTCTCTCTCTCTCTCTCTCTCTCTCTCTCTCTCTCTCTCTCTCTCTCTCTCTCTCTCTCTCTCTCTCTCTCTCTCTCTCTCTCTCTCTCTCTCTCTCTCTCTCTCTCTCTCTCTCTCTCTCTCTCTCTCACACACACACACACACACATATATTCTGATGGATCAATTGTCAAAGATAAATTAGCATTTAGATCTGATCTAGAATTTCACCATGTACTGAATATAATATTATATTTATACACTATAATTTGAATAGTTATATTAGCAATTCATTACAGAGAGTTTAATTTACTTGTTCAAATGAAAATATTAAATTTGTTGTATACATCTATGTACCTATCAGGAATTTATTTAAAAATTATTGTACTCATAAGCACATTTACTATTATTTATAATATTCAGCAATTAACATTTTCAATTTCAGCTAAAAAATAAAACTGTAAAAAAAGAGTCCATGTTATTATACAGTATAATGTGATTTGCTATAATATATATATAAAATCACCAATTATAATATAAATACATCATAATTTAAACATTATACAGTAATATCCATAATATAACTACACATATATATGTATAATATATTATTATAATTGTGATAATTTATATAAATAATTTCTTTATTACAAAGTAAATAAAAAACAATATGTATTGTGTAATTTAATAAAGCATTGCTGTTTGTTATAAGTTATAATCTAAAATGTTTCAAAGTGAAACTCATGAAGGAAATAAAATGAATGTGCTTTATTTTTCCACATGATTTTGGATGCAGCTTACTACCATATATTAGTACTCTACAATTGAGTGTACTGCATGTGTAGATGTGTAGAAGTATATACAATTAAGTCAGTGGTTATCAAAATCAAAATTATGTGTGTCTTCAGTGATCTTCACTATAGATAACATTAAAAATCAATTCAGATGTGTATTTATTTGATCCGGTCCCGGAAGTGACAGATTTATGGCCACTTTGCATGAACGTACTTGAAATGAGAACGTTTTAAATCAGCGGACTGCATAAAATTATATAATTGTTTTCTACTATTGCATCAAATTTTATACATGCATACACTTTTGCACCAAAATACCAACCAACCAATCAATATACATACACACCATCTACCATCTACAGTATTTATCTATTAATTATTATTATTATTTTTTTGTTTTTTGTCAATAAAAAAAAGAAATACAATTTTATGAGAACTTGCATCATTATTTTTTATATAACGTCGCCTCAGAATGCAAATCACGTAACTACAAAAAAATTTGATGCAATTTTAAACCTTATTTTACTAGAACATAAGGGTCAAAGTCCCATCAATTTTTTTTGTAGTTACGTGATTTGCATTCTGAGGCGACGATAATATATAATATTAAAATACTGACTTATAAAAAATATTCTTGTATACTTTTTCATTTTAAATCGAGCAACAAGTTTTTTTATTATATACATTAAAAAAAATCATCCTCATTTGTCAAAATTTTTTCTTTGAGTTTTTGCTGCCCTTCTGTCTCGCGCTGCTAGTGAGGGCGCCACGCGGTCTGGGGCGCGGACAGTCCCTGCCGCTGTCACCACCCCAGCCAGGGTCGCTTCCTCCTCCCTTGCAGACTCCGGCGGAAGCCGTGCCTCTCTGTCACACCACCCGCAGAGCTACATGTGGAAATATCGTTGTCTGAAACTTTACTCATTGCGACTTTCTAGGAATATGACTTGATGTCAATGAAATGATGGATTACATTGATGATGCTAAAACGGAAATTGTGAAATACAAGCATGATGTCGTGAGCCACCAAAAAAGTCAAAATAAATGATGTTATAAAAGCAAGTACTGAAAATTTAGGCATTGCATCACAAAAAGCCTGATTTTTGTGGAAATTGGTTTGTAAATAGTTCCATAACTATATAAAGCTGAGGCATTTAGGGTCAGTTAATTTTTTTTTCTATATAAGAAGTAATAATTTTTCTTTAGAATTTTTCAGCTTTAAAAAAAGTAAACTTAATTTTTATTAATTATAATTATTAAAAATTGAACAACTTTTTTACTCATCCTAACTCTTCTCGATATACTCCTGTATGAAAATGTGTACAAAAAACTTAACTTTGAAACTTATTTTTACATTCGCTTTTCTGAATGCAATTTTCTCTGATTAGATGATCTCTCACAAGTGTTTAGCAGCTTGCTAATGCAGCGTGACGGCTGTGCGGTCCTGACTGAGGCTCAAGGAATGTCTTTGTTCGGCCGCGCGGGGGTGGTCCTCTCATCCATGTTCATGCCTGGGTGAGGCCCGCTGCACACCGCAGACACCTAACTTAAACATTGAGGGACGATGAGGCTATGCAGCATTTTACCTATACTGGATTTTTACAAGCAGGATATGGAGCGAGCATATTGGGATGCAATATAATAATATGGAGTATGGAGTATATAATAATATATATGATGTAAACTCAAAAGATAAATTTGAGATACGTCAGAGTAATATATTTTTTTGAAAAATTAGGCTATTAGATAGGTTGGATTCAACAACTTCAAATTTTCGTTATAAATATTATGTTTTAATATGACTTTTGATTTTCTTAAAAATTTTTTTTCTTAAGGGACAATTTACTATTTTTATTGCAATATGTAAAATAAATTTGTTGTATTCTGTATTTTTGCAGCATTATGCACTTCCCCTCAATAAAACAAAATAAAGTTATTCTATCCTCACCCCTCCTCCCCCCGCCCAGAATGTTATACAATCATGGTAGGAAAAATTTGATTATATTTACCTTTTTTTTCCTTGTGTTGATTGTATTGTGATTTTGTTGATTCCTATCTTTCCCTTCATATAAAAATTACAGAAGCGGGTTGAAAAAATTATCAGGGAGAGGGGATTAGGTTTAGATGATATACGTTTAAAAAAAATAAGATGCAAGAAGTAATCTCATTTTGCTATGGCTACGTGAACGTGACTGAAAACTCGTGGAATAAATGTGAAATATGTATAACGATGTATAATTTTTTGCATATATGACGTTCCCATGAAGTTCTCGTCACATGGGTGTGCAGCGTGCCTCACAGAAAGCTAGGGGCGAAGAGGCGCTCAGATTTCCTCGGCAGACAGCTTGGCTCCTGACGGGGCGCGGTCACAGGAAGTCCATGGCCACCACCAGCAGCTCGTCACTGCACGTCCGCCTCCTTCTTGTTGACGAGGGAAAAATGGCGGCCGCTGTTCGCGCCTCAAATGGACCGTGAAGATTGACAGATAGAAACGACCTACCCTAAAACCTCTTTATATGAACCATGTCATCGCCATTTCAAGCATATTACAACGTTGTCTCTTTTACTTTCATTGATGTCATTCATACGGAAAAGAAAAAAAAAAAAAAGAACTTTAAGACTTTTTACCTTTCTCATCTTTGGACTACACAATAGAAAACTGACATTTTTTTAACATATTATCAATAGATATATTCTTTAACATTGATATAAATATTTAGAATTTACCTTTATTCGTACCTTGACCATCTACAATGTAAGGATTAAAGAGAAAGGATGAAAGTAAAAAGGAGTTTTGGGTGCTGCTCTGTATAGAATAATGCACTTGCAGAGCGGAAACTTCGTTCATCTGCAGTAAGATTTGTATCGCATGCATGTGCTGATTGGATGACCATAGAGATGGCAAAGTCTACTCTATTCTAACATCGACTCAGCATTCAAGGCTCACTTTTTTTTATGGTAAACAAATATTTTATGTCTTCCTTATAGCATATCCATAAGTCTATGTGAGCTAATTTGTAATGTACAAAACATAAAATATATTTTAGATAGCAATCATGATGAAATTAAATTTTTTATCATAATTATAGCAAAGAGAAAAAAAGAAAGGACAAAATTAACACTGTCTGATTTCTGATTGATAAGGGCTATTTTATATTTTCTAATATTAGATGAAAATAATCGCAAATTTTAATATTGTATTTGTCGAGTTTTCTATATCTGGTGCTCATTTTGTATATATATAATAGTGTTATATATTAATAATGAACTAATTTCTAAGATATTATTGTTGAGTTTATGCAGCTTGTGTTATATTCTACAGTTACAATATATAAATATATATATATATACTATTATAATTATATATATTATAGCTCAAGAAGAACGATGGGGAAATTAGAATGTATAATATTATGAATTGCTAATCTATAAAAAATGAAAATAATTAGACTCCTTCGAGATTCATACAAATTTCATCGAACTTCATCATAAATTATTACTTTAACGTAATGCGTGGTATTTTGGCAAAATATATATCCACCATTAATTCAATACTGTATAGGATCATTTTGAATGCTATAATTTCCATTTTAAAATTATAACAAAACATTGTGGCCTTTCTTTCTCTCTCTCTCGTCCCCAAACTATAAGTTAGTTATAATTAAAGTTATATAGTTAGTACTTATAAGAACTGAACGTCACCGTCCCACGACTGCACACGTGTGTGTGCTCTCTGTATGCATGCGGACTAGTATATTATAGCTGTCGTGGACACCGTGCTCGAGTGATCGACAAAAAGCGGCGGCAGCAAGCGAGAGACGACCGATGTTTGTTGACTCAAGGGCAGCGCATTTTCTAATCAAACACTCGGCCGACGAGGTGAGGGAGCAGTAACCGCGAGGACCAATATCGAACAATCGTCTTGACCGCTCATCCCACGTGGAGGAACTCACGGCCAATCAGCCTGAAAAATTATGAAATTTTTGTACGGAGGAAAAAAACACCATCATTAATTTGAACCAAATATAAACTATAAACATAATATATTAGTATTGTACGTGCATGTATGTCAGAGGAGGGTGTATGATTTTGAGTGTTACCTGTGTTACGAGTGATACCTGTGTTACCTCGTACAATGAAATAATATTAAGTTAAAACAAGTTTTTACAAAATCATCAGAAACCAGGACATGTATGTGATTGCAGTTTTTAATTAATTTATTAAAATTAATTATATAAAGACATTTTATCTATTGCAGTTTCATCAATTGTTTTAAGTTTTATAAAGTGCACTTTTGAATACCTGACTTCAACATCTGAGCACTGAACGCTTTGTCCAACAATCCTCTCAAGCTGAAAGCTAACAAATAATAAAATTTATTTATTTATTTATTACTTCAAATCAGAAATAATTAATTTAAGTTTTTATTTGGAAAATAATTAATATAATAATTAAGACTTCAATTTTTCACAAAAACAATTATGGATGCATTTGTTGAATCTCATTTTTTTTTTTTTTTTTTACCTTTTGTTTTCTAAAAATGTATATTTTTATGCAAGTGGAACTAATTAAAAAAAAAATGCATGAAATTCGTATTTCGAGTATATTTGAGCGTGATAAAGTGTATAGTGATGTGAGATTACATTAAAGTTTCTTCCAGGCGGGCAATATGGTAAACTTGACGAGAGGAGAGGGACGAAGGAAGTAAAATTAGAAAAGCGAACGTCGAGCAGGCAGCCGGATGCTTGCGGTTTTCGGAAAGCATCTCCATGGTAGAGAAATGAAAATGTATATGCATGCGGCGGCGGCGAGCACTAAACAAGACGCTGCGCGACGGGGGGAGGCAATGGCAAATGGAAAACATTAACTTTTGTTCCCTCTGGCTGCTTCATTCCCCTCATATACACCTCTCTCTCTCTCTCTCTCTCTCTCGTTCCCTGTTCAATAATGGTTTACACATAATATCATTCATTTTTGAAAGCTTTTTTGTTATTTTTATATATTTTTATGATTTACAATAATTTATTCAATGAACTCCTCCTCAGTCTAATGTGTTGTTTTTGTAACTCGCCTTTAGTTCCGATATGACAGGAAATTGTCCTTTTAAAGGTTGTAAAGGTTACCTGTTGTAGTAATAATTACAGGTAGAAATTATTGAAAGAATTTTTTATAACCTGGGAAAAAAATTCTACCTGTTATCGATAGTCTTCATCTTAAAAAAGCATAATATAATCATAAATGCAGAATTTATTGCAGAATTGATATACCTTTTTTTTTGCAAAACGTGTTCCTTAAACTGCAGGTGTATTAAAAAAATTACCTTTTTTTCTCTCTAAAACTCCATAAATACCATCAAATTTGAGTCCCGACAGGAAGTCTATAATATAGAGCTATATAGTTTTTTTTTTCGCTAAATATTTTCGTTCTGTTTGACAATTTCTTTGGACTCCTTGAATTACTACATCATAGCATATCATATTATAAAAATATTTCAAATAGATATATACTAATAAATAATAAAGTATTGAAGCAGATATTCGAAATTAAGAATTATTGTTTTATTATAATATATGTGTTAATATATATTATATATATGATTTTCTGAGTATACAAAATATAAAGCTTTCGTGGCAGTAAATTTGTAAAATTTCTATATAAAACTTAAAATTAAAAAAATAAATATAATATTATTTATATTATATGTAATTAATACGGCCCCTTTCCCCTTCCCTCACCCCCCCCCCCTCATAACTTATTCAAATATAAGTTGAGAAAATGACTGAACTGTGGTATTCATCGCTCACTTATATAATAACAATCAACAATGTGCTATAATGCATGTGCATTCCCATCACAGTTGAGTCACCGAGGAAAAATTATTTAGCATGCTGCTGGAGGGCGCCTCTGGCAACGCCGCCACCATGCATGCAACAAGAAAGCTAGACGTGGAAAACGTCGAGACGCGGTGGTATAATTTTAAAACATGGGAACACCCCCAACCCAGCAAAGTGACTCGCTAGGCTTTACTTTTATACTCATCTTCAGACGGACAACATATAGTCACTCACTTTCCTCTCAGCAAAACAAATTAGCACATCTCGGGACCATAAAAACGTAAAATATTCATAAAATGTAATAAAAAGTAATTTATATGCCTGTATACGTGAAAAATATATATCCAAGCTTCTTCCTTGATATAATTTGTGTTTGACTTGTTTGAGACTAAATTTTGACATAGATTTCATAACAAAATAATAAAGTACATAAATAATTATGTGGCTGTGAAATGTAATAACGACAAATCAACGTCATAGCATGAAAAAAAAAATCATAATTATTATTCTTATTAAGGTAGAGATAACACGCCCAATGTTAAAAAAAAATCCCATTCATAAAAACTATGAAAAAAATTAGAATGTTCTCCTCAACATACCTTATCAGTAGGTAAAATATCAGGTATACAAAAACGAGTTAGTTTTCGAGTTATTAATTTTTAAAGTTGACTAATTTAACATGGAGAAATGGAAATTCCATGTTAAATTAGTCAACTTTAAAAATTAATAACTCGAAAACTAGCTCGTTTTTGTATGTAGCCTCAACCTGATATTTTACCTACTGATAAGGTATGTTGAGGAGAACATTCTAAATTTTTTTCATAATTTTTATGAATGCGATTTTTTTTTAACATTGTGCGTGTTATCTCTACCTTAAGAAAAGAGAATAATTTTACTCTTAATTTGAAAAAGGCTCAAGGCTATAAATATCTACAAGGAGACAATCATGAAGAATTCATAAAAACCATCAACTAGAGATCAGAGTTGATGACGTCTTAATTTTAATTATAAGGGATTAGATTTTCTTTGCAAAAATAATTTAAAAAATATGTATACAAAGAAATTAGACATGCAGTCGTTGGATATAATAATATAAGCGTGGCAAATTTCTTTTACTTTGTACAGGCTATACCCATTATACTATGTATTATTATGCAATTATTCCTATGCAATTATTATATATTGAGTATAGTATGCATAGTATTGACATAGATCACATGCATGATGCTGTGACTCGTCGTGGCCGCAGGGTGCATAGAGATCGAATGGTGGGAAACGAGGGCGCCACATTTGCACGCTTTCCACCCTGCAGCGACACGCCCATCACAACACACCTAATGGAGGTGTCAAGTAAACAGCTGATTATGATGTCATACTAATTGCAATATAAGTTATATACTTTTTTAGTAGATTTAGTACTTAGTAGTTTTTAGTGTAGTCGAGAGTGCAGTTGTCTTCATGCAGAAGAAGTTGCATACTCACAAGGCGTGAATTCTAAAAACTTCAATCTCGAAATCCAAATTCATATTATTTATTCGGCAACAGTTACGAAACCATAGTATCAAATAATATAGTGTATGTGTGTGTATGCCATTGCATTTTAAGCTCTCATGTATTTCAATTCATATAATAATGAGATTTAAACAGTATTGTGATAAACAATTAGTTTTATATGCATATGTTTATCGTTTTTTACATTATTATACACTCTTCGCCTATGAAAAGTTCTTCTTTGCAGCCTTGTTATTCGCTATTTTGATACTCACAGAGCATGGTGATTAACAAGGCTGCAAACGGAAAGTTTCAGAGGCGACGACTGCACGTCAATATGATATATAATATATTATATATTATACATAATTTGTAACCTAAAGTTTTAATATATTTAATATTAAGCCCTTCTTAATTCTTAAAATTCCAGCCAAAGAATTGAAATGCAATGAAATAAAATGTTAAAGTTTTTAAAACATTTTTAAAAAAATAGTTGTGGTGAACTAACCTGACATATATGGTTACTATATACAGTATAATGTAACGTCAAGTAAGGGAGGAAAATGATGAGGAAGACCCCGCTTGAGTTGTTTCTCACGCAAACACCCTGCCTGGGATCTCTCTTCGTCTGTCACATATCTTCTGTATCGGGGTTGAACCTTCGCTGACCTTTACTTCAAATCAAGTAACACACTGTTAAAACAGTCTGGCTTAAAAATAAAACGATTTATTAATATTTACTGTTCCAACAAAAACTCATCAAACTTTATTATCCATAAATTATAAAATATTTAACCCAACTTATTCTTTCAACCATAAAAAATTGTTTTCAATTTGTATAGTTTATTGAACGTGGATTGAAAAAAAAAAAAAAAAAATATCTTTGTTTAATCATGATTTTATAAATTAATTTAAAATTTCAGTAAAAAGTGTATTATACAGATTTTTGTTGAATAAAAGCAAGAAAATTAAGTCAAAAGATTGGCGCTATAACATATAATAAAATGTGCTGTTGTAAATTTTGGTATTAATCAATGTATGTATTGTATACTCATGCCTTTTGTTACTACTGCATAAACCGACAAAGGTGTAGGTAAACTAGGTGTCGTCACGAGGTGGCGCTGCTGTGTGAGCTGGCATGACAAATGAGGACTGGGGCGGGACGCGGAGGGCGGCAGAGAGAGATGAAAGGATGCTCCTGAGCGGGATGCTGAGCGGCGTGCCGAGATGAGAGTACGCGTTACTCCCTCTCCTCTCACGCCTCATCACACACATCCATCTTACCCCTCTTCTCCCCCTCAACCCGCTCACTTTGCGAGTTAGGCCAAACGCTTCTTTTTTTTTTTTTTTTGTGCATATGTCACCAGAGATATTACACAGATTGTCATGTGATCATTAGTAGGCGTCTCAACATTGTGATTTATTAATAACATACTCATGATAATGTGAGTTGCAAGATTAACAGGTCACCATAAGTGTCAACATAATATATAATATTCATATCGTAAAACATTAGTTTTCACGCGCGCATGCTCTCTTCAAAATAATTCATTAGCTTAGTACGTCTAAGAAATGTAAAATATTTTTTAGTTTCAAATAATAATGTCAGCACGGTTGAATTAGTATTGACCATTATATATATAATACAGAATACGACAATATGATTTTAATAATTAAGTTATTATATTCTTTATTATATTGAATTAACTACCATTCGAATCAGATAAGGTCCAGCATTAGAAGATCAAACCCTACATTTATACATTCTTGAAGTCTTGAAGTTCTTCTCTTTCATTCTGTGTTCACGGTAAAATAATTATATTTATTATTATTATTATTATTATTATTAGTATTATACTTTATTACCCGATTTAACCCTGAAACTTAATTGTGCTGTAAGCTAAAGTGGCGATAAAGAACTTTGTGAACCCTCCTTTATTTATATCTAAAATTGAACAAAAAAAAATCTTGATTTACTTATTTTTATTTTAATTAATTAATAATAATTTGCTTTTTAATGCAAAATTTTAGGTTAGTTTAATGTTATTATGTTTAAAATTTATTTTACGTGAAATTTGCTGTGACGTTTTCAATTCTATATACATGACTCTTTTTACTTTTGACGAGGAAGTTTAAAAAATTATTTCGTTATTCTTTTGTGTGCTTGCAAGTCTGCGAGCGCATGCAGCAATGTTTGGCAACTCGGACTCAAAGAACGATGAACTGCTCATGCCAGCACTTCATTACAGAAATTGACGTAAACACTGTTTGTAAATTATTCTTTTTAAAATATATTTTTCTTTTGTTGATTTCTTAATTTCACAAAAGTTTGCAAGCGAGTAAATATTTTTAGAATTAAAAGTTGAATGACTTTGAAATTTTAAAATTACTCCAAAGCTGCGAGTTGATGTTGTCAGAGTAAAAAAGATAAAATTCAGTAAACATTTTACTTCTCGTTGGTGCTGTTATATAGACTAATCGTGAGAAAACTCGAATATTTATTTCATGGCCGTTGTCAGTGCAATTATAATTATATACACTGGAATGATGACTGCATGTAGATACGTCATTATTATATTCTAAGAATATAAGTATATGAATAACATACAATACGACATATACCACCAGATGGACAACCCGCATGGAAAAATTATAGTCTAAAAACGGACCTCGAATTTCTAAATTTGTAACTCGAACAGCGAAGAGCTGAAGAGAAAAGAAAGTGAGACCTCAAAAACTGCATTATTTATATATTTAAAAAAAAAATGTTTAAAATTATTGTGGTGTATCTTATTTCGTTATGAGAACAATTCTTGCAGAAAGCATCGTTGTAATCTAATAAAAATTCAGCACCCATGGCACAAGGGGAGTTATTAATTTATTAATAATTTTTAACGCGATAAAAATATAAAATTAAAATACTCGGCATTTGGAGAGATTGAGAAACTGTATAACAGCTGCATGCTAGGGTCTCGATAGTACTTCATTAATATTATTTTTTACTATTTTTCATATAGTTATAAATGGATGTTCAATAATTATTTATATAAATTTACTTACTAAAGTACGAAATAAATTTACTATAAAGTTCATGGCAAAAATCTTGAATTAATAGCCGTGTTTATGACATGACAAAATCTAGTTTTAGTTAAACTCAAGAAAAAGTGATCAGAAGTCTGAATAAAATTGACATCTATAGTTTTGTTTTTTCCTGATTTGACCGGAACTAATTTTGGTTACTTAATTTTATTTGAACTGACGAGCTCTCATGCCTCAACGGATTTAATCAAATTCAAATGACCATGCATGCAGAAGCCAAACTATTTGTTCATTTCGGTGGGTATATAAAAAAAAATTGTCACTTTTGTTTTACATAGTCCGAATATATATTATATACACAAAGACGAGCTTTTTTAAATTTTAAATTATGCTGTTTATATATATATATATATATATATATATATATATATATATATATATATTATAGACTAATAGTCTAAAAATTGTTTAATTTTTTACACAATCTATACATGGCACCCATACAGAAATAAATAAATCATTGGGGATATTTATGACATGCGTTGATAGTGCACATAATTATATTAAAAAGGGTGCATGAGTAACTCGATCTCATATTATTTGGAATAAGAAAAAAGCTATAATTATTTTTTTTTGTGCATATATATAAGTTGACAACACTATGTTGCAAGTGCGTGGCTTGACGTATATTACTGAATGTTCTGTGGCCGTGGGTCCATGAAGAGTGGTGACATTTGGACGCACTTGCTTGTGTGCAACAGTATATGTTAGTTTGCAGGATGCTGCATGTGATGATGAAGAAGAAGAAGATTACTTCACCACGCTGCAAGAAACGTTCAGATCTGAGACGGAAGTATAGAGAGAGACAAGTCAGATTTACTCGCTGTGCCCCTAACTGCTCTCGCTGTGATGCCGCATGGTAAAAATATAACTTGGAGCAAGCTCTGCCTGCCTCTCAGAAAATGATGAATGAGGTTAATGGGATACCTGTATGCTATAGCTGCAGACTGTAGCATATAGCTCTTCTGCCTGCTGCTTCCTAACACGTTTTTCTCTCTCTATCTTTACTGCTGATGTTCTAACGACTCTATATTAGAATGTCTTTCGTGACATTTCGGCCAGGCCAACAACAGATAGATGTAGTTGATTTTTTACTATAATATCTCATAAGTTGTTCATGTGCATATGTCGTGGGTGTTGAATCGCTTACCACTAAATATAGCATGCGACACATGCAGTATATACTATAATATAATAGTATTCTGTAATACTATTATATCATGAAAAATTGACAAAACCGTGGTATAAATGTTACTTCTTTATAATTAATTTTCCTTTTTTTTTACATAATCATAAACATAAAACAAATTTACGAAAAAACACGGTGCCTTTAAAAAAAAAATGGGATAAGGCGATAAGCATACACAAAGAGCAAGGCAATAAAAGACCTCCTGCATATTTCTTTGTGACAATAAAGGTTTCGGAAATTGTTATTGCCAATTTAATTTTTGCCTCTTTTTTAATGTTTTAAGGTAGAGATAACGGTGGTCAGCTGTTCGACGTAGGTCCCTTTGATTAACATGTAAACCTTAGCAAATTCACAAAAATTCTGAAAATTTTTTGAGAGGCAGATATTTGTGCCTAAAAAGCCATAGAAAAAGTTTCAAGACAATTTAACGAGCCGATTTTCTTAAATTAAATTTTTAGTTTGTCTCTCCATGGGAATTAAAGCCCAGCTATGCTGAAAATTAAAAAAAAAAATTAATTAAAAAAAATCGGCTCGTTAAATTGTTTTGAAATTTTTTCTATGGATTTTAGCCAATAATATTTGCCTCTAAAAAAAAAAAAAAATCAGAATTTTTGTGAATTTGCTAAGGTTTACATGTTAATGAAAGGGACCTACGTCGAACAGCTGACTGCCGTTATCTCTACCTTAAATTAGCGTTATAGCAAGTAATTGTTCTGTCAATTATTGTCATGTAAGACAAATTTATTAAACCATTCGACATGATCGCTTGCAGTAAAATGGTTAAGCACCTCAGTAGCAATTCACGATAAACATATAAAAAATAATAAAAAATACGGTTTCATCTCAGATTGTTAATACATACAATTTTGCTTACATTATTTTGTATTTTATGATAGCTAACATTATCTTACATGTGTTTTACAAATTAGTCCGCTAAGCTAGCTGCCACCGAGAAGATAGATCACCTCGAATCTCGCGACAAGCGGGGAGGTGGCGGCTAGTTAATTACCTTGCACAAGCTCGCGAGCTTACCTATAGCACCTACCACTCTCCTTGCTCATGACGTCACAGCACCAATCTTATTCTGCTTTGATAAAGTCACTACAAAAAATTAGGTGTATTGGGTCTCAAGGTTTAGATATAATAATTGCAAGATTCATTAAATTAATTACAATTCATATTATATTTTTTTTCCTGACTTCAGATATATAATTATTAATTATATATTATGATGCTGCATATCTACATTATCACAAAATCACAAAGTACTACTTATGACTATGAAACGGATTAGATCAGCATTCAGCAAATTAGTGGAATAATTATTAAATTAATTTTTCCCTTAATTCATGTATTATATGTTATTTATTTACGGAGAACTTACGTTCTTGGGCACACGTGACTCTGACGTCATCGACTTCTCGGTGGTCCAGGCTACGCTCGGCTACGATGATGCAAGCAGACAAGCTCATTAGGCACCGTGTGTCACGCGGCGGTCTAGCGGAGCAGACTCGCGCGTGCTGACGAGTGACTCGTCGATGCTAAGAAGCTGTTGGTCCACTGAATTATAAGGAACACCATGGAATAGCGTTGTCTTTTAAATGTATAATAATACCTGTGTGTATGAAGCCACGGTGAAATATAATAGAAAATAATTTCAAATTTTGCATTAAAAATATATATTACTGCATTCTCAGAACACTGTAGAATTGTCGCCAGCGAGTTTCTTCATATTGCGATCATAATTATTGTTTGCTTCATAATGCAACATAATTCAGAAAAATATGAAAATATTAGCTAACATATATGCCTCAAAACTTGCTCTTTGCCTTAATTAATAAGGGGGAAGATGGGGCAGCTGTCAACGTTTCGTTGGATTGCTAAAAAGGTAAACTGTTATTTTATATAAAAACAAAATATTGATGTTACTAAGCACTTTAAATTTACGAGCATAAATGAATTTTATAAAAAATAAAACTTTGTTTTCAAAATATTTACAGTATATCATTTTTTTTTTTTTAGACGTAAGTAAATTTTATAGGTGTGAAGGGAATAACACATGCATCATCAGGAGTGTGTTGGTAGATTTAATGTGACGTGACAGCAGAGGGTAAAATGGACGATTACATTTGCTTGAACAAACATCAAAGCAAGATGAGATCCGTCCGCTTGCCACAGGCAACAATTTTTTTTCATCCTCTTGATCGTCATAAAAAGTCAAGCCAGGTGAATCAATTACTCACGTAAACATTAGGCGAGGCATGAAACTGACTCCCCCCGCCCGCTGGAGCGCGTCACAAAAACACTGTGGTGGTGGTGGAGAATTGCACAACATTCACCAAAAGGGATAAACCTTGTTGGCTGTTAATTTTTTTTTTTGTTCTGTAAGTGTGTATATACGCGATTATAAAGCGTGGCAAAAACAGCGATAAAAAAAAAATAACATTAAGTTTTTCAAGTTAACTTTGCAAGCTGTACAGAATCAGTAAGCAAAACAAAAAACATGAACCATTAATATATAGTAAAAAGTATATATATATATATTTTTTTTTGCATAATTATGAAGTATCTTTTAGTTATATTATGTATAAAATTATTAAAATTATGTTTATTTTACTAATGTTGTCAGATCATAAGTTCATAACAAACAGTATTGTTACACTTCAGAACATTAATTTACATTCTTGATCATAATTAAAGCAGTAAAAAATATTGTTGTTCTAGTCTAGTAAAATTTTTATATATTGGAAAAAAAAGAAAAAAAAACAGAAAAAAACAACTGCAACAACAAACAAACAAAGAAGCAAACAAGTCAAGGAAGAGGTTTATATTAATTAACAAGCATACATTTCATTTTGAAAATTATCATGTAATGCATTATTCTAAATTGATTTTATTAAAAATATTTGAAGGAGATAATATCACAGAAAAAAATTATGAAGGCTGTAATAAAAAATATTGAAAATTTAATTTGTCATTTGTCTATTTTTGACTCACTTGAGCAAATATGCAACAAATTTACATAACAACATGATTATTTTTGACAAGAACATTTTTTAAAAACAAGGTACTTAATGTTTGTGACTAAAAGTTATAACTCAGCTCCGGTATTATAGTCACGAGCTACAAAGTAAGGGGCAGAGCAGGCATGTGTTCTGCTGGTAAATTGTGTGGATCTGAGCGGCTCGAGCAATAGCACCGTGGCCTCATGGCGGTAGTATATCTGCTGCTGGGCTGCCGCTATAGCCGCCAAATGCCATCGGAGAGAGAGTCTCGGCAAGGTGCCAGAACATCAGAGGAGCTTCCAGCATCCCTGGTCCTAACCATCAGTCAGCTGGCCGCCCTACGCCCGCCAAAAACTGTCAGCACTCGATTAAACAACTCAAACATGCAACTTTTTTAACCAATTGCTGCTCAGACAAACGTAAGAAATTTCACTTTTTAAAATGTTTTGTTTTTTCCTAGCACAAGAAATCTAAACTTATTTTTTGATTCGTCAAATAGCTATTATATATAATATAAAATAACACTGCAGTTTACTGAAATTGATATTTTGTTTTTGATAAATGTCGGTGATTTTGACATCCCTGCATGCACATTTTCTATAACCTTGCATGGAGGTGCATGGCAAATTTAATCTTGCAAATTAGTTTACATTTAGATGATAGCTAGGGACTCAATAACGCATTGTTGTTCTTTACATTCTGTACACAAACATGAATAATTAAAACGTGAATGTTCTGGTTTCCACTTCACCTCTACCATGCATGTCTATTTCCAGATACATTGTTAAGTATTGTAAATTGTCTGTAGTCTGCTGCATCCTGGGTTACATATTCTTAAAAAAAAAAATACCAATACAAAATAAGTAAACAAAGAAATTAAGGGAATTAGAACAATATTATTAATTAAAGGTATACAGGCCTCAAATTACAAATTAGACAGACATTAAGTGTTGCTCAAGTTTATAATCAACATTCGTATTATTTTTACCTGCGCGCGGTGCGTCTGTGCGAAGTCGCGCTGTAAAGAAAGCCCTTGCTGACGTCACAACTCACAGCTAGCACCGATTAGCATTGAGTTGTGACGTCATCAAGGACTAAATTTCATACTTTGAACTGCGACTTCGCACGGATGCATTACGCGTGGAAAAAAATGATGCGAATGTTGATTATATACTCTAAACCCACTTGGTGACTGTCCAATTTGTATTTTGAGGCCTGTATGCCTTTAATTTTAATTTAATACATAATTATTTGTCATTATATTTTTCCTTTAAATATTAGTACAATTTTTTTAATATTTAGTTATTTGATATAATTGTATTATAACAAATCTGCAAATAAAAATTATATTTACATTACACAAAAATAATAATGATTTTGACATTAATGACTGGCATATTATAAAAACATATCAGTATAGAAAGGGACGTCTCTAATAGTTTCTTAAATCTCTGAACACGTGATTGTAATAGAAATAATGTTTTTATATTCCCACCGTCACTCTGGAGCTCTCGGTGGTTGGTTGGTGCGCCAGTTGACGCTAGCTGCTGTCTGCGGTAAGCGTTTATTGTTTGACTTGCAATTTAGGATGTTTGAAGAAGAGCAACGAGAGAAAGGGGAGGGGCCGCGCGGCTTGCCACGGCGGCGATGTTTAGATTCCAAACATGTCAACCGGCAGCAGCAGCGAGAGCCGCAACGTCAGTCAGTCTCTCTAGGGAGGGAGGGAGAGAGGGAGAGAGAGAGAGAGAGAGAGAGAGAGAGAGAGAGAGAGAGAGAGAGAGAGAGAGAGAGAGAGAGAGAGAGATGTCGTCTAATTTCCATATCAAACATCAGCCAAGTTCGCTTCAAGCAAGCTCACTCGAGTTGACAGGTACAGTACAATATGTCTGAAATTAATCTAATAATTAATCCAATATATAACAAATTATTGTAAATATAAAAATTGTAGTTGTTTCATGGCAGTATTATTATTTATTTTATTCAGCATGGATGACTAATCTCACATAAACAACTAATTTAAATAACTAAATAAATTTTATATTTTAATAATATTTATTACATATATTATTAGCAACCACTTTGACCAATATGTAGTATGTTATTGTTTAAACAAATCAAATCAATATCATATTAAATAAATTTTAAATAATAAAGCAATAAAACAGCGTTGGTAAAAACGTAGGGAATTATATATTTTTAAATAAATTTATGATATAATATATTAGTTATATAACACAACGTCAGTATGTTGGTAAATTTCCTGTGTTGACTGGTTATACCTTTTGTCTACAGCCTGTGGTACAGCTTTGCAGGCGAGGGTGGCTCTGCACTATCAGAGCTGGGCATGCATGTGAGCCACAACAGCTTGAGTGACAACCTGTCCGCGCGATCGATTTAGGCGGAGGCAAATTCATTTCCTCATACATTTGAATTGATACATTATTTGTTTGGGGTTGTCTCGTACAAATTAGAAAAATCAGGTTTTAGATCAACAAATTAATTTATCTCACACAGTGACGCGGGGGGATGTTTGTCTCCGCTCGCGCCATCTTTCTCATCACTTTTAAAAGTTTCGTTTTTTTTTTTTTTCAGTTTAAAGGGTTTTTATTATCAAAATTCACATTGTTATAAAATTTTGTTATCTACAACTGTTTTATCTCCTGTGTATTTCTTGTTGCCTGCATTCGAGGGGTTCAAGTTAGCTGGAGAAATTTGACTTATTGTGTGGCCAGCTGCGGGCGATAATGAGCAGCGACTGGAGGATGAGACGTGGGGCCAAGAGCAACACTATCACTCAGCCGCAACAACGGCGGCCCGCGAGGCAACGTTTAGTGTTATCTGCTGCCACGTGAGACTGCCAAGCATAATACCTGCCGAGCCGGCAACCACCTGCAGCAAGCAAACAAGAAATGTATCTCGTGCAAATAAGTGTCGTGCCAATAGCACGTGAAACCAAATGTTAGTAACACCACGATGGACAAAGTGTAGCTTTTCATAACAATAACATTTTTTGTTTACTTTTTTTTTTAATCTGTTTTTAAATGTTTAATTTTTTAATTATTTTGAGACGTCGATTTAAAAAATAAATAAAACTTTGTTTACATAATTATAAAGTCATTTGTGAAAAACATTTAGTGGCATTACTTTATTATTTTTGGGGTATTTAAAAGAAAAAAAAGTGGTATGTATATACAAAAAATCTGTCTCTGTGCTTTAATTGTTTTAAATTTTTACAGAGATAGCTTCTCATATTGCATATAATTATATTAATGTCTTATAACGAGATTCAAAGAGACTTTAAGAAATTAAAATTCATTTTCTTCATTTTTTTTTCTTTTTTTCAAATTAAAGGGACATTAAACAAAAATAAAAATCTATTAAAAGCACAATTATAAAGCTCCTACTTTTTAATAAAAAAAATCTATTTATAATCCTAAATTTGGCCCCCTGTTTTACATGTAATAAGAAATATTCTTTTGCAAAGCTGCTTAGTGAAGCAACTTAAATTAAAGTTCCAATTCGTGAGCACCAACCGAGCGGGTACCTCTCGTGCTGGTTCCATGGTTCGCTCTGGCGCGCTGCCTGACACCTCTAACTGCTGGTGACTGCTCGATCGATCGCCCGTGCAGCAGCTCCCTCCACCACCATTCATTGGAGCCACTATATCAAGTGTCGCAGCCCTCCATTGGTCACCTCACAGCACCAAGTAGCAACCTCATGAACCAATCACAATGCAGTTTATTCAGCAAATAATGCAACGTCATCAGTATACTCAAACAATTAAACTGGATGTAGTAGAGTATAACAAGATTTTTTTTTAAATGCTGTATAAAAAAAAAATACACAAAATGTGATGAAATCATTATTATTAAGCGATTGAACTGTATCATGTCATACAACATTTTTGCATCATGTGACTTTCAATCGTGATCTCAACAGTATAACATTGAAATTTTCTTAAATAAACAAGCACCACATTACGTCATACTCACGTTCAGTAATCCGTAAACTGTCACTCACTCAATGCGTGAGAGTGAGAGTCGTGAAAAAGTAGAGAATGGCAATGTAAAGAAAATAAGAGAGTACTTGCGATGCCGAGTTACTCCTGTCGTCTCTCTGCTGGAGAATGCGTGGAGGGCGTGCAGGAGATGCCCCAACCGTTTGTCAGCGAGCGCCAAAGTGTGTCTCTCTTCACGGACCACCCCAAGAGCCTCTCTCTCCTCGGGCTGGGCCACGTCTCATGCTGCAGCTCTCAACAAGGAGCAAGGAAACAATCAGAAGCTCGCGTCACCGTGACTGAGACGACGTGTCTTGGAATATTTTAATTCTCAACTAATCTTTAACATGCTTAAAATATTTTACTATTCTTACAGTGTTTATTTAACGACTTTAAACTATTGTTATAAAAAATAATCATATCCTTAATCAATGTGTAATCATTGATATTTTTAAAATTATTATTGAAATTTTAGTTTCTTTAGCTAACTTTTATTATTATACATTTATAATTATTATATACATATAGATACATAATTAATAATTATATAATTCATAATTCATAATTCATAATCATTTTATTGCTCTTTGATGTAGTATTGATGTAATTTATATATAAATTATATAATTTTTGTACGCGTTATATATATTATAACAGTATTATATAATAAGTTTTAACTCAGAAGTGGAAAGGGTCCCCTTCTCTCCACCTATTTCAAAAAATGTTGCTGCTGCGTTACACGTATTATCTTATATATATATATATATATATATATATATATATATATATATATATATATATATATATATATATATATATAAGGAAGGGGAAAAGGTAAAGAGGGAGAAGATGGTGATATAGATATAGGAAAATAAATTACTCAGGTTTACACCATCTTTACAACATGCATTCAAAAGCAAATTTCAAACTCATGTGAAAAAGCTATTATAGCACCACTGGAGTACGATCACAGAACTTTAGTTTGCCGGACCAGTGCGTTGCCAATTACGCCACAGTGCCGCTTCTCCACTCTAGTCTAAGAATTCTACTTTTAAATGCTTTTAAATGCTTTTTTTTTAAATACCCTTGTAAAAAGGAATTATACTTATTTCAAATTAATAAAGTATAATTCGTATGTTGAATTTGTCTAATCTAGTATACTTTCTGAATTCTGAATGATTAATATACTAAATTACATGATTAATTATACTAGTTTAATTTTATTATACTAAATTACAGAAATAGTATATACCTCTTTAAATCATTTCGAGGCAATCATATAGGGTTCAATATGTCACTTTTTTTTTTTTTTTTTTTTTTTTTTTTTACTTTTTACTTTGGAAAAATACTTTTCTCTAATTTAATATAATAAAATAAAACTAGTATAATTAATCTGTAATTTAGTATATTAATCATTCAGAAATTATACTAAATTGGACAAATTCAGCATACGAATTATACTTTATTAATTTGTAATAAGTATAATTCCTTTTTAAAAGGGTAGTTATGCTACTATGTATTATAATAATTATACTATATGATAGAAAAGGAAGCGCCTGTGGCTTGTATGTTAAATACTGCCCCGGTATTCACCTGCGTGGTATTAACTTATAACTACAACCAGCTGGATTATCTTACACACCAACGTTGAGCCAACCTCCAGACTCGAGTCTTCGAAATGCCAGCTTTCAGGATTCTCAACTTTTGACGTGGCATTTTCCAGGGATGCTGGGAGAATTTCAGGAGACGAGCCAGCCTGCATGAAAATACCAAACAAAGTTGCTTTAAACAGACTCAGAGAAAAGGAAAATACAATATTTGCATGTATTAATTATATATTACATAATAACGTTTGCATATTATAATCTACATCAAAATAGAAGCTGCATGCTCTTCATTTCTTCAATAGACCTTATTGAACACTCGTAACATTTTTAAAGTGTTGTCCAAAAATTGAGTGAAATATTATAAGTAGTAATTAATAATGACAAGGAGAATTTTTTTCTCTCTTTCTTGCACTTCCAATGTTATATTACATCCCACTATTTAAAATTAAATTTATTCAATTACCCCACAATCATTACATTGTATTAATGAAAGCTCAAAGGTGCTGGTAATAAAATAGTTATACAAAATTTACAGGTTGACTGCATTATATTCAACAGCAAAATCTCCTGGGCACAAAATTATTTCAATTTACGTAAAAAAAATCTCTCTCCTCTCTCTTAACCGAAACTAAATTAATGGGATTCATTATTTCCATAAATTTCAAATTCTAATAATTCTATATAATATGATAATCATGCAATCTAAAGCATGTTCTAATCTCGTTGAAATTCAATTCAATATAAAATAGCTATGAGATAACAATTCTCCGGTAAGCACACGACGTAACAATAGTCTCGATGTAGTCGGGGGCTGTGGGGCGGCTGAACCCTCCTCGCCTGGAGAACAATATTGACGTCACGTGACCTGGGGACCACCCAAGCCGAGGTGCACATTGTTGAGGACCCGCCTAGCTGTCATCGTCCCTCAGCGCGCAATATTCTGTGTTGACATCAGTTGATCACAGTTCACGTCGTTGTGTGGAGTATTAATGGTTCGTTCATGATGGACATACTTAAATAAATAATAACGAGTTTTTTAATAATAATATAATAATTGTTTATCTTATATTGAGTTGAAAAATTACATGCTTTGAGAGGAATAAAATAACCCAATTGGTGGCTGAAAAGTCAGAAGTCCATATACAGTGTGATCAACCACAAAAATTAAATATTTGGGTTCTAAATTTTAAATCTAAACTAAATATAATGCATTGTTAATTATAGTACCCTTTTACAAAACATTGTCTCTTCCGTTTTCGTTCCTTCTTCTTTTCCCTTTTTTTGTTTTGTTTTGTTATTTTTGTAAAAAAATACAAGTTTGTTAAACTGAATACTGTATCACTGAATGATTTTTACATACAATAGTAATTGTTAATGAAGTAATTATAAAATCAATGAAAAATGATTTGTATAAACTTTATTATAACAATACAGAGGCAGTATATATAATAATTTGTTCTCACAGATTTTTATTTGTTATTATTGGTTATTTATCCCCTTATTTATATAAATAAAAAATATATATTTGATAAATCAATTATATTATAATAAATTTTATATT
The DNA here is from genome assembly GCA_949825025.1 of Siphlonurus alternatus. NCBI lineage: Eukaryota > Metazoa > Arthropoda > Insecta > Ephemeroptera > Siphlonuridae > Siphlonurus > Siphlonurus alternatus. The sequence continues at coordinate 12,050,668 of OX463781.1, forward strand.
TAATGAATATATATCATAGATTTTCAATGGCATAATATATGAAACAAATTACTGTCACACTGAAGCGAATCCGTTTATTATACACCCTACAGGCCTCTCTTCATTCTTCTAGCTACCTTTATTGCATGAGCACAACCCTTTGTACTGGAAGTTGAAAGCAGCTCCACGCTAGAATGAAAACGTGTTACCCAACAGAGCGTGCGGTAGTCAGGGAAGCGTTTGCTTCTCGCTCGCGGGTCGCGGGGGTTGGGGGAGGAGGAACGATCGCGCTCTGAGGCGTGCAGGAACAGATAGCAACCTGGTGACAATGACGCAACAATTGCACGCCCGCAGCCCATTCACAGGGGATTATCCCAACCCTCTCTCTCGTTTTCTATTCCAACAATACGATCATTCTGCTTTGCATTCCTGGTATGCCATGAACGATAAAACATCCCACCATGTACACCGCAATGCCTGTTTGAAATGATAGCGCAAATTGTACCATTGTTATGATTGTAACTAATTCAATATGAAATTGCTATATAATTCGCATAATTTTAAAAAGAGCTTTTATGATATTTTACTATTATATTACAATATATAATATTGTGCTAAAGTGAGAGGAGGGTTAAAATATTTATTCAATTATTATACGTAACCTATAATAATTATAAGTAATATATACACCAAATTAATTCATACAATTTCAAGCACATGAAAAAAAAAATCTTGATTAATGTTTTTTATCAATTAATTATTTCAATTTTTTTTTTTTTAGATAGTTTCTCTTTGTTTAAAACTTTAAAGTAAAATATTCATTAATTAGTAAATGATATCAATTCATGAATTAAATAACTAATTAGGATGCGATTCACGAAGCAGTTAGCCACATTTAGCCACGTTTCTAACCATGTTTAGCTTAACCACGTTTAACTGTATTATACCTGTTTTACATGTTAAACTACCTAGTTAAACGTGGTTAAGCTAAACGTGGTTAGAAATCTGGCTAACTGCTTCGTGAATCGCACCCTTATTGTTTCTTCCACAATTTTAATATATTTGCTGTATTATACTTGCAATATTTGCATTACTTTTTTTTTTAATAGTAATTGAAGAAATTATTACATGCTGGTTGCAATGGCGTCATCATAATTCTGTAGTCTGTGTTTGTAATAAATGTGTGTGTGTGTGTATACAAATAAACACACAGATATTTGTTGCACACATGTTCAATAAGGAAAAAAAAAATCAGGGAGCTATATATGCGATGGTCAAATCGATGAAATATTATAGAAACCCTTACAGTGAAGATAAAAATAAATACGAAATGGTCTTGTATTTATAATTAATTATTACCTCTCTTGTACGTGCCATCATAAAATTCAACTTATTAATTTATAAAGGAAAAAAAAATCCCTGAGTATTCCAATTTCCCCTGAAGGATGTAAAGTGCCGCCTCAACCACTCCATGAAAAAAGGTTTTACTTGATCGTTTATATACTTTTGTATCAGAGACTTGAGCCCCCGTTCATGTGACGTCACAATTGCCCCCTATCAAGTTTTTATATGTATCTATAGTTAATCCTCAGAACAGCCCTAATATTATGTTCACTATATCAACATTGTGTGGGATCTATAGCAGCATGTTTATAATTGTTAACAAAAAGAGAGCATTTTCTTATATATATATATAATAAAGTAAATTCAATGTAGGTGGTCCTCGCAAAAAAAAAAATCTACCCTTAATTTGTCAAGACGTAATAAAAAAGAAATCTTACATCGTAACAAATTTGTTCTGAAAATAATATGTTTAAAAAAAAAATGTGGTAATGCGAGACAGAAGGCTTATAACTCGTCTCATAATGTAAACAAACATGGCGACATCAAGCAGGGGGGAGGGGGGACATCAAGTATTTTATTAGACGTCAAGATAGAAATTTTACGAGGCAATCTGTGACGTCATAGTTAAAGACAGCTTGTAATATATAAAATTTCACATTCATGTTGTATGACATAAAAAATTAATAATTAGATATTTATGATATAAATTGTTTTTTTAATTATTCAAATTATAGATATAAAAAAGAATGTGTAACTTGTGTTGAAAAGGATGTTAGATTTAGAAACCAAGAGTTTAAAAATATGAGTATTTTTTTAAACTGGAAATGAAATTTACTTTATAAAAATAGTTTAGTTTAGTTTTGCTTACACTCCAGGGTGCTATGAATGTTCACAAATCGGTCTGGCATGTCTCTAGTAGGTAGTAACCATTAACCCCTTGCTTCTGCTACTGCTATGACACCCCTCCTCCCACCCCCTAGCTGAAATGGCCTAACTAAATGTCACATATAGATATACAAGTTGTAGCTCTACAGACACGAGGCAAACGTGCGGCTGTGATGGAGAGACTTTTAGGACAAATTTAAAACGTTAAAATAGATTTAAATCTAAGATGCGAAGAACCAATGTAGTCGTTTTCAAAACCATATTTCATTCCATGCATGCGGGGGAGAGAAAATGAATTTGCTTGTTTAACTTATGTGATATATACAATTTTATGATACGATTTATTATGAAAATATTTAGAATATAATTATATGTATATATAAAAAAAAACTTATTTAAGTATTTTGATGTTTTCTTTGATTTTTTTAATACATATTTTATATCAGTATCGCGTGTATCGCTTAAATCATGAAATATTGATTGACTTATCACTATAATAGTCTGTCCTTAGTCTTTATGTTGTATTATGTACAGCTAAGATAAATAAATAAATATTAATTAATAAAATACTAGCAACATCAGGCATGTTACGACATGGTGGGTCAAAGTATAAGATCAAAATTTTGAATACACATAATTTTTTACCATTTTCAGTTATACCAACAATCGTATTTTCCGTTAAACTATTTAGCACGTGTATACCATTTTAGCAACTTTTACACGTAATATTCATGAGCAATAAAACCTCGTGGGTGCAATAATATATTTTTACAACATCATTAGCAGCGCCATGCAGGTATACCTTTCTTAGCTTCCTCTTTTAAAAGGTTCATCTTTTAAGGTAAACGCACTGCACTTAAAAAGGTATATAATACATTATTATCAATACAAATTGATTGGGTGGCACATTTTACTGTAAAAACAAAATATAAACCATCATTTTATGGAGGAAAGGGAGAGGAGACGTGGATTTTTTTAACGTTTATTGAGCTAGTTTGTTATAATTATGTTTTCTCGGTGTGGAGTCTACATGGTGGAAGGAGGTTTCTGCTAAAAGTCGTCTGTGAACATTACTAGTCTGCAAGCAGTAAACAGAGTGGGGTGGTGGTATAAACTGTGAAGACAAGACTCCCGCCAAGATGATATTATAACATAGGACACTGTGAGATGCTGTGCATTATGCAGCCAAGTTGCTCTTTTCCCACATATCAAAGGTCAAATCTTATGCTTTTATGGTAAAACTTAAAATTTATTTGTTGAAAGAATTATGTGAAAATTTTAAACATAAAAAAAGTACTTCTTTGTTGCCTATCTTAAAACGTGGTTATTTTTAAACATATTTTTTTGTCAATAATTTAATCTTTCCCCGTTTTAAATTTCATTCAAGCATTTGTAGAGTTTTTATTTTGTCTCACTTGCCAGTTAAGCTATGATGTTTTCAATAGTTTTCAATAATGCTTTCCATTCCAATAATAATAAGCAGCACAGCACAGCACAGCATGTTGTTATATATAGTTATACCTTATAATATCAAATATCTGATTATGATAACAGTACACAAAAAAAAACAAAAAATAACAGAAAAAATTCAAATTATGAATATTCTATAGTCTTGACGTCAATTAGAAAAAATTGAAATCTTCAGTCTTTCGTCGTACAGTTCAGTTGGCATAAAGAAGGTTGTAAGACTTGTAAGTCATTTTACTATTTTCTCCTTTATGCTGCAGCCCGCTTTACTTTCGTGTTTAAAAATTTGTATACTTTACATATTTGCAGGATGAAATAAAAGTGCTATCGGCAAATGGACAATTTACAGAAGAGAGTATGATGTTCAAAGTTACAAACTCAAAGAATTTATGATCAAATTGACTAGTGACTTTTTATAACCTACACTATATATAAAGATATTGCATAGCATATGAAATGTAAAAAGACAGATTGAAATATTATATTTTACAAATGATTGAACATGACATAAAGGTTGCTGACATGTCATGTATGATGGCAAAAGGGAGGCATCAGTAAGCAAGCAGCAAGTCAAGCCTCTTTAGTTTTCATGCAACCACAGCTTCCGCTCGCTTACTTCTTGTTCCCAACTTGCTCTCTCAGACTCCGATTTCCCTGCTGAGCGCGGCAGCAGCAGCTCCTCAAGTCTGTGAGACAACGACCATCTGGACCGCCCACTGACGCAGCATCCCTAACTCTATACTTGCCTCGAGACTTACAAAGAACCTAAGTACGTTTCATTACGACCAAGATTACATCATGAATGAATGGGGAAATTTTACCAAGATTCTCCGGAAAAAAATTACTATGAATTTATTTATAATGCCATATATAATTTTACGAATTATATAAATTTTTTGTGAATCAAAAAAAGAGAATATGTGAAAATTGAAAATCAAAATCAAGAATTAAGATAATATATAATTTTGTCAATTTCAAAATTATGAAAGTTTCTTTTTCATAATTAAAGAACGCAAAATTTGTAAGTGCATACACCATTTTGGCATATAATAATATTTCAATTAAAACAAACTGATTTGAAATCAAACCATATAACTATTATGTATGAATTATATTATCAAATTATGTATGCCTTCTTGTACAGAAATGAAGCTCCATAGAAAGCCCACCAAAGATCTCTCCCAAATTTAGACTAACCTCCACATGCTCCTAACCTCCCTCAAGTACCGAACTGACGGCTGCAAGCTCTATATCGCCCTTCTAAATTTTTGACTGTTCTGAAATGTTTATGTGTCTGAAAAAAGCAGGTGTCATTTTAGTATTGTCAACAATATGGGGAGAAAAAAAGGAAGCTCAAAGAAATGTGATACGTTGTTATAAGACACAAATGTTCTAAACAATCCATTTATCTTGTGAGCTTAAATGTGATTATTAATATGCCCATACAGTCATACAAAAAAATTATAAGTACATGCATTATATACAAAAATAATTTAACGAAGGATCTGCTTGATATCAATTGCATTATAAATGTAAAAAGAAAATAAATAAACTTAACTGCAATATTTTTTATTTGCCTTTTTTTTTGGCGATTTAAATTAGTGAAATTAGTTTGTACGCGTCTTGCAAGGCAACTTCAATTTTTATATATTGTAACAAAAAAGATTCTAGTCAAATTCGTGACCACAGATATATTTTACTTTTTTTTTATTGTTATTAACTTTATTTTTTTCCTTAGAAAAAAATGGCATTGCAAAATATTTTCTTATTGATTCCGATTTTTCCGATTCATTAGAACTGTGCACTTTCAGTTGTTGTCTTAAGTTCCTACGATGGTGGACTTCAACTTTCATCAAGAGAGTATAAACATTATACGAGTGCAGCAATGAATTTATATTTGCAATGACGAGCCAATGACTGTTACTAAGTCTGTTTGCTATTAAAGTGGTTTCTCTCACTTCAACACCCTTGCACATTTTCCCTTCGTCCTTCTCATATCACTCATCTCTTTCTCTCTCTCAATATAGCCTTTATGAACTGAATAAGCTGAGAGAGAGAGAGAGAGAGAGAGAGAGAGAGAGAGAGAGAGAGAGAGAGAGAGAGAGAGAGAGAGAGAGAGAGAGAGAGAGAGAGAGAGAGAGAGAGAGAGAGACGGAGCTGTTATTTTCAAACAAAACAAAGAAACACATTAATTAAGGGGTTCCATCTCAGGCTTTGCGGCAATGAAAACAGCCCGGGGCCGCTCGAATAGAGAGCCCTACTGCCACCACCACACGGTTGTGCTCGCCGCTGCAGCCTCCTCAGACTCGCGGCCCCGCGAAATAACACGACACCATAGACTGCAGCAGAGGTGTTCAAATTGAAAATCCGGCTCCTTCTTACTGTTTACCCAAGGAACAGATAAGAACTTTTTTATTCTTCTTTTTGTTATATAATGCTGCCATGTCTTCTCAAGACTGGCTTCAAGACATTGACTTTAAACTTATATAACATAGAGACTTCATTAAATATGTAAAAGACCCGTCTTTATGGTAAAGTATTTAACAACTTTCAAAAAGTTTTTAAAGAAAAATTATAAGTACATAAATTATGAATGATATTTTACGTTTAATTTTTATAATATAAGTACCTTATTTTTTTAAAAAGCTTACGTAGAAGATGTGAATTTAATTATAATTGAAATGTTTAAATTATATTAATTATAATACCAAGCAATTTGTTAAATTAAAATACTCAATATATAATTAAATTATTACATGCAATTGAATTTATATTGATATTGATGATGCCCCTTATATAATAAATGCAGTTACATAGATTATCCCAAGCATATAAATTCAATATTGTAATTATAAAAAATGATAACCCTATTATATATAAAATATAATTAAATCATGTGTTGTTATTATAATTAAACAACTTATGCTTCGAATATTTATAACGTCGTCAGCCTAAATATATAAAAATTATTTTCAACATTATTCACTACTCCATCATATTCTATTTTATATTGCAGCTTGCAAGATGGCACACAAAGTTGGTTTTTGTTTTTTATATTTACAAGTTCGTGAAGCTTTGGAAGTCATACCTCCATTTCTATGCTTCTTGCCGTATAAGATTTCGAGTATATGCGATGCTGCAAAGAACAAGCAAACCAGCAGGGTATGGTAGTGGTGGTGAGATAGATGCTTTGCTGGGAACATGGCAACTGCCAAGAGAATCATCTCTCTCTCTCTCTCTCTCTCTCTCTCTCTCTCTCTCTCTCTCTCTCTCTCTCTCTCTCTCTTTCTCTCTCTCGCTTGCTCTCTGCAGCAGGATGAAAATTGTATGAGAAGGGCGGGCGAATTGCTCCAGGGCGCGGAAAGCTTCCTTGCTGACGCTACTGCTGTGTGCGCTCTCACATCTCATCGTTACCCCTGTATGTTGGCAACCCAACGTGTGTGTGTTTTGGAAAACCATCTGTATTCTATAGTATATCGACTGTAATATAACGCTACATCGCTTACTCTGTCATATTTAGTGAGGAGAGCTTCGAAACATATCCCATGGTTGGTGGACGATCTTTAACATGTTTGGCTATTGGTCCAGTTCTCGTATACGAAAACACACGAAACATTTTTCAATCAATATTATATAAAACCTTAAAAATGTATATGGAGCATATTCATTCATTCTCTACTTTTTATTCAGGTTTATACTGCTGTGGTATATATTTGGCAGAAAAAATTTAAGAGACTCTGTATTTATTTTAAATTTTAACGGTAAAAAATTGATATGATATTTGTAAGAATTTATCACTTGTATTATTTTTTTTTAGGTTAGATATTTTTGAAATTTTAAGAGTCAATTAAATGGGAAAATATAAAAATATATTATTTTGACCCAGTGAGTAGTAGCACCGCAAACTTGAGGCATGGCTGTCAGCATCGATGTTTATTAGTATAAAGATAATTAAACACACTTTTCATTTTTGTATAATTATAATATAAAGGGATTGCAATCAGAAAAATATTATATGATCATAAAATGAAAATATTGGAAATTTCCAACTATATCAGCTTCCTGTCCACAAATTCAAAATAACTTGGTTCAAATTCGAAAGCCTATTATATATTATAACAATCGCTTATAGTTTTTAGTGTAATTTATTAAATGATGAAAAGTAAATAAGTAGTACATTGAGTTTCACTGTGGCGCACGGGTATGAGCGGTATCGTCATGTGATATAACGGTCATCATCCATGATAAATTTAGATAAAATGTCTGTCTTGCTAGGCATCGAAATATACATAATATATTATATTTGTTCTAAGCAATTATATATTGTATATATAGTTAGAGTTACGCACGATTATAATATAATATACAGTACTTGATATACCTAATATTAATAATTACAGTATTAATATTTTAACACTATATCAATCATCAAAGAGTACTCAAATTTAATCCATGCTCAATAAAATTTAAAATAAACACAATAAAAATTAACTATAATAATAATAATATGAGTTTTTATTAACTTAAATATACATAAAACTTTTTTCCTTTAATACCGACAAAGTAAGTTTGTATAACTTAATATTAAGCCATCTATAGTGTATTTAGTTATAGTTGTTCAATTTTTTGCTTGACAGAATGCTATGGGGTTGTTATAAGTTGTTCTATTGTTGTGTGCGGATACGGCTTATAATAAAGATGCAACAATGGGTGGTGGGGAAACTGAGCTGTGGTGATTTTAGACTGCTCTGTAGCTGCTCTTTTTATGTGCACGATCTGCAAATGTACACACAATTGCAGAAGAATTGGGACACTTTTTTCTTACCTATATATAACTTCATTGAAAACATAAAAAAATAAGTTGTCAATATTATGTCATATTCAAACACACCTGTATTGAATAAGGTGAAAATACTTTGAAAATAAAATACACAATAATGCCTAATTTTTTGTAAGATTTTTTTTCATTGTTTTTATTTGTTGTTGTTTTGACTGCTTGTAAATTTCCTGTGATGTATGCAACTGTTTAAGCCTCGCCGCAAAGAATTTAGCATAGCTGTCAGGGTCTAAGAATATATGAAAATTATTGTCTAGATTGCAATTGTAATAAAAATAGATGATGACTGTTTTTTCTCGGTGTAGGTCGCTCACCCTCGCACGCTTGCAGAAATGCAGATGCAGCGACTGAGAGCTCGGAGGGAGAGGAGGGAAGACTCGGCAATTGGCCGGCCATTGGCCGTGAAACGCTCGTTTTGTTGCGCTACTTTCATAGGGGGAGAAAAACCATGTTGAAAGCTAGATTGGAAGAGACAAGCGAAATTCGTTGGGGCGTGCGTATCAATTCCCCTTCACTGCACCTCCCCACTCTTCCGTTATTCTCAGGCAAGCGTTTGATATCAAATGTACGTATATAACTACAGCCGCCATTATAAATACAAGAAACCGATAAAAATTCAGCATTCATACACACATCTAAAGATATTTACAGTATACTATAGTACGTTATAATATACAGATAAACAAAATAACAACTTTATTTTGAAAAGAAATAAACTTATAATCTGTTTTGACTTTTTTATTAGTTCATTTTCAAGACCCTGTTTATGAGTCTTATACACAAATAAATAATCTATAAAATCACTTTATATTAAATCTTGCCCCCCAAAAAAATAATAATAAGTATTGAAGTATAAATTAAAAAAATACCGAATAACAAACTAATAATAAAAGTAATATAACTCAATAAAAGAATAAGTATTTGACAGCACTATTTTAATTTTAAATATAATGCATTTTATAACATGATATATTATGATATTACATATTATTATATAAATGTGCTTTGTGGTGATACACAATAATTCAACATTTTAATTTAACAATACCTTTTCTTGCCAATCTTTATGTATAAATAATCACATGTTTTCTTATGACTAATTTTGTTGTTAATTATTTGACATTTTCTCATGTATCAGAAACATTACGAGCTCATTAAATCAATAATAAATTAGATAAAAAAAATAAACAAAGCATAGACAAGTTACAATAAACTAAAAATATATCTGATTTGTAATACCTTGAAAAACACAAAGGTAGAATAAAACTGATAGTCTTATTATCAACAAACATAGCAAACAATGGTTTCATTATTGACTGTGAACGATGTTATTATATAGAATGATCGTCCCGGCCAGCCATGTATCTTATACTTAATTCTGGCAGTTGGATTGATGCGTATTTTCTTAGTTCTGGAATATAGAGCCGTTAAAATGGTCTTTTTTCACCTTACATTACGTAAATAGCCTCCGGTGCTGCTTGACTCTGGCTTGTGTCTCTGTGATGGCGTGGAACTGCGCTCGTCCATCTCGTAAACTTGGTCAGACTGGAGGCCACTCAAACTGGCTATGACGTCATAATATAAATTTATTTGTGACGTAACTATGTTGAAGTAAATTTTAAAAAATAAATATGATTTTTTTTTATCCTATCATTTCACGAAAAGGTTTCGTAATCCATGCATATTTATGCTTGAATCCAACTTCATTATATGCATGCCGATTATTTACCAAAATTATATTTTGATTGACATCGCAATAAATTTTTTTGTGTCATTCATTGTAGAATATTTAAAATAATAAATTTGAAATACTTATGCTACAAAAGTATTCCAATTCCTTTCTTTTTCTATTCCTTGAGAGTGCGAGGGTTAATTTAATATTATTAGAGAAAAAAGTCAAAACTTTTAACTAAACTATTTGTAAGATATATTAAATGTATGTAATAAATAGCTTGTATATATTGTATAATATTTTGAATGAAACTATAAACTTATTTTGAATTTAAATCATTTCTTTACTAACTTTATAATATGATATTATACCATGAAATATGACTCCAGTGAATTTATTTGTTATAAGAAGTTAGTGCTATTTTGCCATCCGATTATTGCAATGTATTGTATTGTAATGTAAAAATTTGAAAGAAAAGAGAAGTCCCCACCGGGCTTCGAACCCCGGGAAAAGAGAAACCCGGTGGTGACTTCTCACTAGCTCCTTATAATTTAATATCACTCTTATATGATCCACAGTCAGAAGTAGAATTACAAAAAATCTTGATTTGAGTTCATTTGTTTCTGACACTGCAACATGTCATTGGACTACTTGTAATTAAAGTGGATTTTTTTGGTGAGCAAAATTAGTGCTGTATATATTATATGAAAAAGTTAAATTATATTTGTCTTTCTTTATATAAATATTTCTTTTAATTACTACACTGTATATAATAAAAATAAAAATAATTATATAGTATGAATTCATTGTGAATCATTTTCAATCCTCACCAGTTTTATTTCAATTGCTACCTGACAGATAAAATTATGGTTGCATGATTTAAATTTATTTAGAATTTACTGCCAATTTCGTATAAATTATTTAATTTTAATAAGCGAGACAAATGGTGAGATCCAAATTAATTTTTCTCTGTGTCATGAAAAACTTATCGCTATTAAACCGTGTGAGATGTAAGAAAAGACAACTATAAGCATTTACGATAAAGGTCATTTTCAATATAGAGAGATAAGGAAAAAAGTTCTTATCAGTTAGTATAAGTACTTGTTATGTCTTTTGCACTTGGCGGTCTCTCTTGTACTAAATATTTAGCTTAAAATATTGTAATCATATATTTGAAAAAGAATCAAACTATACAAAAGTGTTACTATTAATTAACTACAATTATAATCTGATAGAGATGCTGGACTCGTTGATACAGGAGGTGAAGATGGACTCGATCTCAGCCGGTGGACTCACGGACAATCTCCGCTGGACTCGCCTGGCGTGAAGGCGATGTATACACAGTTAAAAATTATTAGCACTACTGCTTGAAACATTCAAGCAGTCAGCGACGATTTTCAGAGCTAGCTTGAAAGTTTCAAGCAAGTTATATGAAAGCTGCAGTTGCTTGAAAGATTCAAGCAGTGTTGCTTGAATCTTTCAAGCAACTTTTTAAACAGCGCCGTTCGGTGACGGTGGTAGAGGGATGAAAATACAGGGGAAGACGACGCCAGTCAGAGGAAAGTGACGCCATCCAATGTGATGAAGAATGAGAGAAAATATCATCGAAATAGTGACAAATAAGTTACAGGTAAGTGATAAAACTAATGTTCAATTGTATGCGTTTATGCTCATAGATATAAAAAACAATAAAACGTTTCAAATAGGTTATAAATGTTGTGTCCAAATGTGGCTTTTTTTCCCGGTTTCATGCACTGCTCCTTTCAATATGGCTAAAAGTGTTGAAAATAATAAAAGTATTTTAGAGAAAAAAAAATTATATATATTAATTATATTACACAACTACGTTAATTTATTTTAATTTAAATCAAAATAGTATAATAATTTTATTAATTACATATATATAAAAATTAAATTTCATTAAAAAAATCGATATTAAAAAAAAATAAATAAATAAAAAATCAATGCAACGTTTGATCGCTTTAATTGTGATGATCGAGGGAGTACATAGCTCATGATTTTCTTCTTTTTTATTATTAGGTGTGCTTCGGAGATGACGAGACTGATGAGTTGGACTCGTGGTCATGGTCGAGATGCTGGTGTGACTGTGCCTGCCTGAGAGCCGAGGAAGTGTCTGCCCCTTGGTGCCCCTACAATGACCCCGAGCCCCGCCTGCCCCAACCAACAACCCCATGAACAGCATCAACAACCCACAACTGCCCATTCTGTGCCTGTCCCAGCCGTACTTAACGTGAGTCGCAAAGTTATAAGTGAAAATAAAAACAGTTTTGTTATATTTTTCAATGAATGTGAATTTTTGTAAATGAAATAATTTTTGCTGTAAGAGAATAATAAAATGACAAATATTAAAATTTTGAAATGTTTATCAAGAAATATAATTATTAAAAATATGTAAATTGTAACTATAATGATTTATTATTTCAACTATCACCTCTTCCATTTAACTCACATGTCTGAATTCAAATCATATAGTGAGATATATAAAGTATAATATAGTGAACAAAAGTGCATGTAGACTGAAGTGAGTAATTTATAATTATATTATAATAAAATGTAGAATTGTTTATAAATATTATTGCTATACAGAGCATTTTAGTTTTATAGCACTTGTATATATAATAATTTAAAATATTGCATTTCTTAATTGTATTGCAGATTTTTTTAAGTTAGCAGGTTCAGTGCATGAAACACCGAAAATTTTACTTGATCTTTTTTACATGTAAAAAAAATATAAGTTAGTTAGATTATAGCTATAGCTAGGGGAGGTAAAAGGGGAGGGGAGGAAAGAAAGCTTATTCAAGAGCGTGAATGTTTCAAGCAAAAGTGCTTGAAAGATTCAAGCAAGCGTTAGCTTGAAAGATTCACGCAAGTCTGCGTGAAAGTTTCAAGCAAAATATTGCTTGAATCTTTCAAGCACAGTTGCTTGAAACAGGCAAGGACCAATAATTTGCTTGAAACTTTCAAGCAGTACTGCTAATAATTTTTAACTGTGTACCACGCGGCGGCGGCCTCTCAGGAAGCGATAACTCATGCAGGCTGAATTGAGCACCAAAATGATGGTACACATGGCTGGTACTAAAGTTAAACATTCTTGAAAATTTACGTGTGTGTTTATATGAGAAATTAAAATAATTGTCTATTATTCAAAGTAAACTATGGTTGTCAAATAATATTAAATTTGTAGTATTTTTTTTAAATGTGATTAATTACAGATAAAATTTAATAGTCTTCTTAACTTAATTGTTATTTTTTGTAACGTTTTGAAATTATTTTGATACGGCAACTTGGAAATTATATCATACACGTGGAAGAAAAATGTTCTTATTTACACAATAATTAAAAAAAATATATAAAGAAAAAATAATATAAAAGCTGTATATACCTTATAGCGGCGTTTGTAGAAAAAATGTTATAATATATGCAGCAACTAATCAAACTGACTAACAATTAAGTTTCCAAGAGTTTTATTCTTCATTTATTTCAAATCTGAAGGATTTTTCTGCATTTGAAGGCTATCGTATTTTATTTTCACTTTGTTCAGCTCTAGTTTAAACAAATAAATTTCATTTTTCCGCCCACTGATAACAGCTTATTTTTTTCTGTATCTCAAGACTCTGCAGATTATTTTCACAGACCAGCCGAGTGGAAAACTCGAATAACATTAAATTAACTTTTTGCACCACAAAAAAAGATCTCAACATTTATAAAGCCAAATTTAAATCTGGTAAATTTTTGCTAAAGTGAAGAACGAATTTACTTTTTTTGTGTGGATAAACAAAACCTCTTTTTCACAGCGTAAAATGGACTAAGGAAAATTGTTATTCTGTTTAAAAGGTGCGAGGAGTGGGAATGAGAAAAGAGTATCATCTGAGCTGTAAAAATATTCTTCGTTGGTGAATATACTTTTTGCCTTGGTGTTAAACAATAGTTGGTTCAAATATATGCTACTCCTTTTTTTTTTTCTTCTTCTTTTTTTTTACATCAACAATTGAAACTTTTTTTAAATAAAAACGAGGTAAAAAAATATTATAAAACTAAAAACATATTAATAGTTTCTAAATTCCTGTAATTCGAAATCATTATTTTTACTAATTTAATTTACTAGAACCACGGTCAACCTTAATTATCTTAATTCAGAGATATTTAATAATCATAGAAACATAATTATATTGCATGCATGCATAAAATTTAGAGTGATATAAAATAATAAGATTGATTTATTCTTTACACACAGAAATTTGTTTTTAATTCTTATTGTCATGTGTTTTCAGTGTTATTTTTTTAGAGACTTTAAAGTAATATTGTTGCTAATAAATATGAATATTATATTCTTATTAATTTGCACCACAGAAATCACCTACCAAGTACTTGTTTTTGCTGAAACAAAAAGTACCTGCGATAATTTAATTTTTTAATATCTTTATAACTATATCATATGAAATAAATAAATAAATAAATAAATAAATAAATAAATAAATAAATAAATAAATAAATAAATAAATAAATAAATAAATAAATAAATAAATAAATAAATAAATAAATAAATAAATAAATAAATAAATAAATAAATAAATAAATAAATAAATAAATAAATAAATAAATAAATAACTGTTAAGTTTTAACAATTTAAAAATATTTTTAAAAGTGATTTTAAAAAGAAGTTTCAAGAAAAATATCAGAAATAAATAAAAATTATAATTAAAAAAAAATCATTGGCGGCTTTTTTTTATAATTATTTTAAAAGAACTGAAATCTTGAATAATTTGTATGAAATATAAAAATAATGCATTAAATTATGCTCTTAATATCTACTGCCATTAATGACAGAAATTATAGTTGCAATTATTTTGTATACAAAAACTTGTGTAATTAAATTTAATTAAAAAATAATCATGAATTAAATTCAATAACTGGTTGATTAACTTCTACTAAGATAAGATATGAGGTCTAAAGTTTGACAACTGGAGAGTTTTTACAGTGCGGTGCAAAGTGATGGCTAACATTTGAGGTGAACCAGAACAACAGAAATTAAGAGGACAGTTGTTAACTCCTGCAGACTGTTGACGAGAATAGCCCGCCCGTCAGCTAAGCCAGCGTATATCATCCTGCCATTACCAGACAACCTTTTTACTCTCTGTTTACATCGACTTTACTAAAGAAAAAAAAATACTTAAATATATATTTAGGTTTGTTATGTAAAATAAAAATTATAAAAATATATTTTTAAATTAATAATTATCACGGTATATTTTTCCCACGAAAAAAATTCACAATTACACAATTTTTTTTAAACATTATCATATACAATTTATTATACAGAATAAATTTTTGATATTATATTATATTTATTTTTATATGTTTATTTTGTAAAGGCTTTTTAATATAAAGAAGCCAATTTATAGTTTATAGAAAATGGAAATAAATAAAATATTTTTTAACGTAACAATTTAGTGTTGGTTGCACTAAACAAAATCAAATCATGTTTCTTTTGATGAGTTTACACAATTCATAATGTGAAATACAATTTGTTTATGTGAGACAAAATTATGTACACATTAATAAAATTTCATAGTAAATTAAGGTGGTTTACATAAAATATAATACCTTTTCAATATATTATTTTATTATTTAAAATAATAACATTATCTTTCTTAAAAATTGATAATTATTTTTACGATTTTACATTTAATTAACTATAAAATTTAAAACAAATTCAGGTTTATACGTAGAAACCACCTTAAAGTTTTGTTTTGTTTGAGGAGTGAACATTTTTGCTAAGAATAATTTTTCTCACACGTCATGCTTACATCATCGTCGTCGACACACACGTAGAACACGACGAAGGGAAAGAAAAAAAAAATCAAATTTTTTATCATAATCTAAATAGGCTGTCAGTCTGAATGGTGGCTGCATGTCACGGGTAGGCGCCTGAACCAAGCCACATGGCCGAGGATCACGAGATCAAGATGCCTGCTGATGCATGCCATCGTTATCAGAGCATTGATGATGATCATGCTCTTCCAAATCAATTAGACAAATTAATTAAATGTTGTGGAGAATTTTAACGTTAGATTGACTTATTAGAATTGAAATTCATTCTGCCTCCATGTATATTTTTATATGAAATTCAATTGAATGATATTAATTTGATAGCTGATATAAAAAAACAAGGGCAATAAAATAAATTTAATTTTGGAATAGCATGATAGTATAATTAGACCATTAATATATTATGCATTGAAAACAAAGAGATCGCAACCTTAAAATGTCTCAAAGAATGTGAGTTGATATATACAAATTAATATAATTATGTATACAAATAGTTTTTAAGAAATCAATATATATGAATTATATTATTATATAATTATAAAATTTCCAATTTAAGAATTCTAGACGGTGAGAACGTTACAGAATTATTCGTCTTTATGAAAAAGCTATTTTAATCAATTTAAACAAAGGCAAAAGTAGCTTGGTCTGATCGATGCACTCTGGTTGAATATAAACAAAGTGTGGCATGTGAAATTGTTTAGAAATCTCGTGACATGCCGGTGGAGGTGGCAGACAGATGAGCACCAGCAGAGCCGCCCCCACGCCGCCTCCAGGTGGCCCCCGCATAAAGAAAAAAGGCTACCCCAGGGAGGCATTGAAACTGAAAATTACGTCCTCAAATTAAATGTTTTTGCGATCTGCTTGTTCTTCAAATAAAAATATATAATGTTGTTATATCAATTGCATCTTCAATGCTGTTCAAAACAATGCTTCAATTTGTCGAATTATTCATGAATCACCAAATGTTAAAATTTTAATAAATGTACTATCTGATTTTAAAACATAGTGGAAATGAAATACAGCTTTAGAATTAATTAAAACAAATGCAACTTTAAAATATATTTAAAACAATAAATAAATGAATTCATAAAAGCGAAGTAAATATATTCTGTAATTTATGATTCAGGAATAAATTAACTCTGAATTAATTTTCATATTTATAATTATTTCCCTAGGAAAAAGTTTATATTATACAAAATAATAAATATTAATATATACTGAGGCAATTTCACACCATTTATGTATATCTGAGATTTATTATTGCAAATATTGATCGTTAATTAACGCATGCTTTCTCAGCATAATAATAATAATCAACGGAAAGACTATAAACAAACACTTACAATATTTATCTGTATGCACTTGTACACTTGGCTTGTTCGACACATCTTTCGTTCGCTCAGTTCACCACTCGCTGCTAATAAATACACAAACACGAAGCTAAACGAAAATACACAACACTTATACAGCGGTCGTCTGCAAATTCTTGCATGCATACAATTTTATCTTACACGCATTTTATATAAGGTTCATTTTTTTAAACTATACACTTTTCACTGTAAATTTGAATATGGAAATAGTCAGCTGGAAATATTTAAATTACGGCATACATTTAAAAAAAAAATACCCAATTTTACAACACTTTTTATATAGCATTCTATTAGCATGGGATGTATCAAATTAATTGTTTTACTAATTTTTAGTAATTTACTTATTGCAATTTTTTTAAAATAATAATAATGCATTTGACAATTTACAGTAGAAATATAAAGAGAATGATGCAATTACAGAAATGAAAATTGATTCTGAAAAATAGTGCTTTTTTTTAAAGAAATAATATTTAATTATATTATAATGTATAAAATAATTATTTTGAGCTACTGTTTCAAATGAAAAATAAAATGCATATTACATGGCATCGTATTTCAGTTTAAAAAAATTAACAGTTAGAAATTAATATTTTCTCAGCTGAAGATCAAATGAAAATTAAACTTACTGTTGCACTTACGCCTCTAATTGTACTTTGGTGCCGCTGCGCACTCTTGCTGAGCGTAGTAACCAACTGGAGTCACTGAGGGGGTGCTTCTGTAGGCTGCTGGTGCCGGGGTGCCTGGTTGGGGGTGCGCCGAGGACGAGGTGGACGCTGTCACCACCACGGAGGTGTTCCGGCTGCTGAACCCCAGCTGACAGCTCGGGTTCGGCTCGAACATCTCCCTGAAACCCGCGGTAGCCGCAGCCACGGCCGCTGCAGCCGCCGCGCTCGAGTTGTTGACGCTTGGAGATGCGTCGTCGTGCAGAGCCGGCGCTGAGTACCACGACCTCTGGAACTGCTGCTGTGAGGCCGCGAGGTTGGTGCTCGACGTGGTGGCTGTCAGCTCATCCATGGGGATGCCCTGGTACTGGTGGTGGTACGGAGAGGGGGTGTACATGGACCGAGAAGCATACGGACTGTGCTGCTCTGCTCGGGCAGCAGTCATCAAACTGTCCACACTAAAAGTCGCAGCACCACCAGTGCTAGAAGGCTGAGTGTCCATGGCACATTCTAAATGATCCAAAACTGGCTTCACATCTTGTTGTAAGTGATGGTGATGATGATGCATTGAAGTAGCATGATGCATTGGCATACTAGTATGGTGTGTTGATATACAATATTTATCACTCATACAATTTGTTAATTTTAATGTATCAATTGGCTCTTGTTTTGGTTTACACTCAACAGAATTATTACTAACTTTATTATTGTTATTAACTTTTTCAATTTTGTTTACTAAATCTTCATTTTTAATTTGTAGATTATCTTGCTGTTGTTGTTGACGTTTGACCGCATCTTCCTTTTCTTTCAATGCATCTTTCTTTTTAAAACGTCTCCTTCGTCTTAAATAAGAACCGTTATCAAACATATTATATGAATCAGGATCTAATGTCCAATAACTTCCTTTACCTGGTTTTTTATCATCACGTGGTACTTTAACAAAACATTCATTCAAACTTAAATTATGACGTATTGAATTTTGCCAGCCTTGTTTATTTTCACGATAATATGGGAAACGATCCATTATAAATTGATAAATACCATTTAATGTGATTTTCTTTTCTGGTGCATTCTGTATTGCCATTGCGATGAGAGCTATGTAGGAGTAAGGAGGCTTGACCATGTCCTTGGTAGCTCCATGGTGATGATGACCGCCGGCCGCTGCCGCAAGACCGGCCGCCGCTGCTGCTGCTGCAGCCGCCGCGCCAGGGTATGATGAGGCATAAGGTCCGTACCTTGCCGCAGCAACACTCGAATATTGATCATAAGGATAAGCAGCAGCAGTCATAGGAGTTGACATAGAATAAGAACTAGCACCAGGATGTCTGTAGTATGCATTTTGATCACCAAATAATGTATGCATGATTATTGATACCGAGGTAGATGTAGCTGTAGCCAGTTCAACAATAATAATAATAAATATTATTATAAATCATAATATCACAGATTTAATAATAATGACAAAAAAAAAAAGTTTACACTCACAACGAACACTTAAGTAGACAAAAGCTAGACTACTACTAGTTGAGGTGACTTGGTATATGCTGCTATATACACATACACTCAGTTATACTGAATGTTCTTCCTAATATTATCACACACAACATACGAAAGTTTACAAAGAGATTAAGTGAAAACACACACCGAGTAGTAGTAGTAGTTTCTGCTTGTTTCCTTTCACCACACGCCGCACAATAAAGTGAAAACAGTTCTTCTTCGCAGAGAAAACACTATCAGATGATGAGACGGGTGGAGGGAATAACACCAGGGTTGCCTTGCTCCTCTAGCTACTCGCTCGCTTGCCGGCCGAGCCAACCACCAACTACGAATTAGAGGGCTAACGTAAGAACAACAAGCAAAACGAGAGAGTGAGAGAGAGGGAGACACACGAACTGCTATACCTAAGTGCGGGTTATGCTATGAGAGAAAACCATCTACCAACACGGTGAGGAGAGAGGGGGGTAAATAGGTAAAAAGAAGGAAAAAAAAAATATTTTTTTTAGTCGAGTAGATCTTTTACTCACACGGGAGCGCTCGTATCTCTGTGTATGAAACACCTAACCACAGCATCCTAGCATTTCTATTGGTTATACAATTTACATCTCTCTACTTACCAACCAATAGAAATTTTACGTTTTAATTTTAGCCACGCCCACTTTTCCCTCTCTCTCTCTCTCCATGTTCTACTGCTAAATCGATCTATCTCCTTCCCCCCCCTATCCTTACATACACATTGAGGTGAGAATGTATGTACAGAGCTAATTACACCGCGCTGCCCACCCTTCTGGCGAACAACTTTTTATTTTACCCCCCTTCAATTCTCTACCCTTTTCATTTAATACAATTTCCTTATTATTTAAATCTTATTTTATAGTTTATTTTTATAAGGGTTTGGGTTGATAAAAAAATAATCTAGTATCATGAGAGAGAAAGGAAGGATAAAAGGAGTGAGAATAAAATAACAAAAGTTTGGGAAAAGAAAGTAGTTTTTTATATCAACAAAATTTCTTCCCAGTTGTACTTTTTTCAAGGCTGGTAAGAAGATTAAATTTTGGTTTCCTCGTCTCTGACTGCACTCGTTGTCTCCCTGCCGCGCGGTAAGGACGCGAGAAGTGTCGTGCCCGGGGTTCGAGCGAGCGTGACAGCATTCGATCACGTGAGTATATTTAGTGAGTAAATACATGTGTTGAGGAATTCAAATGTCCTGTTATATAGAATTAGGAGACATGTCGTTTTGTTACTTTTTTTATGGACAAAATACAGCCAACTTATAATAAACGTTAAGCCGGTATTACACCATACAATTTTTATAACTATTGCATACAATTTTTTCTTTCAAGAAAACTGTAACTCCATTTGTTTGTATGGAGATGAAATTTTCTTGCAAGGAAAAATTGTATGCAAAATTGTATCGTGTAATACTGGCTTTATGTTATTTTCATGTCAAGAAAAATAATTGTTTAAAATATCAAGTCAGTCTCATTTTTTACATTTTTCAGAAAAACTTTCCTATTTTATATTTTATGTCAAAATTTCTAATTGAGATGACAGCAATTTAATAACAACAATTTTTGTGATGATTGCATAACCGCGTTATGTATTATGTGCAATTAAAATATTTAATTATAACATATTATAGCAAATTTGCAACTTTTCGTATACAGTATAATATGAATATGAGAGTGTCATTATGGATGTAAATTATTGTAAATAAACAGACTGCTAACCGCTACATATTTTACATTCAATTAAAAAATTTATTTTCCTAATACATAACAGCAAATTTTCACCTTTTGATAGTGTCATGTAAACAATAAAAATTGCATTCGAAATTTACTAAATATGTTTTGTAAATATAATTTCACATTATGTTTTTGTGCATGCTTTTTACTATAATATTTTAAAATCAACACCACCATATAAATTGCAGTCATTTTAATTATGTAACGTATCCCAAAACTGGAATTTTATGTGCATTTTGAATCCAATAAACAAATCAAATCATCCATTACCGCGCGAGAAACATTTTTCTCGAAATAATTTTCAACTGAAATATTTTTTAGGATACTGTCTGAAAATTTTGATAATATCAGCAGCACCTGGCGAGGATCCAGAAAGAGATCACATTTTAGTCAATAAAACATGGCAGGTAAATTTGTGAATTCACTCCATGTTATAGCAAATTTGTGGGGGGGTGGAGAGGAAAAAGGTGGGATCCTCTAATTATACCATCAATTTAATCATAATAGGATTTTAATGTATATAAAAAAATTGCAGTGAGCTCAATACGTTTTTAATAATACATGGGTTTGTCCTTAAATGCAAAATTGATTCATCAAACAATTAAGAAGCATTTTTTCAGCCTTATACAGAAAACATAAGTCCTCTGAAAGACTGAATGTGAATAAAGTAATAACGTATAACTCACCAAATGCAATTCAATTCAAAAAGGCTTTCTTCAGAAAGTTAAATACAATAAAAGATTGGGTTTGGATACAATTAAGACCTTTTAAACTAATCAGCCATTATGGGTTCAATTCATGAAGCAGTTAGCCATGGCTTCAGGTTTCTAACCACGTTTAGCTTAACCACGTTTAGCTTAACCACGTTTAGCTTAACCACGTTTAACTATACCTGTTTTACGTGTTAAGCCACCTAGTTAAACGTGGTTAAGCTAAACGTGGTTAAGCTAAACGTGGTAAAGCTAAACGTGGTTAAGCTAAACGTGGTTAAGCTAAACGTGGTTAAGCTAAACGTGGTTAAGCTAAACGTGGTTAAGCTAAACCAATTGTTATATTTTAACAATTTTCGAATCCCCTAATTCCCCTATAACTGCAACCATTTGAACGCGCGCGCAGTGCGGCGCAGTCATCCTGCAAGGGTGCTTTGTATATTTTCAGCCAGGTTTCTAACCACGTTTAGCTTAACCACGTTTAACTAGGTGGCTTAACACGTAAAACCGGTATAGTTAAACGTGGTTAAGCTAAACGGAAACCTATACAAAGCACCCTTGCAGGATGACTGCGCCGCACTGCGCGCGCGTTCAAATGGTTGCAGTTATAGGGGAATTAGGGGATTCGAAAATTGTTAAAATTAGTGAAAAGTATTTACGTAATTGAACAAACTCACAACAGTCATGCCATTAAGGTAGAGATAACGCCGATCAGCTGTTTGACAAACTCTCCTTTGATTGACATGTATATACATATATACAGTATAGCAAATTCACAAAAATTCTGGAAGTTTTTTGAGAGGCAGATATTAGTGCCTAAAAGCCATAGAAAAAATTTCAAAAACAATTTAACGAGGCGATTTTTTTTTTTTTTTTTTTTTCTTTTTTAATCTTCAGCATAGGGCTTTCCCATGGAGAGACAAACGAAAAACCTAATTTAAAAAAATCAGCTCGTTAAATTGTTTTGAAACTTTTTATATATTATATATGGCTTTTAGGCACTAATATTTGCCTGTCAAAAAAATTTCAGAATTTTTGTGAATTTGCTAAGGTTTACATGTTAATCAAAGGAGAGTACGTCGAACAGCTGATTGACGTTATCTCTACCTTAAATTTAAGTAAATTAATTAAGTGGACATCCAGTCCCGAAACCGTATGGAATTAATTAGTGGGACTAATTAAGAGAAGTAAATAAATATTTTAGAAAGATTTATGATTTGTTGTCATTGCATTGCATGAATATATAAAATTGTAAAATATAGGGAAAATAAAGGATATTAAATATTATACCATCATTTTTGGTTTAACTTATCAATTATTTGCAAGCACAATTATTTTAATTTTAAATTAAATCTCAAATTGTAATTTCTTGTAACTGAACATACACAATATAATATGTAAGCAACAATTTAAAATGATAGCCAAGCCATACATTGATATTTTTCTTCCTCTCAGGTGAATCTCAGGTATTCGTACACGTTAACTGTTTATAACTCGCGATCGAGGGTAGCATATAGCTGAGTTGAGGGAGGAGCATTTATTTGGATACATAACAAATAGGAACAGTTGGGATTTGTATTTGAGGTAGTATATAAAATTATGTTTCATAACAATTTGATGGCCAACTGACATTGGACGAGTCGTATATTTCATGCTAATAGTTGCTAAGTTTGTTGGCATCATGCATGGGCTTTATAATATATATATATATATATATATAGAATATTAATACTTATATATTCTCTGCTTAATATACAATATATATCCCTCCCCCACCCCTACAAATTTGCTATAATAACATGGGCAGAATTTTTGCAAATTTAACTGCATGCCGTGTTTTATTGAATTATATTACGCCTATTTAGGTGGAAAATTTTCTACAAAGTTTAAGCACTTGATGGAGAAATATGAGACACAACTGCTTGTGATTGTTATACATTCACCGGCTTTTAAATTTAACAAATTTTAAATTTCTTGCAAATTTTACATAAATAATCACATGTTTTCTTATTGCTATTTTCTTGTTTATAATTATTTGACATTTTCTCCTGTATCAGAAACATTACGAGCTCATTAAATCAATAACGCATCAGATCAATTATTGTTTTAATTGTTTTCCTTATAAATATAACCAAGTGAAGAGCAGAGAGTTCATTATAAAATATAGTAAGGTGCCTAGTGTAGAATTATGAAGATGCATGGTCAATCCAATTGTTGTGTACAATTTATATTATAATTTTAATATTATTATACTGCATTTATAATAGAATTATAATTATATAATAGCTATAATACGCTATACTTTATACAATGTATAATATGCGGTCTTATATAGTCAATATTTAAAACCAATTTAAGATATTCGATCTAAAATCAGCATACTGGATTTTTAACTTGTTTACATCACTTTATTTATTTTATTACCTCTTGCACTTGTACCTTTTTCCTGCAACAATGTGAACTATGGTAGCTTTAATTGTTAATTTATACGTGACAATTGTACATTATACGATTATTTTAATATTTCAGAAGACAGCTCGTTGTAATTAAGTTATACAGATTGCAAAGCATGCCATGTTGTTTTCTAAATTTTTATGTATCAGTTTACTTTAAATTTTGCAAGAAATTCGCATAAATTAAAATTAGATAGAAGCTAAAATGGGAATAGTAGAACAACAATATATTTCCTGCATGAAATAACAATTTTGAAAAACTTGCTTCAAATAAACAATGAAGCATTATAATTATAATTAAGCTAAAATTTATTGTAAATAAATAAAAAAAAATATGCTTGAGACTTAACAGTAATATTAAAACTAATTAAGTCATGATAAAATAGAAAAATACGTGTCATGGTTTATGCAGTGTGTAAATTTTGTATACCTTTGTATACTATAATTAAACAGAATAATTAACACATTTATTTGTAAACTGTTATATCTGACTTTCATCCCGACTTTGTATCCTAAGGCAAGCAGCTAGTACAACTATATATCTACTATAATGTATAATACATATATAAATATAACATATATACGTGAAAATATATTACAAGTTCATTTAGAGCTCGTCATGTTTGTCAACTGTTTGTATTATATTATATATGTTGGCACCCAAAGCCGAATTCGGGCAAAAGCCGAAAAAAATGCTCACATCTAGTTTTACGCATCACGAAATGAGCCAAAGCCGAAGTGAGTTTTTTTTCGGCTTTGGCGCATTTCATTTTGAACAAAACTAGATCTGCTCAAATCGAAATGCGCCAAAGCCGATATGAGATTTTACTTCGTCTTTGGCGCATTTCATTTTGAGCAAAACTAGTTCTGCGCATCGCGGTTTGAGCAAAAGTCGAAATGATACTTTATTTCGGGTTTTGGAGCAAAAGTTTGAGCACAAGTCATCTAGTTTTGTGCAAAATAAAGATGATTTAATGACGAGATGATGATTTTAATTTTAATTATATTAATTTTTTAAAAAGAAAAATAAAAAAACTAAGACTTAACTTATAATAAATATTAATATTGTGACCTAATATCTTTCAAGCGCTCTTTAAAAATAAATTAATTAGGGAAAAAAATAATAACTTTAAAATGTAATCATACAGTATACATACGTACATACCTTATAAAAAATATAGTAGAATCTGTTGATTTTATAAAACACTCCACCATTTCTGTCACTTAATTACTATTTGATGATGTTTTTGTTAAATTAATAAATTTTTTGTTTTAAGAACTGCAGCTCAAATAAAATAGACATATACGCCACACGTTTTAAAGTATTCTTTAGATTCACTCGCTCTCACCATTAGAAATATTTTGTCATACACGCACTTGTAAATTTCATAGTTCTATTTCTACGAACATTGTGACGAGTGAATAATAAACTACAAGGTATTAACATAGTGACGTTAAGTATTTCAAACTGATGAAGACGCACTTTGTAAATAATAAAATATAAATTAATTAATAATTATAATAATGTTAATATTTAATATTTATTATTACAAGTTTAGTTTACATTTTTTAAAATAAAATAAAAATCTAAAAAATATACTTTAAAACGTGTGGCGTATATGTCTATTTTATTTGAGCTGCAGTTCTTAAAACAAAAAAATTATTAATTTAACAAAAACATCATCAAATAGTAATTAAGTGACAGATATGGTGGAGTGTTTTATAAAATCAACAGATTCTACAATATTTTTTATAAGGTATGTACGTACGTATATTGCCTGATTACATGATTTTAAAGTTATTATTTTTTCCCTAATTATGCATAATTTATTTTTAAAGAGCGCTTGAAAGATATTAGGTCACAATATTAATATTTATTATATATAAAAGTTAAGTCTTAGTTTTTTATTTTTCTTTTTAAAAAATTAATATAATTAAAATTAAAATCATCATTATTTTGCACAAAACTATATGTGCTCAAAATTTTGCTCCAAACCCGAAATAAAATATCATTTCGACTTTTGCTCAAACCGCGATGCGCAGAACTAGTTTTGCTCAAAATGAAATGCGCCAAAGACGAAGTAAAATCTCATATCGGCTTTGGCGCATTACGATTTGAGCAGATCTAGTTTTGTTCAAAATGAAATGCGCCAAAGCCGAAAAAAAACTCACTTCAGCTTTGGCTCATTTCGTGATGCGCAAAACTAGATGTGAGCATTTTTTTCGGCTTTTGCCCGAATTCGGCTTTGGGTGCTAACATATATAATACAAACTGTATGTATATGTATATAGCTATAAGCAGAGTAAATTTTATTTCATATTAATTGAAACATATTTTCATTTTATTTTTACATAATTATTTTAATAACCTTTGCTAAAACCATAGTAATTGAGATTGAATTGCCTTTTAGCAATGATCAAAAAGATGATTATTTTTTCATTTACATTTTTATATTTATATTTTTTTTTTAAAAAACAAAATTCAATTATTTCTGAAATAAATAATAAAATACCTCGAGGACAACGTAAATAGCAATCAAATTAAAAAATTAATTGGCAACATGATTACGTATGTATCATGAGAAAGAGAACAACAAATTTAATCAAGTCTCTGCATTGATTCGCAAGTCGAGCCGAATATTGATGATGTATTATATAGTATTTTTATTGCCCTTGTTTTTTTATTTATATTAAATACACAGCCATGGGATATGAGTTTGTTCCCACAGTAAGTAAACAAATTTATTTGATTTTGTTTTCACGCTCAAAACATCAATTAGCTAATGACGTTTATTTAGCATTCAAATGTAAATAAATAGCAAAATGAGGTAATTTTTTCATCGACAGTACTTGTTCATTTATATTTGAACTTCAAATTTAATATTAAATTATTATTAATAATTAGAATATTAATTATAGAAATAAAATGTATATATTGTGTATGACATTATACATATACCATGAAAATTTGTTTTGCATGCAAGTAAAAGACGCTAAAATTCACTTATATTTTATCTTACTGAAACAAAAGTTTAAAAGTTTCAGACGTTTATTACAATATTATTTAATATCTTTATGCCCTCATAAAATCTATTTCTATAACATAGCTGATGATTACAATTCTTTCAGTTTTTAGCCTTCTATCAAAACGGAACTCATATATTCGTGAAATTCCACTGTTTTTAAAGCAAATTATACAGAAATTATAACATATTTTAATGTATTCTATTCTAAGCTATTTAAATCCTAAATTTTTATTGTTATTATTTTATTCAATAATATATTCATGAGAATCATGAGAATTTACCAAACCCTGCTGCATGCATGCTCATCAAATAATCACAAACAAGCGGTAAAGAACTGGAGAATTTAAAAGGAAAAAAAAATACAATTATATAAAAATGAGTGAAGGAGTCACATCCTGCCTGTACGTTTGGACCCCCAGAAATTGTGTGATACAATTGGAGAGGTGTGCGGGCGGCGAGGAAAACACTTGAGGCGAGCGACGCGGGGGCGCGGGCTGACAATGCGTCTGTCAGCGCGTGTTTGTTCAGCCGCGCGGTTGGGTGGGCGCGAGATCCTCAGGCCCGGAAAACATGCAGCATTCCTCGCCACTAGACGACAGTTGGTGCTGATGGAATCGCGTTATTTCGAATTATAGAGCTATGTGTTGATGAATATATAATTAATTATTCGAATATAAAAATACCAAGATTTACAATATTAAAGACAAGTCGATATTAATTTTTACTTATGATGTGACTCTGCATTAGGCGCAGTGCTCATAGTGGTAAGCACATCAGTGCTAATCTTAGTTATGGGATGAAGAATTTATGAACTTTATTAAAAAATTTGTGCTTTTAAATATTAAATTTAATGCAATGCCTGTCTAATTATCTCTTTCAGCAAATCCCAAACTGTAATTTTTGGCGGTTAGGTGCAAGAATGGGCTTGCCTAAACCTCGCCGCAATAAAGATATTTTCTATTCTATTCTATTCTATTCTATTCTATTCTATTCTATTCTATTCTATTCTATTCTATTCTATTCTATTCTATTCTATTCTATTCTATTCTATTCTATTCTATTCTATTCTATTCTATTCTATTCTATTCTATTCTATTCTATTCTATTCTATTCTATTCTATTCTATTCTATTCTATTCTATCATCCGATTCGTTGTCCGGAGGGTCGTGAGTTTGATTCCGAGCACCAAAGGATTTTTTCCATATTATGTGTGATGGTCTTGATGGTGTTATGATCGGGAGTTGCTTGATTGGTATACCCGCTATTGACAATCATCCTCACTATAAGGTTTCCCTGAAGACATACATGGTTTTCTTTACTGCAGTGAAAGCACAATCAGATAAATTCTGAGGCAGATTTTCGTAGTCTATATGGCCATATGCATGGTTTGAAAGGGACCCATATAATCCGGAGAAACGGTCTTTGAAGAACCGGAAATTTAAAATCACAATCGCTTGCTATACACAAGTTTCTATATATTATATACTGGATGATATACCTCACTATATACCATGTCTTAACTTCCATGCATATCATACTGCAGAAAGTATTTTATTTTTATACGCATCTGTCATATAATTATTACCATTTCAGAGGTGGACATGTAGGTTGTCAGTAGTACCTTGTGACGTCACAAGGCACCGCCCACCAGCACGTAAGCGCGTGTGTCCAGCAGGGGCCCGCCCTTGACCAACACAGGTGCCATGGTGAGCAGCCCCCGCCGCTGTCAAAACACCGCGGCCATGATGCAAAGTGCGGGCGCCGCTCAATCAAATATTGAGCATGTTTTCCAATGCTGGAAAAAAGAAAACATACTTATTTCAATATATATACATTGCATAGAGGGTGTTGGTTCAATTAGTAACCATCTGGTGTTTTGCTATGTTGTGTGATGTGTGCATAGCTCTCATCAGATTAACTCGGATTACTGAAATTGCTAGTCAAATCTCAGGAGACGGATGGTGTGTTTAATTTTGTGTACTTATTTTGACACATCAATTATTATATATTATATATAATCGAAAACGAACTGTTTATTTTTTGCATAATTTGTTGCTATATGGGCCTTCTCGATAGTTTGATTGGTAATTATTATTATTTACTATAATATGTATATAAATAAATAAGTAAAATTGATTTGCCTATTATAACCTTGTTTTTGTGTGATGACCAATAAAATGCTATTTAAATTATGAAGAATAATTTCAAGAAATCGCTACATATATAAATATTTATATAACTATATTAATTTTTTTTTAACTCTTTGCATTCAACGTAGACTCATATCAAATATTAATTGAATTTGAGCAACAATCTAATTTCACTAATTTGTTTATGCCAATTTTCACCTATTATAATAATATAATTATACTGACAAAGTGACAAGGTAATATGAACCCGATAAAAAAATATAACATTCAGCAAATACAATTTAATATATATATATAGTCAGTATTTTATTATATTGTGCA
This sequence comes from Siphlonurus alternatus, assembly GCA_949825025.1. Taxonomy (NCBI): domain Eukaryota; kingdom Metazoa; phylum Arthropoda; class Insecta; order Ephemeroptera; family Siphlonuridae; genus Siphlonurus; species Siphlonurus alternatus. The sequence continues at coordinate 12,080,636 of OX463781.1, forward strand.
CTGTTCTGTGTAAAAACATTTTGCAATGAGGCATTTGAGGCATTTATACAATATTAAATTTGTGTGTGCACGATAACATTTTTTAAACTACATAGATATATAAATCGTAATGCACTTACAATTAGATCGATCCTTTCCAAAAATATTATCAAATTATATATAATTATGTTACCCTATCTTAGCTGCTTGGGTCCCTAGCTCCATATATATAGAATTATATTATAATGTTATACATATTATAGACGTTACCTTTAACTTTAAGTCTATATATGTTAGTTTACAATTCAATTTAATACAGTATTTTTGAAACCACAATTTGCATTTTATATTATAATTTCATGCAGTATATATTTACGTAAAATATAAACTATAATATAATGCATATAATATATATATATATATATATATATATATATATATATATATATATATATATATATATATCACAGTGAATGAATTACAATAACAGAAAAGTTGTATTTTTGTTTCTTTATTATAAATAAATATGCAAGTATGCATATATTAAGGAGTAAGGATTGGGTAGAATTAATACCGTGTTATCAATATGGAGGAGAAGGGTGCCGCTATCTCGCACTCCAGCACAGACGTAACCTGCGCCGCTCAGCTGAGCATTGATATGCAGATCAGCTGCCCGCGAGACATTAATATTCATACACGTCTAATGGATTTTGATATAAAGAAGCAACGAGAGAGAAATCATTTTCCGTTTGCTTGCTCTCTTTTTCGTCTTAGCTTTATTCAACCCTTTTTTTTTTTATTGCTATAAAGTCTGAGGATTATTTAAAATTGAATTTAGGTTATAAAAGAGTCAAGATTTTGAAATGGATATTTTTGTATTAATTAACTTTTAACACGATTTTTTTAAGACGATCTAATAAAATAATATACAAAAAATGTCATGTCTCTCGATGATTTTCTGTTATCTTAATTCACAATGTCAGTACATAATTTGTTAGGTTAGATTAAGCTGTTGTTCTGAAAATATAACTGTTTATTTTGTTTTAATATTTAAAATTAGAATTAATTAACCTCTCTCATCTTCATAACTAATTTTGTATTCCCTTCAATGACTTTCTGTATTTATGTGATAATTAAAAAGCAGAGAAATTTAAATATTTTTTAACCACAATAATATTATAAATTTTATACAGTCTAAAATTTAATTAAAATTTTAATTAATCTCAAATTTTTTCCCCTTTAAACTGTAAACACATATTTTGTTACTGTAAATTTTCTTCGAAGCATAAAACCAAGATTTGTTAACTACCCGAACAAATCTTGCATAAAACTACAACTATTGGCTATTTATATATAGATTGGTTGCTCTTTTGCCCTTAACGCATAAAGCTTGGGAATGCACACGACACCAACATTGATGGAAATATCACACTCGCGATAAAATAAATCCGACCCCCAACAAAACATGGGTGCGGGGTGTGTTATTATTCCGACGTCGGTCGACATAAAAACCTACTCTGGCGGTCGCTGCGTAAGCCATTCAGATTACTTTCTCGGCATATATATCAGAGTGCAATATGTTGGAAAATAGGGCTCGTCTGTCAGTATAAAATACATGGCAACATTTTTTTTGGGGGAGGGGGGTAAGGAGTCTTAGTTAAAATAAATGAAAATGTATTATTTATACATTAAAATCAATACATTGCATGATATTAATTTACATTATATATTATATGATTGTATGTAAATCATATTATTTGCAACCATGCAGATTCACCATCGTGACATGACGATGAGACGGTGGTTAATACGAATTAATCAATCGACAATGCCTAATTAAAATAAAATAATCCGTCGTTATTCATTTAAGCATCGTCACGTGATTGTGCATGGTAATATTTTGTTTTTCTGATATTTTTCATTAATTACCAGCAGAATTGAAAAAAAAAAATCGAATCGAATCGAATCGAAACTATGCCTATATAATTTTGTATTATGGAAATAAAATAATATATCAATGTTTACACTAAAAATACTTATTTTTTATACATATATCCAAAAATGCTTGTACATCATAATTTCATTTTTTTTTAATGCTAAACGCACAAAAACTAATATTTTGCTATAAAGTATAAATTTTCACGTATAAAATTAATATTTTCACTTTGCTCTCTAGATTTTTTTTTTCTCCTCTTCCTCAGCAGAGAGATGAAGAGAAAACAGGGTTGCGGAAGTTGATCGGTTTTCCGTTTGTACTGTGAGGGGGGAGATGCAGCAGATGCCGCGTTGAGATGAGTGAGTCGTGGCCGCGGGCCCCTCGAGTGATGGACCAGCAGCAGGGTCCGATCCTCTGGCACGGCGGTCAGTGCGGAGAGACGAGGGGCCCGGGGCGTCCTTCCCTTATAACCCAACTTCCTGAGGATGGAGAAGCCTCCCTCTTGCTGGCAAAAACCGCAGCTGACCTTTCACATACTAGCAAGAAATTGCACTAATGAAAACATAATATCTTATTTATAAAATAAATTTTGTTTCTAATTAGATTGTTATATTATGATTTTAAGAATATTGTATCATGGGGAATTTTATAAAAAAAAATGATTTTTGTCGTACAAGAAATCTAATGTTTGTTTCAATTAACATTTTTTCACGAGTTTTGAAACAATAAGTCGGTATTACACAATACACACAAAATAATTTTTCTTCAGAAGAAAATTTTAACTTAAGGAAAAATTGTATGCAAAAATTGTATCATTTTTAATACAGGACCATGAATTTAATTAATTAATCTGTACGTTATAAAGATCAGAACTTGTTAATTTTTTTCTTGTAACATTTTTTTTGTTAATTAATGCATAATCAAATCAAAATAAAAAGAAATCTGATTAAGTATTTTTACGTATATTGAGAATGTTATTTTATTTATTAACTCTCAGGTTCCTATATATATTCCTGCATGCTCCTAAATCGATTCTGTATATTTTTGATGGTCGTTTAAAACAAATAATGACAATTAAGTTGGTTATGGACTTAATTCATACCAAATTGGTGAAATTATGTTCAAATGTTACAATTGTTGTAAGTCCCTTCCTGGAAAAATCACGGCAAATAAAGAGCATGAAATCAAGATACTAAAAAATATTTAAACTCTGTATAACTGAAGTTACTATATTGCTCATATCAAATCAAAAAAAGTTGGGATCAAAAAGCATTGAAAAGAATTAAGCTTTTGACAATTGTATAACAATAACCTCATTGCATCTCGAGCTGTCAGATTTTTCATTGTTGCTCTAAATGCTAGAATGTCTTTGTGTTCTCCAGGCGGGCAAGAGGCCCACCACAGCACCTCATGGTACAAGTGGCTCCCTCACCTTTGTGGCCCGCGGCTTTGTCGCATTGATGGCCTACAGTCGACTCAAGCCCTCCTCAGATGGGACGTGACAAATTCTTGTGGTTCAACAATTTTGCTGCATCAATAAAAAATATATTTCTCAATTGTGCAAAGAAAGAAATATATATATATATATATGAATTCCTGAAGTACTTATAACTGTCAGTATTTCTATTTCAATGGAATTTTTAGGTGTTATGTATTATAAAGATAACCAATATAAAATTTAAAAAAAAAAAATGTTAAAAATAATTAGTTTGCATTTTTTTTTTTTTTTTTTTTACGCATGCAGTTGAAATTTAAAACATTAAAAATGTTTCTTATAACCAATAACTTTGACAAAAACCTGTATATCTTTTGATTCTGATAATCGCCAGCCATAATATTTGTATATTATATATGATACAAAATTATTTAATGTACATCTCAAGCTATTAAAACGTTTTATAAATATAAACTATAGATATCAAATATCATTTTAATATTAAAATGATATTTAATATTAATAATTTTAATATACGGGGAGGTCAGAAAAGCATCAACCCCAGCCCAAAATAGTTCACGTTTCCCGCGTTTCCATATAGACAGTCAGAGAATTCGTGATATGATATATACATTTATTTTAAATTCTATATAATTAGAGTAATGTCGTGAATACATGCTGCAGTCATTATATTACTAAACGCTTTATTGCTAAATAAAATTGCACCTTTTGTGATAAATTTTTTTGAAAATTTCTAAATTTTTTAAATCATGTATTAATTTATCATCCATAATACCACCATCGTAAATTACAAAGTAATTTTAGTGTACTGAAAAATTCTCAGGACTGTATAATAACTCTTGATGTGTTTTCATTGAAACAAAAAATTGGTATGCTGGTTGACCATTGACCATTGAGCGATGCATTCCTCGGCTTGCCAGCAGCTTGAAGCTGAGTCCACACGGGCGGGTGTAAACTCTATACCCTGCTGCTTCACGTGGGGGTCTCAGCACACACGCACAGGTGCGCTCAGATGGGCGTGGCCCCTATCACTTGCACACGCTCGCCGACACGCGGCAGCAAACACTAAGCACAACGGAATGCTCTCTAGTCATTGAAAACAACCCTGCATGCAAAAAAAAAAAAAAGTTCTGACGCTTCATATGTATTGTAATTTTAATTATCCATGCATATAATTATTTCATGTTATATATTATAATATTCTTCATTTAAATCAGAATAAAATTTTGTTTATTTACATGCCGTGGATTTTTCACTTTAGGAATTGGTTTGACTGGTTAGGCTAATTTTTTTACTCCTGCGCTCAAAGAGTTGCATACCATCCAGGAGTCAAAGCATTGATTTTTTTTTTTTTTTTTTTTTTGAGTAAAAATTTCTTAGTAAGTATGTGGATAGTAAATGAAGCCATGCAGGTGCAGCATTAATAATGTGTGTAAAGTTATCATAATTTATTAATTTGAATCTGAATAATTAAATTAATTTATAACAATTAATATTTAGAATATTTTATTGTGAACATAATATAATTATTATTATATGTTGGTAGAATGATATGCCATTTATGCTTGATAACTCAAGTCAAAGTAGAAATATATTGTAATTTATACTCTGTATATAAGATATATCGTTGCTTTTATGCTGTTAAATACAATAGTTTCATGTTATCACCAAGCCGTAACGTACGTCTGCATCATTGGCATATCATATACTCTTTTAAACCAGTAAAAAAACTTCAAGAATTGGGTTGGGACAGGCGGGCCAGCTGATTGCTCTCGTTTTCTGAGGAATCTTGCCCCGGTCCTCTGCGAGTTGCGGCGACAGGGTGTCTGTCAGGCGAGCTCAGATCTTAACAAATGAGTGTTTACGGAGCGTGTGCGGTTTGTTGACTCACGCGAGAGACGGTGGAGGCAGCAGTAGGAGGAACCGTCGGAGATAACACATCAGCTAGTGCGTGCGGCCTTGTGGGGAGAAGGTCGTGAGTTCAAGTCTCCGCGTGCACCAACATGCTGAAAACTGATAAATTAATGTTTTCAGTTTATATTAAGATTTCCTTAATACCTTCAAGTCAAACTAGATGTAATCTAATTACTCAATTTTTTTTTCTTAAACTGAAACCTGTTGTATAGGGTACTGGTCATAAGTGACTTCCCTGCTCTTCGTGGACTCGACCTAGCATATTGCTTAGGATTTTTTGGATCCTTTCCAAACTAGAGCAATCCATCCCAGCATTCATGCGTGCACCTGGTTGTAATTGCATGAGAGAAACCTCAGGCAGGATGGTCGGCACTTGCATGATGGATGATTTTATTTTATTAACTCTTTCGTAGGCAAAATACAATAATTTATATAACACTACATATTATATGTCATATATTAATTATTATAGTCAAAAATACTAATATAAAACCCCATGGGGCAAATGAAAAATATTGCTGAGCAGTCCATTCACTGACGTATTCATTCTGAAGCCATCCATCATTGCACGTCTCGGATGCACGAGTCTGGTGTTCTGTAACCGCCACTTGTGAAAAGTTTGGCGGGGCCTGCGATCGAACTCACGACCATCCGATTACGGATGAGATGCATGCGCATACCACTGCTTTAAGTACCAGGCTGATGTACCTTATTAAAATTTGATTTTTTTGATATAAAATTTAATTTGTCTAAAATTAATTAAGATGATATTTCCACAATTTTTACTCGTTACTCAAAATAATGCTTTCAATGCTGAGTTGCTGCATGAAAATAATATAAGGATTCATAGCATACAACTCTACATAACTGTAAGTTAAAGGTATATTTTTAGGTTTTCAATTTAACATAAATTTTGCCTTTTTGTAGAAGAAAACCTTAAAAAAAAATGTTTTGGATTAATCTGCAATGTCCATGGGTGCGATTCACGAAGCAGTTAGCCAGGTTTTTAACCACGTTTAGCTTAACCACGTTTAACTATACCTGTTTTACTTATTAAACCACCTATATAGTTATCTTTATAATACCTATATAGGTGGTTTAATAAGTAAAACAGGTATAGTTAAACGTGGTTAAGCTAAACGTGGCTAGAAACTTGGCTAACTGCTTTGTGAATCGCGCCCCATATAATCATATAATTATAGTATATTCTACAAGATATTGTGTAGAGAATTAAATGAGAATATAATTTTCCCAGGTAATAATACCAATTTATTTATGTCTTGATCAAAGACTCTTCTCGGTGCCTAGAGAACCCGCGACGTACCTCACGTTCACATTCTTGGGTTCTGCTGCTGATCACTATAGGCACTACGCAAGCCTGCCTGCCATGCCACGATGTTGCGGCTTAGCCCCCGCAATGCGTTCCAATCAATTGAATTAATCACGTTTCTCTTAATGCTCTCGTCAAAATGTTAAGCTCTTTAACAAAAGTGCTATTGAAAAGAATTTAAAAAACTTAGGACTTTTTGTTTTATTTTATTTCTTTTTTTTTAAGTATTTTAAGATATTTTGTTAAAAGTATAAAAGGAAAAATAAATATTCTGTGCTATTTTTGTTTAGCATTTTAATTTTATTAAAATCGTATGTAGACTCAACATCAACACACGGTATAACATTTATTTTTCTTTTGATAATATTATAAATAAACTAAAAATGGTAAATATCGATCACAAGGTTTGACTCCAGCAGCACAGAACATAATTTATACTGACGAGATGGATGATTGAAAATATCCATTTAGACTTTTCAGTTTTCTTTACTTAATGAAGTGCAGCAGCTGTTACAAGAAATCTTTCACTCTTGAAAATGAAACACATGACTTTTGGTTTTGAAAACTTTGTATGTCAATGATTAATTGATTTCACGTCGATCCTGCTGCTGCACCACCAGGGATATTCTGGTATCGACCGTTGACCGCACACTGTGTACCATTAGTCACTGTTGGTGCAAGGGCTGCACGGTGCACGTAAACACGTGTGGGTGGGTGCATCTCAGCACCGAGTACTTCATCTTCCCGTTGGGTAAATAAGTCTTGTAATTTTATCTAAATTTAGATTCAATATTGCAGTAACAACAATAAATCAATCACATAATTCATTGTGATTATAAGTTATTCTTAAATCCTCCTACTTTTTCTCCATATAGTAAGATTAATAAGCTAATAAATTTATATTTTAGGTTAATTGTCTAGTTAATTATGAAGGATGTTAGTAATAACTTATAATTATAATAAATATTTATAAAATAATTAAAGTCATCAAATATACTGTACCATGATTAATTAATAAACTTGAGAGTAAAATTAAAATTTAGTAAATAATGGAAGCACGTAGATGTTTCTATACGTATATTTACAATCTATATGTTGTAGTCCTGATTTACGACTGCGTGATGTGTCAATAATGATTGTTACATTATTACATAATATATGTTACATTGTTGATAGCAAGTGTATAGATTAGATAATTAATTGTATCAAGACATGTTTGAAAGTGCATGACATTAACATTCATAATTTGATAATATTAGAGAAAAATACACAAAATTAATACTCATGTTAGGAATTAATTAAAATGCGATCTAGTTCAGATATATACACGTCATGCATGCAATGAACATTGTGATATAAATATTGTATATCAAAAAAATAAAAAATTAAACACCCAAAAAAGGAGCAAAATGCACAAGTTATATATATTAAGAAACAAGCGCTATATAATATTTATCATACGCGCGCGCGTGTTGCGTAAATGGGGTGGCGTAGCGTATATGGATGGACCCATGCCCTTATATTATTTTAATTGTCGAAAATTACGATTGTAAAGCATCAATTTTGAATCACATTTGTTAGTGCTAGCTGGTTCTGTGAGAGTGTTGTCCCCACCAGGTCCTCTAGTAGGTCCCGCAGTGATCCCTTGAGCATCCCTGCACGTTGGTGAGGACGGCCGTACATCAGCGGCTCGCTAATCCAGCGTCAGTGCGCGCGTGTTGCTTCTGGCAGGCAGCAAGCAAACGGGCGGGCGTTATATGCACGGCGCACGGCAGTTCGAGCCGAGCCGGGAGAGCGCGAGAAGCCGGCGAGAGACATGCTGTTTTCCCAGACAAATTCCACCCAACGCCCCCACTCTGAAATAATATATTATCGACTACTCCTAGATTCAAGACAACGTTAAAAAAGAAAGAAGAAAAAAAAATTAAGTGAAGGCTAATATTTAATGGTTATTACTTAGTTTATGATGAGTCAAGGATTTAAACGTGACGGTAGACTATATTGACTTTAGAATCAAGTAACCCACATGATGGGTAATTTTAACGTTTTAAAATGTTTGTTATAGTCTTTAAGAGAAAAAAAATATATATAGGAATGTAATTAAGCTATGTTAAACATAAAAAAAATGTTTAGAATTGATCACTTAATTCAGCAATATAGAACTTTGGTTGTAAGTTGTAAATCAACACGTGCAGATAACGTAAAAAACTGTTTGTTATCTTTTCCTTCAAACAATAAGCAGAGTTTAAGAACTTTAAGTGTTCGTTTTTAAGTTCAGTAAAAACACTCGTATATATATATATAGATAAATGTGCAGAATGCAGCAAAGCGTTAATTGAGATACTGTGAATTAATGAATTTTTTATAATTATATTTTTGTTTTTCCGTTAAATATAATTTTAAATTATCTTTTTTACTGCTTCATATTTACACCATAAAATACGTAGGAGGAATTTTTACTTATTCGTGTTTCTTGCTGCTGTAATATTTATAAGACAGTTTTTGCTTATTTTGTTTGAAAATTTGTAACGACGACGGATTATGCGGCGAGTGGAGAGTCCGGAGCGATTATCGTGGCGCCATGCAAGAATAGAAAAACAGTTCAACTTTTTTTATACATACATTATACTATCAAAAAAACAGAAGGGGTTGAAAAAAAAATGCAAAATTGATTTATGACATGCCTTAAATTCAGTGTGGTAACGTTGAATGGGCTTTATAGTGTAGCCATAAAAGTTACCTAATACATCAAGTTTAGTGGTATAAACAAGTGATTAACAGTTGAATAAAATTGCGATGTTTACGAGTAAATTAACGTTTAAAAAGATTTTCTTTTTTATTTACTTTGGAGAGTTATATTGGCATGTGTATCTCCGTTCACTATACGTGCACACATTAAAACTTTTTTGTTTTTGTTTTTGTTAAGCAACCACATGTATAAACATTGTAGGGGGCTAATTAAAGATTTCGTTCACTATTTTGTAAAATATACGAAGTAAAACACTAAGAAAATATATTTATTATAAATTTATTTTAGCAATTTAATTGAGCAGATGAATATCTTTCTCACGTTTAATTTATTTAGGCATTTTAGGCTCAAGACTGATTTCTGCTGATTTGTGTTTAAAGTTATATAAAAGATAAGGAAGAAAATTAAAGTATTATTCTCAAAGGTATAATTAATTTTTATAGACGATCTATTATCTATTAACAACTCTACATTGATAATTATAATATTACTATAATCAAAATAAATATTTTGGAATTGAGCGAATGTAATTTATGTAATTAATTATAATGAATAGAATTTGAATTTTATGAATAAATACAAGCTAACCATAAGTTAATTAAGTGAGACAAATTGTTAGCACTACATGATAAAATAATATAATTTCTCCTTCGATAATTCTTGCAGAGAATTTCATAAAATATATACAGTATAGTGCATGCTCGCAATTTTACTGGAATTTTCTTGTGAGAAAATTAGTTGAAAGATGTTTATTAAAAATAGCAACAAATCAGTCGAAATTATTGAACTGGTGAAATAAATAAATAGATTATCTGCAGTCTTGATATTTAAAGAGGAAAAAAAATCCATGCACGTCATTATATGTATATGTACAGTTCTTAAAGTTAAAAATTGGAATACATACAATAGAATCTTACCTATTAATGAATTCCAATTTTTAACTTTAAAAACTGTACAAAATATTTTTTTAAGAGATAAAATAGAAATTTACATCAGAAAAACACAATCATGCACAATGAATGAAATTTTACTAATATATACAGTCTTAATCCTCAATATAAACATATCAAAAATGTTGTAAGTTTATTATGCAGTAAAATTATTTTGTTACTAAGTAAAAAAATAAATATGATTACATTAGTATTAGGAAAGAAAACAATAATATATACTATAATATAATTAATATTGTCTAAATGTACAATAATATTGTAGTAATTTATAGTGGTAAAAAAAAAATGTTGCAGGTAAGTTTTGATAGGCTGAAGAGAGGAATGGAGTTATGAAGTATTGTATTCATGTTGACAGATTGTCAATCTTGTGGGGGTATTTGTTTAGACTGTATGTTATTTTACCAGTGGCTTCTTGACACTTGAGTGACAATAAATTTTTATTATACATCTCTATACATCAAATATAATATATTTTATGATGAGTTGATAACAATATGTTTATAATATTCTATTATTCATCACACCTGCTTTTATGAAAATGTTCATTTTTTTATGTATTCCTATATTATATTTCCTATTTATTTTCCCATAAGGTGCATTTGATTATATTATATTGTTATGTATTTTCACTGCTATTATATATAATATTTTATTCATATATTAAATATATTCATTTACTATCGTGACGTAAATTTATTTTAATTAATAAGATATGTACAGAGGCTGCACAACAATTGATAAAAAAAATCACCAGTATTTATATTTTAATTATTTAACAAAAATCTAAATATGTGAATTTTATTTGATAAAGTTGAAATATATTTCATGTGATAATTAAAGAACGACGTCATTTTTACTATAAAGAATTTTACTTTATATTCGTACAGATATATAGCGCAGATCACGTTTATCACGATCAAATGAATACATTTTTTTTTTCTTTTTGCTTTGAAACATTTTAATATAAGAACGTGACTATTAAGATTAAAAAAATATTTAACAGAACTTCATTTTAACAACATATGACAGACAGTGTAATAATGAAGAATATAGAATTTTTTGAAATAATAACAATAAAAATATATTAGAAAAGATTTTTTTTTTTCACTTCGTCTCACACAACTCTATTGCTGTCTATTATAAAATCCCCCACCTATATAATATATAATACTATACAAAACATCATGCAATGCACTCTTACCCCTTTACTTCCATCTTATACCCCCACCTCCCCCAAAACGTGTCATTGTTAAAGCCACAAGTCTTATTTTTTTGCTCCCTATATTATATTGTGTTGGTTACTGCTTGCTGCGGGCTCCACTACAATACGCGAGGAGTTGAGCCTGTGATAATATTGACATTAGTTGTCATTGTGGTGTGCTGACTGGCTTTAGCACTGCAGCAGTTCGCGGCAAGGCTGCAGCCATCACTGTGTATAGCCTCTCCTCCATTGGTGCTGGCTTTACGGCATGTGACGTCACTTTATTAGACATGACAGCTACAGCAGCAGCTGAGTGATAAAAAATTTAACCTATCAAGGTATATTATTTGACAACATCATCTGGGGAGGGGTTTGAGAACTATATTATACAAGGGAGACTTATAGCGTAATACATGATGAAATATTTTGTAAATTAATTACTTCAGGTAATTCAGGTATCAAGAAAAAAAAATGAAATAATTTAAAGAAAGTACCATGCATATTTTATACAGCACTGCCAATGAAAAAAATATTGAGAATTTGGAATGTTATTGAGTTTATCTGAATGAATTAATTTTCTTGAATCGAGATTAATCAGGTTCTAAAATTTACGTGATGTCTGAAGATAAAGGAAGGAAAAAATACAGGACATTTGGTAGCACCTATTACAGCTCATCCCATTATAAAATGGATTAAAGTTATACGATTAATATTGTGAATATTATAATTAATTTATAATTTAGAAACGTTTTTCAGTATGGGAAATTTAAAAATTAAATTTTTATACTGATTGGTAAAATGGTAAGTAAATGTTCCCTCTTTCCTCATCTCTTCAATATAATTTGTTGAAACAATGCACATTGCAACCTTAACAAAATTTCATTAATTAATTTCATAATAAATCTTAATATAATAGAGTTTTCGAAAAGCACACGTTATTTGCAATACCACAGCTATAGAGGTAAAATATAATGATAAAGAAATCGAACACATTATACTCCTATATAGCAAATTGACCGTTCTCCAGCATTATAATAATGCAAACTCGTTCGCTACCTTTTCTGTGCAGCCATCAGTGTTTACATTGCAAACAGGATTTTGGCAGCCAGTGTTTACTTAGTGTACACAGTCCATCACGGCGGTGGGATTAGCCTTGGTGGCCGGCTTGTCCCTCCATTTTATCCTTTATGGTCATCCTCTCATCGTCTGTATTATATACGTCCTGCAGCTATTTCTCCTCGACCCTTTAGATAATACATTTTAATATTTCAATAGCCACTCGGCCACTCTAATCTATATTCATATCAAGTAAAATGACTGACATAGAATCTATTATTAAGAATCACCATATTTTATTAAAACAGTTTGTAATATATTATATTTTCTTACTTATTAAACTTTTCACTTTGCTCCTATACATATATAATACATTCATGTATTAAAAATTGCGAAAAAGACGCAACACATACATGCATATATTATATTATAATATAATTATATATAAAAAATTATACATAATAGGTGATACCATATATTATAATTAATTAAGCAATTTGGCACAATAGTAATTAAAGGTTATACATTATATGGTGGATATATTAAAAAAAATCATTAATATGTGTATACAATTAAAGTAAACTATATTGTTTTTATCTTACAAATATTTTGCTATATATATATATATATATATATACGTTGATTTTTTATTATAATCTTACTTCTCTATTTTTGCAGAAATAATTAATTATTGCAGAATTATACCAGCACAACATATAAAGTATTAACTCTAAATCACACTATATATAAATATACACTACATTTATAGTGTCCGTTTGCGGCCTTGTAGCTCTCTCTCTCTCTCTCTCTCTCTCTCTCTCTCTCTCTCTCTCTCTCTCTCTCTCTCTCCGCCTTGTGGGTATGCAACCAGTTAACCACGCAGCACGTACTTTACATTATAAGATTATAACTCTTGTGCATGCGCGTTATTACATATATCCATGGAGGCGTGGTGACCTCAAACCCTTTTGAATGGATAGACTAGGTGCTCTTCTTCTTATATACCTCACCAGGGGCAAATGTAGCCGTCACAAAATTATAAGCTAGCTAAGTTTTCATCGGCTTTGCAATCGGTTTGTAACGAAGGACATCACTGGCTAACACGAGCCGAAGGACTCCCGAGCGCTTCCGACCATAACCAAGTTAAATGTGACGGACATAGCAGTGTAGGGGTTTGTGCTGTAATATAGCCGAGGTGCAACGAGATGTGCATTGGTACCGCTATTGAGCATAATTATAAAATAATACATAAAAAAGGATTTTATTTTACTAATTTATAATATTTACAATTTTAATAATACACATGTCATGCATTTAATTATGCTTATTTTTTCCAAACTGCATATATCTGCCACATGCCGTGCAGTATACATCGTGCAGTACATCATGCAGTTGGAGTATGAGTTATACAGTTATATGACATTTATAGATTTTTTTTTTCATAAATGAAATGGATTTTATATTGATAATTATAAATAAATTTTTTGCTTTTTGTTTAAGATTCTTGTGTGGACACGTTAATTATATTATGTTAACATTATGATAGTCAAAGTTCAAATTAATTAAAAAGCTAAAATAATAAATTAAAAATTACATATAGAAATTAAAAGACGAATTTTTTTAAGCTATAATTATATAATATTCTACACTATATGATGATTTTGTGTTTTATTTCCACTTTCCATTCCATGCATGTCAATTTATTCATCTATGTAATACACATTGATTGATTAAATTGCTACGTTGCACATATATAGCAATATAAAGACTTAAAGAGACGGGAGAGAGAGAGAGAGAGAGAGAGAGAGAGAGAGAGAGAGAGAGAGAGAGAGAGAGAGAGAGAGAGGAGAGAGAGAGAGAGAGAGAGAGAGAGAGAGAGAGAGAGAGAGAGAGAGAGAGAGAGAGAGAGGAGTGGAGTGGAGCTAAAGAAAACAAAACACTCATGCAGGAGCGGGCTGCGCTCAATTGATCGGCTGGCGGTGCTCCCTTTGTTCTGTGGTCTCGCGAAGAGCTGCGGCCCCGGCAGTTATCTCCCCGCGCGGTGAGTGCTTGCATTACAATTAGCCGGCAGCAGCAGCAGGCCCGCACGAGTGGTGTGGCCGCTCTCACACGCTCTCGCGCCCGCCCGACGATGTGTACGTCCCACCCTCCGGGGCTTGCAGGGGCGGCCAGCCAGCAGCCGCGCTTTGTTATTTCAATACACTACACATCACATAACCATTCCTCCAATGTAATAATTGCAAATTTAATATTTTATTATCAAGTTATAAGTAATACTATTATAGTATAAGGGATGAAATTGTCTCTTTATGTATTGTGTGCAATGCACTTGTATATTTGGTTCAATCCATTTCCATGATAAATAATTGAAAAAATTATTTTACTTTTATATTTAACAATATAAATATATATATTATATATGCAGTGTTTACTATAAAAACTATAAATAGTTATGTTCTTAATAGTATCTGAGCATCCCTTTAAGCTAAACAAGAGCTTAAAGTTTCAACGTGGTGCAGTGCATTGACCGGTTCGCGTTAGATCACCGAAGTCAAGCTACTCGAGTTAGTACTTGGATGGGTGACCGTTGCAAGTAAAAGTTCCGTTACTTTCCTGCTCCCTGGGGTAAATTCGTCTCGCTTTTTACCAGTGCAGTGGATGCACTTGTGTGTGGTTCTGGGTTCCCCAGGCTTTGGACATCACTTTGGTCCATTGATAAAAAGTAGAAATGTCCGCGTCCTGACAGGTTCTCCACGCTCCCCGAAGACTCAACGGTTCCCTCAAACTCACTTTAGCGAATGCTGGAACGCAGAGGCCGTGGCCACCATCCTTTCAATACCTTATCCCTACCCATTACCCCGCCGCGAGCTGCATGTAAGCTCTTAGGGGTGCATCCCTGGGGGGTGGGGGGGGGGGGGAAGTTTCAATTTTAGAATTTCAAATTTTTTTACATATAATACGTACGATATAAAAATTTAAAATATACACTAATATATTATTAGGTTTCATTTCAAACTTTGAGTAAAAAATTTGTTTGCTGGGTATACCCTTAATTGTCGATGATGTTGTTACGATAAAACAATTAAAAAATATAAATAATATAATCATGATCGTAACATTTCATATATAATATTATATGTATACAGAGAGGAGCTAGAAGCCATAAACAAATAGTTTCAGAAGTCTTAATAATTTCCCACGTACAATACTTATATGTTATTATATAAAAATGCATATATACGTATATCATGCGGTTATTATAGACGGTCGTAATTTCTTATTATTTTGTTAAATATTTTAATATTTAAGTTATATAATTTCGTGACGTTTTACCAGAGATCTTAAATATCTTTTAGTGTATAATGTAAGCTCTTTGGTTTTACGGCATCATGCATGTTTATTAGTTATTACAAATCAGAGTTTTCTGCGCGCAATGTTTTTAACAAAACATTGTTCAATGCCTGTCGCGTGGTTCGATTATTGCGTGACGCTTTAGTTCCATTTTGCGCCCGCCAGAGTGACAAGAGGCGCCACTAGCGAGCGGTTTTTGTTGACTATGCGCCATTGTTTAACATAGGAAGTTCGCGAGTTGATGCCTTAAATGTAACGATAACTTCTAAAATACCACACCAAAGAATAAAAGAATGTAATAATTTTGTACTACATTAATCCAGGTAATGTAAAAATCAATTATTAGCAAATATTACGGTACTTTATCTTATTTTAAGCACATAGAAGAGACGACGCAGACTGAGGTTGGCGTTTTATTGTCTTTTATGTGATTCTGTGCAATCATAGATGTTGGACGGGACTCCAGTCACTCCAGTATTAAGGTTTAACAGCATAGAAACTTGTAGATTATCGAATTACTGCTATATCTTCAGTATGTATAGAAACTCAAAGGTAAAATTTTAAAACCCTATATTATATTGCTTTTTATTTTTAAATAAATCAACAAATAAACACTGGTGCGGCTGGTCAGAGCAGCTAAGTCCTGTCAGAACTGCTAGCTAAAAGATTTTAGAGCTTACAAGCCCTTGGAAACACAGAAATGATATACATTACTTACACCATGGTTATCGCTCCACATTTCTTCGACCGTTTCAATGATAAAAAACCGTTAAAAATTCTTAACTTTTTCTATAAAATTTCCGCGCATGTTCCTTTCCATTTCACTTGATTTTTGAAAACATGTCCTCAATTTTTTAATTATTTCTATTAGTTTTTCATGTTATTCATAATGCTTCCCTTGATAATTACCGCTCGCTGGTGGCGCCGCCAGCGGCAAAAAATTGTAAACAGCGGAGTTTGTTTACTTTTTTCCTTTCTCGCGTTCAACAATCGAAAATTACACCACGCGACAGACATTGAACAATGTTTTGTTAGAAACATTGCGCGCAGAAGACTCTGTTACAAATAAAATTTTTATCTGAGACAGTTCCAAAATCTGACCAGTTCACATTCAGATTTATAAGAGTGATTGAATTTTTATATTTAATGTATAAATATAAATAATATATTTATTATTATAGTACCTGTTCAAAGCTGTTCATAATTTTCGTTAGCTTTTATTGTAATTATAATTAAATTATTTATTTTTTTTTTCATTTATTTATTTTAAACTTTTACTTGGTTGTACAGGACAATCATATATATGTATAGTAAATTATATATTTTAATAGAATGTCATAATAACAGTTACATTATATAGGCTAGCTGGGCAGCCTATTAGCATTAGCAATAACTTTTAAATAACTATAAATAAGGCTGGTTTCAAAACTGATGTATGGTCTCTTATTTTTGGTCTCATGTTAACTTTAAAAATATTTTTTAATGGAACAGTATCGACAATTGATTTTAAAGTTTCTTGATAGAGTATAATAAAGATAATTACAAGACATAAATAATACATTATTATATTTAAATATATTAGAGCGTATGTAAAGATTAATTTTGTTTGTGAGATGTTAATAGCACATTAAATCTCATTTCCTTGATATCTTGATATGATATAATCATTGTTGATAGATCGCTTCCTCACAGCGCACCAGTCACCGATATGTTTGATGCCACCCGCCGCTAATCTACGCATTCCTCGCGGTGTTTGCTCACATGGCGCGCGCTGACAAATGTTCGCCCCATTTGTCGACCGCCCCCAGCCCTTGTCGGCGCGAGACCCGGACTAAACCCCAGCACAACGCTAAACGATTGCTTCCTAACTTCCGCATTTCGAGACGGCAGCTTAGTATACTGCATGGAACTATAATGCCTATATGATATCATTTTAACAATTAAGTCTCATATGAGTCATATATGACACTCATGTCTATTTAATAAATTAATAATATAATATATAAGGATAAAAAATATTAATATATATACAAATTATATGTCTATTTATAATATTTATTTTAAACATCCCCATATAATATTTTATTAAAAAAGGAGGAATAAGAACAAGATATTGCAATTAATTAGAGAGATCGAGAGAGTTTTAATTTTTGACAAAATTAATACTTCGAAATCATATATATCGTTGATCCTTTCTGCATCTGCATGTTTATTAAATAATTCATGAATCTATTATCTATTGTGCATTTACGAACAGAGACCTATATCAGATTCGTCGTGACAAAAAAATTGGCCGAAAATAAAAATCTGGAATATATATTTGAATTACATGCGGGGTTTTAATTTTTTTTTTTTTTTTCAATTGGCGCGAACTTTGTCAAGATTTGAAAACTTGCGGAGCTGTCAGCTGACTTAAATGATAAAAAGAGGTCGACGAGGTTGAATTGTTCATGTTTTTCTTAAAAAATATTGAATCATGAATAAGTTCCGACAAATTTTCAACAATAAGAGACTTTCAGTCATTGGTATGATTCACGTGGGAGCTTTGCCAGGTAAAACTTTCTGTCCTGTTCCTTAATTTGTCCTCCAGCTCCATTTATGCATTGTTCTTATATATGTATAGGATAAATTTATTCTATAAAATATGCATATCGAATCTATTATAGCTCTGTTAATTAAGTGACAGTAATATGTTAATACATACAAAAATTAAAATCTTGCATATTTCAGGTACACCCAGCTACCAAGGGTCAGTAAATGAGTTGATTGATCAAGCTTGTTTGGAAGCAGAGATCTATCAAAGTTGTCAAATTGTAAGCAACAATTAATATATTTTAAACAACCTTGTTTATATTTATAAATTTATTTACATATATTTAAGGTGTTTTCACATATTCGAAAATCGCTACAGAGTTCTGTAGCAATGCCGTAAGCCTTTCACATATTCTCGATCGTCTGCGGCAGCTGCGGCGGAAAATCATGTGAATGCCGTAGCAAAATCAAACTCATCTTGATTTTGCTACGGAGTTCCGTAGAACGTGCCGCAGCAGCTGCAGAAGATTGCGAGGTGCAGCTACGGTGCACCGCAGCAAAACCAACACATTTGCTACGGAGTAGCTACGGCGTGTTTCCGTAGCGATTTTCGAATATGTGAAAACACCTTAATATTTATTCAGAGCTGCGCATGTCTATATTATACTCTGGTCTGACTATATATATATATATATATATATATATATATATATATATATATATATATATATATATATATATATATATATATATATATATATATATATATATATATATATATATATATATATATATATATATATATATATATATATATATATATATATATATATATATATATATATATATAGGTAGTCACATGCCATATATGCATGTTTAAAATATAAAATAAATATGAAAAATTATTCTAGCTTTAAGGGTAAGGTAACGCCACCAATGTTAAAAAAAATCCCTCTCACAAAAATTCTGAAAAAAATTTAAAATGTTCTCCTCTACACTCCCTATCAGTAGCTAAAATATCAGGTATACAAATACTATCTAGTTTTTGAGTTATGAATTTTTAAAGTTGACCAATTTAACATGGGAGTTTCATTTCTTCATGTTAAAGTAGTCAACTTTAAAAATTTATAACTCAAAAACTAGATCGTATTTGTATACCTGATATTTTAGGTACTGATAGGGGGTATAGAGGAGAACATTTTAAATTTTTTTCAGAATTTTTGTGAGAGGGATTTTTTTTAACATTGGTGGCGTTACCTTACCCTTAAGGGTATATAAGATAAAATACACGAAACATTGATTATTGTAGTCCCATTTGATTGACATGTAAACCTTTATAGCAATCTCATAATAATTCTGATTTTTTTTTAGAGACAGTTCTTAGTACCAAAAATATATAGAAAAAATTTCAAAACAATCGCTCAACCCGATTTTTTTAAAATAATTTATTATGGTTTTTAGGTCTCCATGGGAAAGCCCTATACTGGAAATTTAAAAAAAAATCATTTAAAAAAATTGAATCGTCCAATTGTTTTGAAATTTTTTCTACATATTTTTGGTGCTAAGAACTGTCTCTCAAAAAAATTTCAGAATTATTATGAGGTTGCTAAGGTTTACATGTTAATCAAATGGGACTACAACAATCAATGTTTCGTGTTATCTTACCCTTAATTTCAAAATAAAATTTCTTTTTGCAAGTTGATTATATAATATAATGTCGCTAAATTATATGGAAGGTATTTGGCCATGAGACAAATGTGTACACGGACCCATTAACCCGGACAACTATAATATTTTATATATTTTTCCCAACAATGAATACGGCACATCTCAGCAGGCTGCTTGTGTTTAGGACGCAGTGCTGCTGGAGAATATGCACGATATTCCGTATGTGAGGGCGGCTGAGTTGCAGCCAGAGACGACTGCGATAATAACCAGAGTGTGTACGGAGGTCAGAAAGGTTCTCTCCCCTTCAGCACCTTGTGGAGTCCAAGTGAGTCTCTTAATATACATTTCCACTCAAGACAACAAATGAAACCTTTGATAAGATTCTTATTTGGAAATTAACACAATAATATTGTCTATGAAATAAAACTATCATGTTGGCTATTTTTTCTTACTTAGCTACTTAGAATGATTAGCAAAAGATGGCAATTATTAGTTCTAACACTTTTACTTGTGATAGGCAACAATACATGCTTTTAGTTAACTAATTCTTACGGCAGATGACTATATACGTATATCAATAGCTTACAAAAAGGCTATTGATGTTTAATTTCTTGTTAAAAGAAGTGTAAATAACAATATTGAGTGTAGATAATGAACCCAGTTCAGGGTTTACAAAGGTTTCATTGATAAGCTGTGTTGCAGGTTCTGGCTGGAGGCAACAAAGAGGCGCTAGCTGTAGCCTCGGCAGCAGGTCTGCAATTTATCAGAGCAGAGGGCTTTGTATTCGGCCATGTCGCTGACGAAGGATACATTGACGCTTGCGCTGGCTCTTTGCTCCGATATCGAAAGCAAATTGATGCTGAACAAATCTTGATTTTTACCGACATAAAGAAAAAGCACAGGTATATTAAATAATTGAAAATTGTATTTTCTTAAAAATACATGATATACAGTAACTAAAGAAAAAATATACTATGATGGATGGCTAGTAAAAAATTAAACACGTTTAACACAATATAGGTATTCAAAAGATGGGTACTTTGTATTATTATTTTCACCACTAAACACTAATAGCCTTGCTTCTTTGTGTTTTTCACATGTGATACTACCTTTTAATTTTCCTCAGCTATTCTAACTCACCGATAGGTCCATATGATATAGTTATTTACAGCTCTGAAAATCCTCTATATATATATATATATATATATATACAGATTTAATATGAGATGTTCATTCACAGTGCCCATGCCGTGACGTCGGACGTGAGCATTGAGGAGACGGCTCATGCCGCACAGTTCTTCCTTTCTGACGGTGTCATAGTGACGGGGTCCGCTACGGGACAGCCGGCAGACTGCAATGAGCTGAAGAGTGAGTACCTGCAGAGAGAAATACGTTGGATCACACAAGTAGTAAAGTTAAAACAGAGAGGTTCAGTGATGTTCAGGTTGCTCAGCTTCAAATTAGGAATACAATATTATGAAATTTCCAAAGATGTAATATTTTTTGTAACAAATCTTATTACAGTAAAATTACTATTTTTTTAAATATTAGTTTCATTTATAATCTGATTTATTTTCAGTATTTTCTCTTAAGCTTTAAAACAAACAACTTGAAACAACTGATTGGAAAACAAATTACAAGTACAGTACACATAAGATTTTAATCAAGATAGAAAGACAAATAATGAAATTATGGTGTGATCACAAGTTTTATAAAAGTGAGCTAAAATCTCTGTAGTGCAACGAATTCTATCATTTCTCCAGGTGTGAAGGAGAGTGTTTCTCTGCCAGTGCTGGTTGGGTCTGGGACATCACTACATAATATCAGAGAATATGCCAAGCATGCTGACGCTGTCATAGTGGGCACCAACTTCAAAGTTGACGGAAGGTAATGCAAAGTTATGTAAGTTAATTAATAAAAAAATTAACATTGTCTGCTCTTATTTTTAGGTGGCAGAATAGTGTGGATAAAAACAGAGTGATGACATTTATGGAAGAAGTAAAAAAATTGTAATAAATCAGAAATAAAAAAAAAATATATGTAAAAAAACAAAACAAAAAAAGTGTGAAAGTGTATCATGTACTGATGCTTCTTTTTAGAAAAAAGCATTTTTTTTTTCTTCTAATTGTAAGTATTAAAAGCGTATTAGTATCACAAAAATAAAATACAAAATATTCAATGATCAGAAGCTTTATAGCCCTGTGAGTAACGGCAGTACAAATTGACTCACTCTGGTCTCATGCAGGGTGAATCTCCTCAGGGTTCAAGTGTGCTATGAAGCGTAGTCGCATTTGCAGGGCCGGGCGTAGCTTACGGATTACTCCCTCCACCTCAGACTTCATCATATCCCCAACAAACATGTACTTGATGTGGTAGCTGTAGCAAAGTTAAGGAAACCACCATCGCTCGTACAGTATTTAATCATTTATAATGTATTATATAGATTTAAGAAAGAATAAGCATTATTTTAAGATAACACTTCTGGGATATTTGCTTTAATTTTGCAGTTAAAAATATAAAATACACTGTATTACTATGGCACAAGTTGCTACATTTTGTTGCTATTTCTTATTTTCACTTATTTCACTGCAACCTGGCCAATGCATGCAAATTTACACATTCACTACGTTTACATGACAGTGTTTGATACATATTCGTTAATAACGGATAATTTTATTCTTATGAACCGTCGTCAACGGATCCGTGTGAAACACTGTCATGTAAACGTAGTGACAGTTGCTAAAGATAAGGATACAGCAGGTCGCAGATAGGGTCCATGTACTTGAGGTTAGCAGTGGTCTTGTCCACCTGCTCCAACATCTCACACAACCGGACAGTCAGCTCGAGCAGTCGCTCTGTTGTGAACCGCTGCAGGAACGGACCAATCACGTGGCAGGCAAACAACAGCTGCTCCTCGGTCCGTACCACGGGTTGTAGCTGCTCTTTAACAAACCTGTGGACAATAAGAAGTTGTTGATTTAATCATAATATCTGTTGCACCATCAAATCAGAGGGAAAAATTTGGATGAACTGTACTGGCATACTTTATTCTGTACTACACAGAAAGTCTTCTGATTTTTATTATAAATTCTTTGTGGATTTACAAGCTAAATTTTTAATTGTATGCACTAAAAGCAACAGTAAAATATTTCCACTGAAGCTAGATAGAAATTCAGTACAATTTAAAAAAAAAACAATAGTGATGGTTATTTGTGCTTTAGTGCTAACATCAGTAAGCCAGGTAAACTCACAGAGGAATTGAGCTGATGTGTCCAGGCCCTGCATGGTGCCACATGGAGTGAGCAAGAGCTAGCGTGTACGAGAATTTGTTCTCCAGCAAACAGTCGTGTGTGCCGGCAAAGTTGAACAGCTGGAAGGGGGAGTTGCGGTAGTTCCAGGTGCCCAGACTCTGAGTCACCTCCACGAGGCGCTCGTTGAGCACCGTCCAATAAGAGTCTGGCATCGCCGCCATGATGAGACCCACAGAGTTGATCCAAAGCTCCATCTGCTGGGGCGGAATCACCGTGTACCTGAAATTTTTTGTCAGTCAGGTGATGAGGCACTAAACTGGTGTCTGAGTTCCAATCAATAGTTCTCTACCACGGTCGAAGAAGTAAACAAATACATAATTCCTTACTTTTCATAACTTATTGGGCTTTTTGTTAAATTGTGGCTCTTAATAAAAATGGAGAAAATTCTTTTTAAATTTTCCATGCCTGTAAATTACAAAGAGAACTATATATTTGATTTGCAACACGTATAAATTTCATTGTTTACAAACATACTAACAGGGTAAAAATAACAATACATACAATGTATACTGTACCGTGGCAGCTAAATGTTATTATTTTCTCATTTATAACTGATTGACCTACCCCTTGGCAATGACGTCAAGCATACAGTTGCCCACCACGTTGGGAGGGGCCGGCACAGCCATCAGCTCCACGCAGGTCACGTAGAGAGCATGAGCAGCCGGGTTGGGGAACTCATTGAACCTCCAATCAGTGGCAGGGAACACAGGCTTGCCGGACATGGCTGTGATTGGTTAAGGAAATTTAAAAAATAGGAATATCATTTTTATTTCAAATTAAATTTATAAATACTGTACTATATTAAAAAAATAAAAAAAAACTTGTTATTTAAACTGTTGATAGAATAGTATTGCATCTATATATGTGAAGTTAATTAATAAGAGCCAAAAAGGCGTTTTACTTGAAATGCTATGAAATAAATAATACAAAGAATTGGGATTGCAGTCAGTATGTATCTGCTATACAAGCAATCAGTGGCGTGCGGTGGGTTTTTACTTAGGGTAATCGCAAAAGAAAATAGACCAGCCCCCACACGGACGGCGCGTGAGCGCCCACCCCTAGCGCGCGAAATTTGTGGATGCCACGCCCCTTTTTAAAAAATTTAAGTACACTTTTAATTGTACGTATTTACAATATATATCAAAATAAACATATCATACATTGAGTCGTGGAATTGAAGATAAAAATCTTATAAATTACAACTTATTATATTTTCTAATAGCTAGTATTCACAAATTAAAAATTAGTATTTTATTCTGGGACAGCAATCAAGGCCCTTAAATAATTAGCAAACAAAATGTACATACAGGATATAAAGTAAAAATGGATTCTGTAAAAATCTCGTCCATTCTGTACGTAATTTTGATAATTATAAATATATATAATATATTATATAACAAATATTTTTCGTATATTTGAAACCATAAAATAACTAAAATTGTCTAACCCTTTTATTAAAACCAGAAAGTATGAATTTTATAAGTCAGATCACTTTAAACTTTTTCTTTTTTTGTTTAAAACAATTAAGTAGGGAGCAAATTTACGTTAAAATTATTTAAAAATCAAAATTATAGAATGCATGCATAATTATAACAAATTAACTTCAGAATCTGCGCGCGAGTTTATTATTATCTTTTGCGCCGACGATCGGAAATCTTCGGCAATTCGAGCAGGTCCGAGAATCGCTACGAGCTGCGATGCAGAATCCTGTGTTATCGGGATAGGCCACCTCCTCTACTACCCCTCTCGCTCTTTGCGTTCCCTGC
Source organism: Siphlonurus alternatus (assembly GCA_949825025.1). Classification (NCBI taxonomy): domain Eukaryota; kingdom Metazoa; phylum Arthropoda; class Insecta; order Ephemeroptera; family Siphlonuridae; genus Siphlonurus; species Siphlonurus alternatus. The sequence goes on from OX463781.1 coordinate 12,105,835, forward strand.
AATAGCGCCGTATGGCTGCACCGCAGCTTGGTCGCGATGCGGTAGAGTGGGGGTATACAGGAAACGCGCGAACTTATAAGAAACGTTTGAAAAGAATTTACTGCATCTTGATGTCGCGAATGTATCAAAAGACACAGTTTCTCTACAAATGCAATAAAAAAACGTTTTTCGTCAAAAACCCAGGGCAACCGGCGGTTATTGCGATTACATGGACCGCACGCCACTGCAAGCAATGAATGGTTTAGAAGCATTTAGCTACATGTTCCTACAATGGGTTCATTGTCAGAGAAGGATACTGTCAACCAGCCTGCCGACCAGGTGGATGTAGTACTCAAGGTCGGGGCTCCAGTTAAAGTCATCTGCCTGGCGCAAGTACGCTTGGTACGGCTCCGAGAGACTCCAGCCTTGGGGCCGGATGTCTCTCAGTGAGCCAAGCACAGCAGAAACAAGCCGCCGCCGTAATGCAGGCCGCTCTCGCAGTTTGTGCTCAAAGTAATGCAGCGTGTTGTAAAGGTATGTCACCGGCCGGTCTGCAATCAGAGAAGGTTCAACAGTGACTTCCTGCTACAGGAAATTGGGAAATTGCGTGGACATTCTTCAAATATGATTCACTGATTTAAAAAAATTCAAATAATTTAAAATATTAATTACTAATTTGTACAAAATATTTCACTGACAACAAAAACAACAAAAATAATGACAATGCAGCACAGAAACAATAAATGGTTTTCGACCTTATCAGATGAGACCACAGCATCAAACTTTCATGTTTTTTTACAGTTGAAATCCTTTTTCAGGGTACATTACATATTTTTTGTTTTAAGTCTCGTTCATCTAGCCAAGTAGTTGGTTTTAAATTGTAAATTTAAAATTACATACCATGGAATTTGTAGAGGCAGCCTAGGTGTTCTAGAAGAGTTTCCAAAGATTTTGTGACTGGCGGAATCTCTAGATATCGATGAATTACAATATCAAAGACCTGTTAAAAAGAATCAGGATGAGTTATCAAATTTTACATTGCCGTATTTCAGGGCTTACGGGTAGGAAGCGCAGACACACATTCCCGAAGTAGACCGGCAGAGAGTGGTAGGGGGAGGAGGATGTGCCACCGGACTCCAGGATTCCCTCAGGAGCGAACTTCTCAGGGTACTTGCGGTGGAACGACAGATGCTTCTCATGCCTGCAAGACAGTCATGTCAATGAGGTCTTCGAGAGCTTACAGTGAGGAAACTCACCAGTTGGACTGCTTCCAATGCTCAGGAGAGTTCTCCTTGACAAACTCTTGTACTCTGCTACGGAACTCTGCAGCCTTGAGCAGCAATAGTTGGATTATAAAGAAGCAAACCTGGGCCTCACTGCCCTCCTGTGTTCTCAGGGCCTGGGAAACACAAAACAAAACATTTTTGTAAAACAGACAATTTAGTATTTACAGGTGAGAGAATGAGCATGAAAAATTAACTGTAAATTTGTCCAAATAATAAATAGCACAAAGAGTTAAGTCACTTACCAAGCAAAGTACGAGGCGGTCAATGGTAACAATGTTGTACTTCCAAATCATGTCATTGATTGCATCCACGCACTTGTTGACGTGCTGTCCACCTCCCGAGTTGGCAAACTCAAACACCAAATAGTCACAGAACTTTCGCAGATGGGCAGAGAGAGCTCTGGCTCCAATCCTCTCAAGAATCCTGCTCAAAGCAGAACACCATTACAATTCTGAAGACAGAAATATCGAAACAAGAACAAAAACAAATTAAATGTAGCTCTTACTTGTATGCAATAGGGCTGATTCTGTCAGTTTCAAGAATCATTTTCCAGAGCAGGCAGAGGAACAGAGGCGGAGTTCCTTGCACTGAGAAGTGTGCAATGATGTCATTCTCGTTGCTCATAGATGCCCAATTACGGTACTCTTCCTCCACAGCTTTCTGCAAAACAGTGTTCTGAGAGTGGAGGGAAGGCATCAAGTTTAATACGTGCTGCATCATATGGAGATCAACTAATGCTACAGTAATATATTTATTATATTTAAATTAAATTATTTAGATTTAAGAGCACAAAAATAAAAGAATATGATTGCACATATCTCAAAAGAAATTAGCAATCAATTTGTCTCAAGTTTGACTCTTTCATCAACTAGTTTTACTTTTATTAAAATAATTAAAAAAATGCAATCTCATTTAACAATTTTTAATTATTTCTTTAACTACTGTATTAAAAAAATAAAATCACCAAACAAAAACAGTTATTCTAGCGGTAGCAAAACATGCAATTCCTGTATTGTACCTCTAATGCGGTTTTAAATTTGGTGAATTGTTAAATAAAAAAATAACGTCAATTGATTCCGTTACCTTGAGCTGCTGTTTGTTCTCCTTGGGCACGGTGTTTGTGAGGAAGAACTCATTGAGGACGGGGGGAAAACACTGCAGTGTGTGATTGGCCCACGAGTGTGGGGTGTTCTGCATGATGGTGTTGAGGAGCTCCTTACACCAAGCACCAGACAGGGTCTCACAACCTACAATACACACAAAATTTCCGTAAAGAAATAAATAATTCACAAAAACAAAACATCAACAGCAAAAAAAATAATGATAATAATAAAAAAAAAATAAATAAAAAAAAAATAGTACTGTACTGTATTCTTCAAAAAACAGACTACCAATAACTAGAATCTAACAATTGCAATTATTGTTGACAATAATTTGACTTACAAGACCCATTTAAAATCTGAAAAGCTTTTGAAAGATGTGTCTTCAACAATATTGTATTAGTTTTTTAAGATATATGAGTAAGTTGTATTTTGTGTATGGACGATCAACGTAATGTCTTGAGTTTAAAATTGTTGACTTGCTTATATTGTGTTATCAATTGAAAAGCAATAAAGATTATGAGTTATGAAATTATCACCCCATCCTCTCTATTTTCTATAATCTATTTTAATTACATGAAATTAAACAAATTTAAAAATGTAAAGGGCTCATTAATAATGCATTTTAGTGACCTCACCTGTTCCCGTGACATGCATGGACCTGGCCAGGGTAAGCACCAGAGCCCGGTTCAGCTCCTCAGACTCGGCAGACACAAGGGTCTTGGGCTCGCTGAGGAAGCGCGAGAGCTGTGGCTGCACCTCTGCACTGCCCAGCCCCGTGATCAGCCGTAGAGCAGTGCTCTCAACACTGAAAAAAGTCAAAAAAAGGCACATAAAAGGTCAGGCAGAGGCAGGCAGGGAGCCACAATGAGTGTTTTTTTCCTTCTTCTGACAGAGTTATATTTCTCCCCCTCTTCCTATGTACTGAACTTAATCAATGAAAAATTATTTTATAATTTTACCACTTAGAATTCACCACAGCAGTCATAATATTGTAGTTTTTCTTACTGTCTCAAACATAAAGAAGAAAACTGGAGTGCAGGAATGAAAAATAAATATGTGTTGATCATTGTATCAATCTTCTTCACATTTTTATTTTGTGTGCCTTTATGACCTACAAAGAAATTGTTAAAAATCTCACCAGAGGTGTAGCTGCGTCTGGTTGGTCTGGGGTACTGCGGCCAGACTGTGCAGATGGCTTAGCAGCTGCACTCGGTAGTGGGGTTGAATATGGTGCATACGGTAGCTGAACATCTCCAGCAGGGTGTACAGGATGCCCCATGCATGTGACTTGAATACTGTCGGCAGCAGCTGACCTGAAGAAAGATAGGTTATATTTTTTCCTTGTTGGAACATTTTCAAAAATAAAATCTAACTGAATAACTTAAATTTTTATTTGAACTGGTCAAATTTTAAGAAATTATCTGTCCAAAATATTAGCAGCTTTTAAATTATTTTTCTAGGTAAACTCACTGATGAACCCTTTGATGCCGAGCGACTCAATCTCAGTGTAGACTAGTAGTCTACTGTAGGTCTCGACAAGAGCGGGAGCCAGAGCCATGTGTGACTTGGACTGGGCCAGCTTGATGACGTGTGTCACGATGCTGTGTATCAGACTCATCTTAGAGTGCACCGTCAGGGAGTCAAGCACCGCCATGGAGAGAGGAGTGGTGGGACCGTTAGCCATGCTGTTGGCAACGGGTAGGGGCGCCTGGGCCGACTTCTGAGTACCTGAAATAATGCATAGGTATTATAAGCAGTTTTACAAGTAGCTGTTTAAGGTAGAGATAACACGGATCAGCTGGCCCAATGCTAAAAAAATCCCATTCATAAAAATTATGAAAAAAATTTAAAATGTTCTCCTCTACATCCCCTATCAGTAGGTAAAATATCAGGTATACAAAAACGAGCTAGTTTTCGAGTTATTAATTTTTAAAGTTGACTAACTTAACATAGAGAAATGGAACTTCCATGTTAAATTGGTCAACTTTAAAAATTAATAACTCGAAAACTAGCTCGTTTTTGTATACCTGATATTTTACCTACTGATAGGAGATGTAGAGGAGAACATTTTAAATTTTTTTCATAATTTTTATGAATGGGATTTTTTTAGCATTGGGCCAGCTGATCCGTATTATCTCTACCTTAAGAGCAGTTAAAAAAAAAATATATATATTATTATTAGTCTTTTATTAAACACAGAAAGTGTACATATTAACAGCACTAGAAACATACATTATAGAAAAACATTACAATAGAACACATAAAACATACATACAAAACATATATAATAGTTACAGAATAATAGAACAATAGAAAATGATAATAAAACAATATAAAATAAAATAACAGATTATGATACTAACAGCCTGTTACATCATAATAATAATATATCATATATATAATCACATATATAAAACAAAATATGACATAGAAAATAGATAGAATAAAAAACTTATTGCTTCATTGCTATTCAAAATCTATAGACTATATGAAATCTCCCCTGGCATAATCGCTAATAGGCTTAATTCTAGATTTACAGATATTTAAATGATATTGGCTACAATATTCATTACATAATTTACATACACAAAATTGTTCAGCTTTATGATAACCAGAAGAATATATCGATGTTCTCCCTGCTTTTTTACCGATCTGCATTTGTTTTATTTAACTTTTTTACCTATCTGTTTTTTATTTATCAAACTTTTTTACCTATCTGTTTTTATTTTGTCACACTTTTTTACCTATCTGTTTTTGTTTCTTCAAACTTTTTTACCTATCTGTGAAAAAGTGAATTGTTCAGGAGAAGGTTTAAACTGTTTATTTCTTTATTGTTGTGATTATTTAAAAATACACTTAGCTTTTTTTAAAGGTAATAATATTACTCGTTGTAACGATTTTTTTTTTTTTTCAAATTCCGTAAATTTCTCGCGTAAAAAAATATAATCGGGATTCAAAATTCTGCTCAACAAGTTTTATTACTTATTATTACGCGTGTAGATATTAATGAAGTTTACCATACATAATATATAATTATGGTAATTAAGGAACATTAATAAAACAGTAATTGATGATGCATCAATCGGCATATATAGTTATTGTGAATACGAAAAAAGTAATGCTAATTAATTATTATCCTCGGCATTTTTGGTAAAGAATAAAATTGTAACATAAAAGAATTAAATTTATTTTTGTAATATTTATAAAAGGCCATGGGAATAGGGAATTTGACTAAATAAAAAATATAATTACAGTCTTTCAAACGTTAGAATACCCCTGTCAATCATCTTCGGCGTAGTGATTTGTATTCTTCCGACCCATGTTGCCAACAAAATACAAAAAAATAGTTCTTTCACTAGAAAAATAAAGTAGCTGAAAATAAATCAAAGACACTCGATACCTGTTGCATAATAATTGCTAAATTATTGAAACTTCTTTGCAATATTATCTGTCTCGACTTATGTGAAAATCTTCGTAAAATATGAACATATATTTCTGTCCACTAGCTCTATTGAAAATTTTTTAGTGTTGGCTGCCATTTTTTACAGCTGTTGCAGTTGATTGACAGGTCATCCATGAACTATTTTCCATGGGTATTCTAACGTTTGAAAGACTGTATACTTTTTACATTCTAATAAGCAATCATTTAGGATTAAAAATGTATGTATCGATTGTAATTAAGATACTATGCAAACATTTAATTTCAAAGTCACTACAGTATTTTAAAGTTTAACATAATTGAAATTTTTTTTTTTTTTGCATATTTTATAGCCTACAGATAAATAAAACTCCTCAAATTAATAATTATTAATTTATATTAATATCAAACATAATAATATATCAAATTAATAATAAGTATAAATATTATTATATGTTTTGTAACAATTTTTGTATAATATATACAGTAATATAATATAAATGAAACGAAAATTAAATGAAATATTCTTCATGTAGCTTTCGCTGTTCAGTACAAAATATGCTTAATTTATATATATTCTGTGGGGCCATAAAATCTTCTGATGTCCAGTTTCTAATTGTTTTAGCAGACAGGCAGAGTGTATTAGTATACATCATTTCACAAACTTTAAATTACCACTCTCGGTCCTAAGGAAATACTGCCGTTGTACTTGTTTACGTAGCTTTACAGGGCTACTCAATGTTCTACGTTTTGGTGCAGCTGTAACGACAGAGTCTCGAACAAATACTTTTTTTGCATATTTGTCAAGTGAATAAAAATAATTATGAATTTTTTCTCTATCCTTTTCACTCACATTAGCACAGAATTTTAATAACTTTTGGGTGTCCTTCTTTTCACTGTTTTTACACCTAGCTTTCATCACCACTGCAGGCTTGTTGTCAGGTGAAACAATACCAAGTTGTGTCTTCGTTCCAACATATGGTTTCCCCTGCTGGCGAAGATTTTGGTTTGTGAATTATTCAAATGAAAGACGTCTAATATTACTTTTAATTTTTGTTAATTTCTTTTTCATTCTCTGTTAACGTTTTAGAATTGTTTACTTTACGATTAATATTTTGCTCTGCATCTGCCAAGTCTAATAAGGTAACAAAGGAATTTCAAGTATCAGTACATTGTTCTTCAATCGTCAAAACTGACTCGGCTTGTTCAGAGCTCCGACCACTAGTGCTTGGTCCAATCTCCATACTCTGAGAAGCTGTAAAAACAACAAATTGTTACTATTGCGATCATTATTATTACGTAATTCACTCTAATGAATGTAAATATTACTTAGTTAATAATAGAATATAAAATTCTTACCTATTTCAATCCTTATTTGCATGTAGACTCAGAAGAAAAGCAGAAATAAACGTCGCACGAGGTTTGTTTTGGTCTGTCAGCTGATTGTTCCGGATTGTTCTTATTTAATTTAAATTATAAAAAAGCCGCGAAACACTCTGAAATTTTAACAGCTTACGTACGGTGGTGCACTCTATATTTTTCCGCGATAAAATTTTTTTTTTCAAATTGACAGATAGGTAAAAAAGTTTGAAGAAACAAAAACAGATAGGTAAAAAAGTGTGACAAAATAAAAACAGATAGGTAAAAAAGTTTGATAAATAAAAAACAGATAGGTAAAAAAGTAAAATAAAACAAATGCAGATCGGTAAAAAAGCAGGGAGAACATCGATATATATATATTATATATATATATATATATATATATATATATATATATATATATATATATATATATAGTTAAAATGTGATATACAAAATTGGCCAACATGACATACATATTTTAAAGGGCTTAATTTTGTTTCAAAGTGCTAATCAAGTATAATATCTTTACCTAAGATAGTATCCACTAAAGCTGCCATTGGACGAGTAAAATATTCTTGATTTGTAGAATAAGCATTGCAGAGGAGTGCAATACGATAGTCAGACCCCATGCAGAGTCCTGGGTTATTGGGCATCACAAGATGCTGTAGAAATCTGAAGAACAAAACACTCCAAAGTGTTAATGTTTTTAAATACTGTTAAGTAAAATACATATTCACATATTTAGGCAAGATATATTTTCAGTTACTTTAATTACTGTATGTATTATTTTCATGATTGGTACTCACTCGTGGTGGACCTTGAGGGCATGGGGTATTGGACGTTGAACGTTAATGTGCTCAAGTTGGGCCTTCTTGAGTAGGTGGATCCAGATACTGGTGACGGCCATCTGGTGCGTGCACATGGCCTTGTTGTAGTCAGGCACCGGTAATGGCTCCTTCTCAGGGTAAAGCAGGTCATAGAGCCGCAGCACTGGCAGGAAGGTCGTCAGCTGCAGCGGAGAGAGCATGTTAGCACAAGTAAAACAGAATAAGTCAATTCACTTACAGGGTTTCTTTGTATGCTGCCTGAAATAAACTGAAGGAGAACCCACATCAGATGGTCTCTTCCCTTTCTCAAGTCTCTCACAGCAAGCTGAAAACAACAGTTTTTAATAGTTATTTGTTAGCATTTTTAGTAGATGAATAATAGTATGTGAAGACAGGATACGAACACAAGTGATAAAATAGTAAATTGAATTTAAAAAGCTAAAAATTTGTGATGCTGTATCATGTATTTAGATTTTAGAAAAAGTGCAAATGGCAATGAAATTCTGTGTTCATGAATTTTAATTACAGTAGAGAAGAAGTACTGAAGTAAAATGCATGTTTAAATACTGATATAATAAATTTTCAGTTAGTTTCAGCACTATTATTTGTTTTCCTCTGTATATTATGACTGTATCATTGAAGAGATGCTTGGTATTGTACTCTTTAAAAACATTAGTGAATAAATTTTGTCAGAGTATTAAATTTATATTAACCTTGTCGTGCAGGGCAATAACAATGTTTGGGAAGCTGGCAAACTGGAAGAGCACAAAGTAGATGAGCTGTGAAGAGAGGTGCAGCCAGAGCCAGTGAGAGGTGGCCGCCACGTTAGCCTCGTCTTGGGGAGGTGAGCCGGCCTCAGGCGACGCCCCTTCCCCCTCTGAGCGCTCCATAGCTGCCAGCACAAGTTCCACCAGCTGTTCCTCAAGCGCTACACACCGCTGCTTCTGCTGCTCAAATCAGACATTAGAATGGATATTAATACTTTTATAGGTTAGGTCTTTAAAACAAATTACCTGTTTCTGCAGTCCAAGCATGGAGCAGACCATGTCTCTGGAGTAAGGTTGCTCCAGGACATATCTCAGCAGCCTGGTCTGTGGCTCCAGCAGCTCACGGTCATAAGGCAGGCTTCCTTTAAGTGAAAGCTTTAGTGTGGCCGAGTCTAGTCGCCAGGGGTTCACCAGGTGATCAGCGTAGCCCGAGTGCTCAACCACCGGCAGCATGCGAGCCTGGCCAATGATGCTCACCATCTGGGCTAGTGGACGAAATCCTTCCACAAACCCAGAGAGCAGGTTTGCAAGTTTCTGTGACAGCAAAAAGAGGTTACTGTATGTGAAGATTACTATGCACACAAAGCTAGCCCATTATTTAAATATTTTAAATATCAATATGACTAGGGCAGGAGGAAGGAAGGGGGAGGGGGGGATAATAATAAAATCACATTAAAAAAAATGCAGAACTAATAAAGGAAACACTACTGTAATACAGTATAAAAACAAGAAAAACTTCATAAAACTTAGTTAATACTGTACATATTACTGCACAAGTCAGTAGTGATCAGTACAGTATACTGTAGTTAAAACTTAGCTTACCCAGTGGGGCCAGTTTTTGTTGTCTGGGTATGCCTTCTGTATCTCTGTGACGATGAAGTAGCCAGGCAGTAGACAAGCATTACGGTCGAAAATGTACTCAATCACATTTTCCAGAGCCTTGAGCTGAGGCAGGACTGAGGCGTTGAGACGAGCGGGGATGCTCTGAGCCTTCTCTCGACAAGCCTTCATCACCACTCGCACTCCCTGTGTATGATACAAGATTAATGTAAAGCAAATACAGTAACTAAGATTTTCACTATCGTCTGATTTATCTTTACCTTATAATCAACACCTCCAATTATTCGTCTAATCAGCTGGAAGCTCTCTACCCAAAAATCTTCTCGCTGGTATTGAAGTTTGTCACAAACCATCGTAGACTCGCACACCATTCTAAAACATTAACAATCATGGCAGTTAAAAATTAGCTGTTCTGCACCTCAATATGCGCAGTTACTGCAGGTATTTATACTGCATTCACATACTTGGAACGTAATACGGCATTCATGCCACAGGACGCCGTAGCACACTTATCTCCGTAAGAAAATCAAGCCAAATCATGAAAATCGCGAATATGTGAACGCGTCTTAATAATGTACCGGTAAACCAGCTCAATTATCGGTACAAATTTCTCAAACTCTTGATGCTTTCCATCTCTTTATTTATGCATACTCAAAGAGAGTAATATTTTGTCTGCAAAGCATGATATATGCAAACCAGTACAATATGTATTATATAATGTATTCTATAGCATTTCTAGCACTGGTTATACATACCTTGCTGGCAAGACACCGTGCGTAACGAGTCCCTCAAGCAAGCACAGCAGCAGCTGTAGACGGCTAAGGTTGGTGGTAGCAGCTGCTAGGTTAAGAAAGTGCCTCACGCCTGCTTCTTGTTGGTCAGGAGGCAGACCGCTGAGCGCTGTCCGAAGCTCTTCGCCCAATGCAGTGACCTTCTCGCGCTCTCGCTCTGGTCGGTGGACCACATAGCAGCCAAAAGCCTCTTCAATGGCCTCCACACGCTAAAAATCAAGTCGATGTTATAAGCCATATAATGAATTTTGGGTAAAAGATTCATATTAAAAATATACATTGATAAAACGAATGCATGAGCTTACCAAAATTTCGTTCACAATATTGGAAATCTGAACTTCTGTTCCCATTTTTTCTTTTTTTTTATCACAGGACCTGACGCCCCACAAGTTTTAAACCGGCTCTAAGATGACAATGTTGTAGGCAATTGCAATGCCTTCACATTTATTTTGACAAATATACATTTAAATACTTAAATTTTATACGAAACATATCATAAAATCTGTATAAACGCAGATAAATGGACAGATTGGAGACAGCATTTACCGGGTAGTCCGGGTATCGAAATGACAGCAAAAATCAGCGCCTGCGTCGATCTCTTCTTGCCTAGTAGTCCCGAGACAGGCCTGTGTTAATTCATGGACGGTCAAAATAGTTCAAAATATGTACACTTCAACGGAGAGCGCTGCAGTACTAATCAAAAAAGTAGAGGTGCCAATCACATAAAATATTCCTAAAATTGTGAACTCACATTTAAAGGCCATAATAATTTTTATTTGGACAAGTATATTACGTGTAAAAAATAGACTATTATTTGCAGTTTTATCAAAAAAATTAAAATACAATTTAAACAATATTAAAAAATATTTTAGTTCTCATTTTTATGTTGGCACCAACGTTAATTTCAAAATTCGCCGCGCAAAATTGTAAAAAGACGATCGCAACTGTTAGTACGGTGGCGCTCTGAGAGCATTTGCGTCAATAATTGGAACTACGCTGCAAGATATCCCACCAAATCGCTTAGTGCAAGGCAAGAATCTATCGACGCAGGCGCTGGCAAAAATCCAAAAATGTCAACAAAGTAAGCAACGCCATCTCATGAGTATCTACAGAAACTTATCTGTGCGGCGCAAATGGTGCCTTTTTTCAAAAAATTTTTTTTTTTTTTTTTTCATTTTAAATAAACATGATACATTTCATTTATACAAAAAAACATTTATACCTCAATGAGCTAAAGCTCGAGAAGAGGAATGAAAATTTTGTTTCATCTGGAAAAGAAACATATGATGACAGAAATATTTCACTACATAATTAACAATAACAATTTAGTTAAGAAAAAAAGTTGATGTAGCTTATTCATATAAACACTATAAGTTTGGATTATAATATATTAAACAAATAGTCAAAACTAACACAAAATTGATACATAAATTACACATGTTTTAAAAATAGTATTATATTGATTGAAAATTAAATATTATCAAATCAATAGTTATTTAGTATACTCAGATTGTATATTATAATAAGGTTTTATAATTTTTTTTTTTTTTTTTTACAAGGATACACCCCTAAGAGCTTACAGCTCGCGGCGGGGTACTGGGTAGGGATAAGGTAGGGAACGGATAGTGGCCACGGCCTGCATGCTTACGCGTCCAAGCATTCGCTGAGGTGAGACTGAGGGAACCGTGGAAACCCTTGTCCAAAAATTAGAGTAGTGGTCATGATTTGACCACCTAAAATGAGTGGTCAGACCACTAGATTTAGTGGTAGGACCACTAAATTTAGTGGTAGGACCACTAAATCTAGTGGTAGAGCCTACCCACGAGAAAATAAGCGTGAAAATTGGAGTCAAATTCACTCGCGCATATTGACTCCAATTGACCCAAATTTGGCCCCTCGTTTATGTCAATATGCGCGAGTGAATTCACGTGTATTGAATCATTTTGGTGCAGATTGGCTCGTATATATTGACGTATTTTCACGTATTTTGACAAATATTGGCGTAAATGCCGGCCCAAATCCTTCGTTCGGCCTCACGTACTTTCAGATATATTCACATATATTGACTCACCTATTTTCACCTATATTAACCCAAAATTGGCCCCTTTTATGCGTGAATATGCGCGAGTGAATTCACGTGTATTGAAGCATTTTGGTGCAGATTGGCTCGTATATATTGGCGTATTTTCACGTATTTTGACAAATATTGGCGTAAATGCCGGCCCAAATCCTTCGTTCGGCCTCACGTACTTTCAGGTATATTCACATATATTGACTCACCTATTTTCACCCATATTAACCCAAAATTGGCCCCTTTTATGCGTGAATCTGAATGAGTGGATATTTCACGAATATTCACCCACTTTCACCTCTGTTGACCTGCATTGCCCCCCGTACTTGTTTCACTCATTCTCACGCTTTTTGACGCACTTTCACCCATTTGTCAACCAATTTTTTCCATACAGTCCCCTCATGCATATTGACGCATTTTGACATATTTTGACATATTTTCACTCATTAGTCAACCAATATTTTCCATACAGTCCTCTCATGCATATTGACGCATTTTGACATATTTTGACACACTTTCACCCAACAGTCAACCAATTTTTTCCACAAAGTCCCCTCATGCATATTGACGCATTTTGACATATTTTGACGCACTTTCACCCATTTGTCAACCAATTTTTTCCACAAAGTCCCCTCATGCATATTGACGCATTTTGACATATTTTGACGCACTTTCACCCATTTGTCAACCAATTTTTTCTATAAAATCCCCTCATGCATATTGACGCATTTTGACATATTTTCACGAAGTTTCACGCTTTTACCAACCAAATTTTTACACCAAGTCCGTTCATGCATATTGACACTTTTTGACATATTTTGACGAACTTTGGCCCTTTTACTAACCAACTTTTTCCATAAAGTCCGTTCATGCATATTGACACTTTTTGACATATTTTCACGAATTTTCACGCTTTTATGGAACAAATTTTTTCCACAAAGTCCCCTCATGCATATTGACGCATTTTGACATATTTTGACGCACTTTCACCCATTTGTCAACCAATTTTTTCTATAAAATCCCCTCATGCATATTGACGCATTTTGACATATTTTCACGAAGTTTCACGCTTTTACCAACCAAATTTTTACACCAAGTCCGTTCATGCATATTGACACTTTTTGACATATTTTGACGAACTTTGACCCTTTTAGTAACCAACTTTTTCCATAGAGTCCGTTCATGCATATTGACACTTTTTGACATATTTTGACGAACTTTGGCCCATTTACTAACCAACTTTTTCCATAAAGTCCGTTCATGCATATTGACACTTTTTGACATATTTTCACGAATTTTCACGCTTTTATGGAACAAATTTTTTACAACAAGTCCGTTCATGCATATTGACACTTTTTGACATATTTTCAAGAACTTTCACATAAGTATCGATCAAATTTTGTTATTAAGTTCACTCATGCATATTATACATAACGCATTTTTACACATTTTCACGCACAACAGCATACATTTCTCGTCATAGGCTAGCTCACCGAACCGTTGAAGTTAATGCAGTTCCATAGCCTCGTCAGTCCATCGATACCTGAAATGTGCAAAGAATCCACAAAGAAACACGCTCGCAAATTTCTTTCACAATGGAAATTGTTCTCACTTGCCACACCACAATTAAAAATGAAGAGCAAAATAAAAATAACAATTATAAGTATTATTACAAACAGAAATATATAGGCATACAGTAAAATGAGGCCTCTAATAAAACTTTTACTATAGGGTTGAATATTATAACAATAAATTTTCACTGATTATTCCCTCTAGGCTTGAATAATTTAACTGAAAAATAATTTAATTATCATAATATAGGGCCAAACTTTAACTGTTTCAATTTAACCATCATAATGAGCGAATTCATATTCCTCATAATAGTAATTTTTTTAAATAAGGAACTAATTTTACTTATCTGATATACGACTTCTCGTGTTTTAATCTTCTTTTTCTCATCTTGAATACACGACTAAACATCCGATTCTGACATTTTGTAAACACGTGCCGTACGGCCGGAGGGAACTCAACATCGCATTATCTATTTTTTCATCATTAAAAATGCGGAAAACTTGCAAATTTTAACATTGGACAAACGAATGATTACCTAACTTCACTTTAATTAACAATTTAATGTTCAGGAACAAGTAAAACTTCACTTAAACACCTCATAAACACCACAATCATGAAGCTTCCACGCACCTCTAGCTATGTCGCCATCTTGTATAGCTACCAACCGCCAAGTCGAATGACCGGAAGTTCCCCCACTTTCAATTCTTGAACAATTTTTTTACGAAGTCTATTCACGCACATTGGCACTTTTTGACATATTTTCGCGAACTTCCACGTATTTACTAACCAAATTTGTCTACAAAGTCCACTGACGTATTTTGACCCATTTTGACATATTTTCACGAACTTCCACGTATTTACCAACCAAATTTTTCTACAAAGTCCATTGACGTATTTTGACCCATTTTGACATATTTTCGCGAACTTCCACGTATTTACTAACCAATTATTTCTACAAAGTTCACTGACGTATATTAACCCATTTTGACATATTTTCACGAACCTCCACGTATTTACTAACCAAATTTTTCTACAAAGTCCATTGACGTATTTTGACCCATTTTGACATATTTTCACGAACTTCCACGTATTTACTAACCAAATTTTTCTACAATGTCCCTTGACGTATTTTGACCCATTTTGACATATTTTCGCGAACTTCCACGTATTTACTAACCAATTATTTCTACAAAGTTCACTGACGTATATTAACCCATTTTGACATATTTTCACGAACTTCCACGTATTTATTAACCAAATTTTTCTACAAAGTCCACCAACGTATTTTGACGCATTTTGACATATTTTCGCGAACATCCACGTATTTACTAACCAATTATTTCTACAAAGTTCACTGACGTATATTGACCTATTTTGACAGGCGAATGGACTTTGTAAAAAAAGGTGTTATCTTCCATAAACCGACTTTGTGGGAAGATTTGGTCGATAAACGTGTGAAAATGCTTGAAAAAGTGTAAAAATAGGTGAACTTGCATGAACGGACTTTGTGGAAAATGTTGGTTAGTAAAAGGGTCAAAATATGTCAAAAAGTGTCAATATGCATGAACGGACTTTGTATAAAAATTTGGTCGATAAAAGAGTGAAAGTTCGTGAAAATATGTCAAAAAGTGTCAACATGCATGAACGGACTTTATGGAAAAAGTTGGTTAGTAAAAGGGTCAAAGTTCGTCAAAATATGTCAAAAAGTGTCAATATGCATGAACGGACTAAATGAAAAAAGTTGGTTAGTAAAAAGGTCAAAGTTCGTCAAAATATGTCAAAAAGTGTTAATATCCATGAACGGACTTTATGGAAAATGTTGGTTAGTAAAAGGGTCAAAGTTCGTCAAAATATGTCAAAAAGTGTCAATATGCATGAACGGACTTTATGGAAAAAGTTTGTTAGTAAAAGGGTCAAAGTTCGTCAAAATATGTCAAAAAGTGTCAGTATGCATGAACGGACTAAATGAAAAAAGTTGGTTAGTAAAAGGGTCAAAGTTCGTCAAAATATGTCAAAAAGTGTCAATATGCATGAACGGACTTTATGGAAAATGTTGGTTAGTAAAAGGGTCAAAGTTCGTCAAAATATGTCAAAGAGTGTCAATATGCATGAACGGACTTGGTGTAAAAATTTGGTCGGTAAAAGGGTGAAAGTTCGTGAAAATATGTCAAAAGGTGTCAACATGCATGAACGGACTTTAAGGAAAAAGTTGGTTAGTAAAAGGGTCAAAGTTCGTCAAAATATGTCAAAAAGTGTCAATATGCATGAACGGACTTGGTGTAAAAATTTGGTCGGTAAAAGGGTGAAAGTTCGTGAAAATATGTCAAAAAGTGTCAACATGCATGAACAGACTTTAAGGAAAAAGTTGGTTAGTAAAAGGGTCAAAGTTCGTCAAAATATGTTAAAAAGTGTCAATATGCATAAACAGACTTGGTGTAAAAATTTGGTCGGTAAAAGGGTGAAAGTTCGTGAAAATATGCCAAAAAGAGTGAATTTAAATTGTGTCAAATTAGCTGAAAGTACTTCAAAATGAATGAATTTACTTCATATTAATTGTAGAGCAATAAATGCGTGAAAATGCTTGAAACTTTATCAAAATGGGTGAGTGAAAATAAGTCAACAGGCATCAATGTAGGTGAAGTTCACACCAAATTAGAAATACTTGGATATACGTGAAACTGCGTGAATCTGTACGAGTCAATTGTGTGAAAATATGTTAGTATATGTCAAAATGGGTGAGTGAAACTGCTTGAAATTCACCTATTTTGATAAATAGCTGAAAATTTGTCAATATGCTTGAATGAAGCGTCAATCTACATGAGCCATACTTCAATATATTTCAATGTATGGGAATATGGGTGAGATTTTCACCCATATTGACGAATTATTCACGTTTTTTTTCTCGTGGGTAGTGGTAGTGGTCAGACCATGTGGTAGCCTTAGTGGTAGGACCACTAGACTAAGTGGTAGGACCACTAGACTAAGTGGTAGGACCTAAGTGGTAGTGGTCACACCAAGTGGTAGCTTTAGTGGTAGGACCACTAGACTAAGTGGTAGGACCTAAGTGGTAGTGGTCAGATCTAGTGGTAGTGGTCAGATTAAGTGGTAGGACCTAAGTGGTAGTGGTCAGATCTAGTGGTAGTGGTCACATCAAGTGGTAGCCTTAGTGGTAGGACCACTAGACTAAGTGGTAGGACCTAAGTGGTAGTGGTCAGATCTAGTGGTAGTGGTCAGACTAAGTGGTAGGACCTAAGTGGTAGTGGTCAGATCTAGTGGTAGTGGTCAGACTAAGTGGTCAGATCTAGTGGTAGTGGTCACATCAAGTGGTAGCCTTAGTGGTAGGACCACTAGACTAAGTGGTAGGACCTAAGTGGTAGTGGTCAGACTAAGTGGTAGCCTTAGTGGTAGGACCACTAGACTAAGTGGTAGGACCTAAGTGGTAGTGGTCAGATCTAGTGGTAGTGGTCAGACCAAGTGGTAGTGGTCAGAGTGTTAGTGATAAGAGGTGTGTAATATTTTTATTACTTATTAATTGTTGGGGTACGGAGTTTCATGGCTTGCAAATAATACATACTGCACTGACCGTCCTGATCAACTGAGGATTTCCACGGTTCCCTCAGTCTCGATCACCTCTAACGCGTAACAGGCGCATCAGATCCAGAAAAAAATTTGGGGCAGGGGGGGGGGAGGCGGGGGCAGGGCGGGGGCGGCTGCAAAATTTGGAAGAGGGGCCGGGGCCAGGCTACCGAAAATGTTAAAAAAATTTAAGTGGGGGAAACGCCTATATTGCCCATGTTAAATCCAAAATTTTGGGGGGAGGGGCACCCCCCCCCCCTGGATTCGCGCCTGCCGTGGCCGCACCATATAAATATATCCGTTGTCAATAAAAAAAAAAAAAAAAAATTGACCACTTAATTATCTAGTGGTCAGATTTTTTACCACTGAGCTCAGTGGTCACTCTAGAGCGCATGCGCAACGTCACGTGATAAAGAAACATCATGGCGTCGCACACGAGGTCGAGCAAAGTGCGAGCTCTGAAAAACGTATTATCAAGCTGTTTTATGTCAGATAAGTACCTTTTTAGTACATAAAACGTGTTATGAAATGTTCTTTTGTTAAGTTCTCGTTACTTTGTGTTGAATAATTTGTTCCAGGTAGCCTTTAACAGTCAATGATTGTCGGCTTCCTTTGGGACATGACAAAAATATCGCCGGAACATATATCTCGCTGGTTGGTAATTATTCTTCAAAAACTTGCATGCTTTAATTATAATTATTATTATATTTCTTTTGTATTGTAATTTTATTAATGTTATAATAATAAAAATGAACAATTCTCTCTCAGTGCATGCCTTTTTGTCGTTTTCTTGTACACACGCATGTATAATATATGTATCATTTTTACCTTGAATTAAGTGAAATAATTTACTTATTCAAGGTAGAAATGTGAAATAATAATTTTATTACATATATGTTGTAGCTATTTTTTCCACTGTCTGAGGCTGAAGAAAGTGCTAACTGCTTCGTGATATACGGCGTGTGATCACCATCTACTAACGATTTTTTGACCACTAGACCACGGCGCTACCACTAGAGCGTGACCACTAGAATTGACCACTAGAGTGACCACTAGAGTGACCACTAGAATTGACCACTAGAGTGACCACTAGAATTGACCACTAGAGTGACCACTAGGGTGACCACTAGGGTGACCACTAGGGTGACCACTAGGGTGACCACTAGGGTGACCACTAGAATTGACCACTTAATCCCTGACCATGACCACTGGCCAATCTACCACTAAGCAGTGGTCAAACGCTTGACCACTGCGGATTTTTTGGACAAGGGAAACCTCAGTCAGGACGGACACCTCTACTTTTTCTCAATGGACCAAAGCGATGTCCAAAGCCTGGGGAACCACACACAAGTGCATCACTGCACTGGGTGGAAAGCGAGACGAATTTACCCCAGGGAGGGAGCAGCGTATTTTTTACTTGAAACGGTCACCCATCCAAGTACTAACCATGCTCGACGTAGCCTGACTTCGGTGATCTAACGAGAACCGGTCAATGCACTGCGCCACGCTCGCATAATATAATAATGAAGAATATCTAAATGTTTGCATATTTCTACTAAGAGCAAATTGTTGAGCAATATAGTATTTTTTTACTCTATCTGAGAACATTTTTATTGAAGTTATATTTTTTATGTTATCAGGCAGAGCATTATATAAATGGGTAGCTTTACATAGAATGGAGAATTTACCTAGGTTAGTTCTTGTAAAATCAATATGAAAATTATTTGAACGCCTAGTATTGTGGCTATGTACATCACACTATTTAATTAGTACTAATGAGAAATTATTTTTGATGAGATTGTTCATAATTTTATACACAAATAGGCAAAGATTTTTTGAATTTAAACCTGTAATATTCAGCATGTTTGTTTCAGTGTATAGTTCAATATAGTATTTTTCCTCCATTCATAATTATACAGTATTTTTAGAGCTTTATTTTGTAGGATTTGCAAAGGTTTCAATATAACTTGGCAGGCATTTCCCCAAATTCCTACCATATAATTTAAATGTGAATGGACTAAAGAATAATAAATTTGTTTTTTAACACTGGGAGGGATATATGATAATGTCGAATACGCCATAAGATTCCAATAACTGGGAGAATTTTTTTTTTTACAAAACTAATATGATTTTCCCATTTTAATTGCAAGTCAATGATAAATCCTAGATATTTGTATTCATCTACTTGTTCTATTAAAATATTATCTACTGAAGGTAAGGTATTACATATTATGTTTTGTCCTCTTTTTATTATCATAAATTTAGTTTTATTTGCATATAGCGTTAAGAAATTAGTTTTAAACCAATTATTTAGTAAATTTAGGTCATGTTGTATATCACTTATTATATTTTCTTCACTTTTAGAACTGTATTGTAGACAAATATCATCAGCAAATTTCCATAGCTTTCCTCGTAATTTTAGATTGGTTATACTATTAATATAGATATTGAAAAGTCTCGGTGATACAATTCCCCCTTGTGGGATGCCATAGGTAATTTTAAGTTCTTGGCTTTTATTACTATTATTAACTATTACTTGATTCCTATTTGTAAGATATGATTGAAATAGTTTTAGAAATTTATTTCTTACTCCCATATTTTCAAGCTTCTTTAGTAATGTTGCGTGATGAACAGTGTCAAAAGCTTTTTTTAAATCAATACAAAGAAGACCCCCAATATTATCTTTATGTTCGTCTAACGAAGTTTGTAATTTATTAACTACGTCATAAACAGCAGTCTCTGTATTGGAGTTTGGGCAAAATCCAAATTGAGAACTACTAATAAATTGAGTTGTGTTAAGATAAGCTTGTAGTCGTAAGTCTAAGATTTTCTCAAATATTTTTGATATAATTGTTAAGACTGAGATAGGTCTATAATTACATACCTGGCATGGATCTCCAGATTTGTATGCTGTATATTTTTTCAAAGTATGTACTTTTGTACTATATATGTTCTGTAAACTGTAAAGTACATTAGTACATATATTATAACGAGTGTGTCGAATGTGCAATACAGTATAATGCATACGCATATAGATAGATAGATTTACGATTTACTACAATTACCAACTCACCACCATTATAATTATGCGTCTACTCATTTAATTGTGGTATATATGGGACATATAATTAATTAATTATAATTATACAAATAATATTGTATATGGTGAGAGCGCTATTGCTATTATAGATAGTAAATTAAATTCACACTTGATTAATTCACTTGAAATATTTATTATATATAAATATACTCGATTTATACATATTTATATATATATAATTATAAAACATATAACTATATACACAAGGAGCATACATAAAATACAGTATATAATCAAAGAATTAATATCTACTAGAAGACTTACCGCCGTGTTAAAGTTTCGTCTCTCCTATTTTAAAAGAAAAACCTGTTTGCGCTTTTGAAGTGAGCTAACGATGACATGGACACTAGATGTCTCCTTTGTCTGAGGCTATACAGTTCGGCAGGGCTAGGGTTGACTTAACGTCACGTGACTCCTATTAGTATTGTATTGGAAAGTCCGTGACGTCAATCAACCCTAGCACGGCCGGAGCACGGTCGTAAAAATTGAAGAAAGGGAGGGGAAGTTAGAGAAGGGTGAGGTTAGAAGGAGGGCAACTCAGCAGAACAATAGCAGATTTTACCGAGGCAATATTGTTATCACGATCGTATTGTGTATTTATTGTTGTCGTTGTCAACAGGGAATTCTTTTAAATATTTCGTCTAATTTGCTCTCATTTTAAACCATTTTAGAGGAAAAGAAGAGAAAAAGACGAGATTACATATTTTTTCCTCTACTCACTACTTGAACATAAAAATGTTAGAAATATTGTTGTCAGGCACTTTAAAAAAACTAATGAAGTGCGGAAAATTATATTTCATAATTATTTTTATTGCTTTACTTTTCGATTGTACCAAAATAATGTAAGCACTCATAATAAAAAAAAATAATCACAGTATCACATGACATTATATTGACTTAAATTAAAAGAAGCATGCGCTGTCGGGGTCCACCTAATAAACAGTTTTAATATTTATTTATTTATTTTTTAAAAATAATTTTTAGTTTTAATCAGTTTGAAATTATTGAAGATTTACATTAAAATGAGAAATCATCCTTAAACCGGGCTTTTAGTTAACGTCAGGAAAATAAAATAAAACTATAATATTATACATACAAATACACACATATATAATATATATATATATATATATATATATGTATGTGTGTATGTATATATTATATTATTATGATAGTACAAGAATGTAGAATTGTATATGAATTTTTATTTTACGATAATACGTAACATTCGTAGGATCTTTACTGAAAATATAAATTAATATAGAATGTTAGAAATGTTGACTCCATTTCATCCTCACATTCATCGAAGATGAAATAAGGTGTGCATTAGAGGTAAAAAGATTAGGTTTATTGTTACTGCATTGGTTGCAAATAGATTTGTAAATAAATTACAGTAGAAGAGAAAATATTATTAATTTTTTTACTATTTTATTTATCGATCGAGGAATCCCTAGTTGAAAAATTACGCTTCAACTTGTCCTGTAATATTTACCTGCAATAATTTTCGTTAATTTCGATCGAAAAAAAAAAACAACATAAAATCTTGATCCTTGAAATAAAATTTTAGTAACCAAGTTTAAAAAAAAAAGAAGAAAAATGTTGATTAATTACAATTGTGAAATTCTGATTTATTTATTTATTATATTTCTGAATAAATATAATAAATAAAGAAATCAGATTTTCACAATGGCTACTTTTCAGCAAAAATAATGAAAAAAATTAAAATTATTTCTACTGATTGTTCGACTTTATTTAAAATAACATTCTCTATTTTTAAATTGGCGAATCAATTTTATAAAGCATTGAAAAATTAAATTGTAAAATTAAAAAAATATCATGACTATATTAATATTGATTGAATGTTACAAAATGAACATAATTTATAATAAATATTATATATTAATATTTCTAAAGTGCTGCTACTGAAGACGATAATGCACCAAATTCAAATTTTTCAAATTCAAATGGTTTATTCGTCAAATTCCACATATACAAAAACAAACATTGATAATGCAAGCACTTTGAATATGAAGGTTAGACACGTCAAAAATTTGTGTATTAGAACTTAAACTGTAAATAAGAACTAACACTATAAAAACCACAATCATTAAGTAACATTTTCACAGAATATTTAAAATCTTTGTAATTTGTAATATCTTTTACACAAAGTGGTAACTTATTATACAATCTAATACACATTGCGAGGGGTCCTTTATTACAAAGTTCCAGCTTGCAAATTGATGGAGTTATTATTAAATTTTTATTTCTTGTCTGATAATTGTATTTTTTTTGTACATTAAAATATTCATCATATTGTTTTCTAGCAAAACATACACATTCCAGAATGAATTGGCAAGGTAGTGGTAATATTCCTTCCTCTGAAAATTTAGTAGAACATGTCTCACGTTTTTTTATGTTATACATAGTTCTTATTGCTTTCTTTTGCAGTATAAAAATACAACCTGCTTCTATTTAAAAGAATGACTTTAGTCATTGTTATCCTCTGGCCATTCATCCCTAGCATACCTTCCCCCCACTCCGGCCAGCTAGATCTGCCCGTCGCCTTCTTTTACTTCCCCTCTCTGCTCTGAACAAACTCGATCCGTCGATCGCGACTGTCGCGATACCTTGCGTCCATGTCTTAAAGCTTTCTGCTAAGATAAAGTGGACGAAAGCAGCCATAAGCGGTAAGTCTTCTAGTAGATAAAATTCTTTGATATAATTATGTATATTAATTTGAATTAACCTCCGACTGCTGCTGTAAATAGAAACAAACAAAATGAAGATACAAAGAAATCCAAGAAATAATCACAATTATTAAAACACAGTTACAAAAAAACATAGCAAGAAAATTTGCGGCCAATAAATGGCCGCGCTGGGAGCATACACATGACCAAAATGTGTCAATTGCCCCAAAATACCAACCAACCAACCGTATATTAATTTAATGAAAAATAATTTACTAGAGCCCCTTTAGTATTGTATTGTATGGCATACAGCATACAATAACCTCATCATGCAATAACAAAAAGAGTATTGTAATTATATATTTTTTGTCGATATTTGTACAGTCATCGCACGCGCCTCGGAAAATTTCCCTTTGCGGTCTTTTTAATAAAATTGTTATAATCATATATAATTATCATTATATATTGTAATAAAATACGAACAACGCGATCTGATATTTTGAACTTTTTATTTAAATGTTGCTCCCAAAACCTGCATACATATTTTATATATTTATATGGTTGTGTTTGCTTTTCATTTCAGTATCAAATATAATTGTTAAAATACGCCAAAATACGATCCGATATAGTATTTTATGATTTAATTGGTTTATTTTAATGTTCTTATTCAATGTTATTTTAATATTAATACTTTTTCTCTATCATTTTAAAACTTGAAAATCATTCTACTTCCGATTCGGACTTCCGGTTTCAGATTGTATTATGTTTTAAAGTTCTATTTTTTTATTTGTATACTAAATGCATTGAAATAACAGCAAACAGGTTACAGTGCTGTTATATAATTAATTTTATTTCTGTTTATCTGATTATAATATCAATACAGAAATGTACTAATAGCAATGAGTTTTGTTTTTAAATTGGAGAAAATCAAATTATAAACATTAATTATTAATATGATATAAATGTGTTACATTGTTTTTAAAAACAGTTAAATGTTAAACATGATAGTGGTATTTATTACACTGTAAAAATTTGATTAAATGTACAGTGTAAAAAAAAAAAGTACATCAACACTATATAATATTTGTCTTCTTTTTGTTTCAGGAATATTTTCTTATTTCTGTTTCAGACAATGCACAGTAATGGGTTTTATGTTTTTGTAGTAAATAGTATGTTTTTAAATATATATTTATAGAAAAAGTAATAAATTGTCACATGATATTGTATTAGAACATTAGGGAATTGTTACAACTGTATAATGCTGTAATTATAAATTTGGAATTAAATAAGATGTACAGATGTAAAATTTTAATTAGTCATTAATATTTTGATTTTTATGTATAAATTGAATATAAACTTGTTTTTTATGAATAAAAGAATTAAAAAAAAACTTTTGTTTCGAACGCGTTGGACGCTTTTCACATTGTAATGATTTTATATCATGTATTTCCAAAAGTGAATTTCGCTTCTTGGAACTTTCGCATGATCCCGCGCGACTCGTTGGGATCAAAATATTCGCGTCTGCAGCAAATTCGCTTATATACGGATGCCAAAATTGACATGCAATATAACACAAAACATAAAATACTGTAAATTTATTAACAAAACTCCAACATTTTATAATTAGATCACTAGACTTATTATAATTAACATGGCAGAGAGGGACTATTATTGTTATGAATATTTTAATAAAAATATTAAATTAAAGATATTAAAGCACGTAAAAAGAATACAATTAATGTTTAATCATGTTATATTCCTGACGTTGACTCGAATCAATATTATACGTCCCTTTCTTACCTCGATTTCATGATTTTGTTAAAAAATATATATCATACAACAATAATTTTTTATAAAATGAGCGGACTTGTTTTTAAAAGCAAAATAATACACAATATTGATTAAGCTATAATTAAGTGTATATAGTAGAAATGTGAATTGCATATTTAAAAAAACGTGAAATTGTCCAAGTCAGTTAAGTATTAATACTATTAATTACAGCTTTAATAAATAAATATAATTATATTATTGCCGATATTGGTAATAAGGAGGTTTGCATAATATCTATAATAAACCATCAAGGAATATGAAATACTCAAATACAAATACAACACACAACCTAAGCTTAAGTAACCATGACAATTCAAGACTGAATTGTTTGATCGATAAGCGACGAAAGTTTCAACAGCTACCCGACCATCGGAATTTGTACTGCATTGGTTACATCTAATGTAAATTCTAATAACTATAAGGAACCATATTTGGAGTTAATATTTCAAGATGCCTGTTCGGTAAGTATACAAAATGTTAGATGACATTAAATTAAAATGTCATTGTATATAATGTAATATTATTTTCGATAGTATACAACTATTTTTTCTAATTATTAATAGTATAAAACTGCTAATGTATTTTAATAATTTGTTACGTGTTTTTTCCATTACCTTATTTTTCTCATTTAAATATGTAAATGCAAATATATTAAAACAAAAGTAATTTAGAATAATTATTAATATAATTTATATATATATATCGAGTACATAAAAATAACACAATTTATGGTTAGCCAAAAGGCTTTTTCCTTTATCTATACCAATACAGAGGCCCTTGATTCAATTATCGCCTGATTTGATGCAACCTTCTCACATGAAAACCATGAAGGGTTGCATAAGCTTCAGGTGACTAATTGTAAGCGTGACTGATGATAAAGGCCACAAGTTCACTTTAATTTAAAAAATATTAGTAAAAAAATTAAATCTCACTTTTAGTATTAAAATGACAATTAAAAATTATTATACCATGTTTTTATCAGTATACATGCACCCTTGTACGATCTCGCTACCAATGAACAATCTCCACTAGTGCATACACATCCACATTTCACGCTACTCAACTAACATGGCGTTATAAAACTTTGTGTAATTGTATTAATTGACAGCATTTATCTTATTAAGTCATGCTCTCTAGTTATTTACGATAGAAGTATTGTTGTTTTACTTTAGTCATGCGCGCATGCATGCTTCAAATTCCTAGATTAGGTTGCATGTCAGTTACATTTTTATATTACATATTGATCATAAAACGCTTTTAAGTTCCTACTTTCATGGAGCTACAGTTCACCAAGTATAGCAGTTCGATTGGAATACATATAACGACTATAACGTTACAAAGCTTAATTCTTACTTTTCTTGATTAATTATAATTTTTACACAACTCACATAAAGACATTAGATTAATTTGTTATTGTAAAATTTTTATATATGTATTATATCTAGGAAGTTCAAAAAAGTTCAGGCCACATAATTTTCTAACCCATACATTTGCTTACCAATAGGTATCTGTTCGTAAATATACAATGGACACAATCATATGATATGAGATAGTCAATCATATTAAGATTTTCCTTAATATATTATATTATGTTACCTGTACAAATGGTTCATCTGATTATTGATTCATGAATCGATTGTGCATTTACGAACAGACCTATTATTATTTAATCACTCTATTTTTAGTTTCCTCAATCTTGTAAGGCCTCAGTCACATAATAATGATTGACGTCATTGCTCAGAAAGCTGGTCTTTACAAGCACATTTCTGTCATGAGGTTGCTGACACCAGTACTTCCAATGCACTCGCCTTGACATTTCATCATCCCCTTGAATAGAGCGCAGGCGCCCTAGAGCAGCCGGTTTATATATGAGACCGAAATGTAGTAACTCGGCGACAGTTGTGAAGGCCGGCGTGGTGCGATGGAGGTGCGGGTGTTGAGACCAATGGAGAGTTCGCCGATGTTGGTTAAGCGATGGAGTCTGAAGAGTCGAGTACCGCCAACCAACCTTTCTTTCTTCAACAAGGGACGAAGCTCCAGCATGCGAGATCGGTCGAACACAGCAGGTGCAATTCTTAACAATACCTATAATAAAATATCAAGTGATAATACTGATAACAGTGATGAAGAATTTACACCACCAGATCCAGAACTTGCTGCACGTATAGTTGAACAAGTAGAATTTTATTTTTCAGATGTAAATATAATGAAAGATACATTTTTATTAAAACATATTAAACATAATAGAGATGGTTATATTTCTTTAAAATTATTATCTGGTTTTAAACGTATTAAACATTTAGTGAAAAATTGGCGTCAGTTAGCTCATGTTATTGAGAATGGTTCTGAATTATTACAGTTAAATGAAGAACGAACGAAGCTACGACGAATTGCACCATTGCCAACTTACGATGATACTGCTCCATCTCGCAGTGTCGTTGCTTTTGATATGCCACTTGAGAAGCCGGTAACTATCAAGAATGTAGTGAACTTATTTGCACCATGTGGCAAGATTGTATTAGTTCGAATTATCCTGCCAAAAAATCCGATACCGGCAGACATACGTCCATATCTCACCAACTTACCGGATATATCAGGCAGTGATGCTTGTGCTGTGATCGAGTTTGCCGATTTGGAGAGCGTACAAAGCGCTTTGCAGCGCTTGCCAGCAACGGCTCAGGCGGCGCCTTTAATGTGGGGCGCCATGAGGGTAGTGTCCCTGACGAATCAGCAGAACCTGCTGATGTCCAGCTGTGCACCCAGAGCCTCATTCAGCGTCTACCCAGTACTTCACTCACCACTGGCAAGCCCACGCATGCAGCACCGCGAATCCTGCAGCACCGCCCGCCGACACTCCAGTCCAAACATCCAGTCATTTACACCGACCGCGCGAAGAAGAGTCAGTGTTGCCTTACCTGAAAATATTATTAGAATGCCACGAGGACCTGATGGAACGAGAGGTTTTCGAGAGCGCTCGCAGTTGATGGCAAGCGACACGGAATAAGTACAATTAATGGAATTAGCCACGAATACATTAATTCATGCTTACTTATTGTGTACATATTGGTTTAATCTCAACTATTCTAATCAGTCTACCATCAAGTACTTAAAAAATTGCATAATTCACAGCTATTACTTCTCTATCCGGCGTTAATTAAAATACACACGCAACTTTTTACCAACCTTATTTTTCGAGTATTGAACTTTTTTCAACATCTCGTAGAATATTAAACCAAATTTTAAAGTCATTATTTATAATTACTTGCCCAGGGGGGGGGAGAAAAGAAGTCTGAATCAAAGCTGAGGGTAATATGTATAAACAATATTGTTAATGTTAAGATCAAAATGCAAACGTATAGAGTATCGGTACGTCTTGACCAAGAGCCATGCACATCTGAGAAGCAAACATTTCGTGGCCACACTCTTAATTTCCATGCGCTCCTGGATATATAATCCCTACCAAATCCCCTCCGTGCCTCCACGAGCTTCAACAGCTTCAAGTGGATATCCCATTAAAAAAAAAAACATATTATATAATAGGCAATCACACCCTAGCCCAGTTAGCT
Source organism: Siphlonurus alternatus (assembly GCA_949825025.1). NCBI lineage: Eukaryota > Metazoa > Arthropoda > Insecta > Ephemeroptera > Siphlonuridae > Siphlonurus > Siphlonurus alternatus. The sequence goes on from OX463781.1 coordinate 12,134,610, forward strand.
TCTGGGATCTCCAACTATCAAAACAAAAAAAAAAAAAAAAAACAGAAATATTAAAAATTATTCTTATTGACGTCAATCATTAAAATAATGGTCAAGGTATATAATAAAAAAAATCCTCTATGGACATCATAAATAATATATTTGGGAAAAAATTATCTTGCTAATTTTTCTTTTTAATTAAATAATTAACTGTTAAGTCAAACTTGAATTTTGTTCATTTCAACAAACCCTATGCAGCCACATGGATGATTAAGCTGACGAAGTAAAGATTATTACAATATTTTCCACAGTAAAAGTCAATAGTGGCGTTAGTGAAAACTGAGGTACTAATTATAAATTTATAATAATTCTTTGTCGCCCAATCATGAAAAATTACAGGAATGTATTTTATAGTGTGTGTGCGTGTAATTCATCCAGTGTAAATTATAGGAATCATTAATAAATGGCAATGAACGAATGAAAATAGAAGTTGATGGCAATTTTTTTAACACATTTTGTAAGCACCTGGTAAGATTTTTGTTTTTAATCAAAATGATATAAGTTTGAACGCCCAAATACATTTTGTACAATGGTAATAGAGCTCCTTTTTTTCAGTGTTAAATATTTTTGTAACGTCAGAAGTAAACCATACTTATATAATTAATACTTTATGTTAAAAATATTTGTTCATTAAAATAAAGATTAGAAACCATTTGAAAGTGTATATTCTATACTAACCCTTCCTGACCCACTTATGACTAATAAAAGGTAAATAATCAATGACACAAATTGGACGTACTGCATGTCACTCCAGAGGCTTCTCACGATCAGGTGAGCACAATTGGATCAACGAGGGTGCGAGAAGCACGCTAAGAGCTTATATATTAACGTAAAGCAAGACAGCTTTAGTTTGTAAAATGTTCTACATAGAATTTAAGTAATTTTATTTTATCAACTTACTTAAATAAGGGTGAGCTTCAATTTGTTTTATTTTATTAACGAGTAAGAATTAAAAATGTATTACATCATAGTGTATGGTTAAATCAATTGATCAATTATAACACTTGTTTTTCAATCAGAGTTTGCCTTAAAATCCAAAACAGGTCTATAATAAAATTAAAAAAATAATTTGTTTTAGTTTATTTTTCAAAATAAGAGCAAAGCTTAGTATATAAGCTTTGAATAAGAGTACCTTTTGCAAATTTTTATACAGTGAATTAAATTAAAAATTATCAAATTTATAGATGACAATTATTCATTATGTCCTTTATTTGAATTTATCAGTGTTTCCACAATATTGTTATTGTAGTACAAAACGAAGGAAAGGCAGAATTTTTCTTATTTTGGAAAGTGGAGTGGCAGCAATTTTATTTCATATTTGAGGTTGGATGTTATATGGGGCATTTTATTCATGTTATTGCATTTATTTATTATAAAATAATTTTTAAATTGTAAAAATATTTTTTTAAATTGCTTTGTATATGCAAAGTATTATACACGGTATATACACCCATACAGTTTACCGTATATTATAATTATTCCTTTCTATCATGAAATGCTGGTTGAGTAATGGAGTATCGACCTCAATTTTTTTTACTGCAGAAATGTGGATAGAGGGTGCAAAGTTATGCTACCCTGATTTTTTTCAGATTTTTTTATAGCCCGGGAACTATTTTTAAAAAAAATATTGAAAATTCTTTTTGTGACGTCACGAGACGCCGCTCCTTAAGAAAAAGATAGGACTTGCCGCCGCGTGACGTAACAAAAAGGACTTTCAATAATTTTTTAAAAATACTTCTCGGGCTCTAAAAAATCTGAAAAAAAATCAGGGTAGCATAACTTTGCACGCTCTATCCATTTCTGCAATAAAAAAAAAATTGATGTCGATTCGATACTTCATTAGAAGTGGTGCATGAAACGCAGACTGTCATGTCCTCTCCCAGAGTCGACTCCGCAAATGTGAAGCGGACTTCCCTCCTCTCCCCGATGATAGTAAAAACAAAACCACCCATCTCCTCCTTCGGTTCCCGTTAAACCAATAGCGAGGAACTTGGGTCTTTTTATGTCAGACTGACCCTGAGAGAACCTTTTTGGTCACTGCAGAGAGCAGGAGAAGCGTTCGAGCTTTTCTCGACCGCGAGGCAGCGTGGTGTCTTCTCGCGGCTCGGGCCTGGGCGTGGAGGCGACGGAGCGAAGACCCTCGATGATGGTTGGCGAGGCGGCGAGCTCGGCGTCCTCGGGAGATGATGACTCGGAGGATGACTCGAGCGAGGACCTCATGTGGCAACGCTCGCTCATGTCCAAGACCAGCTCAGGCATGGACTGTGCCTACTGGGACATTCAGAAACTCATCAAGTACATCAAGGTAACACAACTATATATCTACAGTGTCTTGACATATCAAGGTTTGCTGTGTTGACGTGGAGTACACGTGAGACATGAGCGCTAACTGTTTGAATCCGATTGTGACCATGTATTATGAAATTCAAGTCTCTATATAATGTCTTCATTATAGTTATACAATAAAAATAAAAAGAGACAATATTTTTTATAAATTAATTAGTCTTTTGAAAACGACTAGTTAAGACATTCAGAAATGTTTAATATCAGGTGAGCATAATTGTATATGCGAGAAAATCATAAACTTTCCTATGCATGGGGACATTTTTATAAAAAAAAAACTATTATCTTTACTGAATGGAGAATTCTTTAAGAAGATAACCAGATCTCTCACTATGACTAGTGTGAGACCAACTCATTGAAGACAACCGTGTTAACTTCCTGGTGCCTTTTATGTGAATACCCCACATATGCATCACATTATTTTTAAAATAAAATATAAATAAATAATTCTATAAATCTTATTGAAAAGATTTCGATTTAGAATTTTGACAGAATTATATAAAGATTGCATGGTTTGTTGAAAGTATAGAAAGTATAATTATGCTAATTTATACTACTTTATTATTACTTATTATTACGAAACTGACAACGTACTTTCCATTATATTTTGTAGCTCAGACTAGTAAAGAGCCTGCATTTAAAGCAAACGTTCACCCCCTGTAGGCAGGCAACCAGACGGCCACCATCATCGCGCTATGCTGCCTCAAGGACCACGAGCTGACGGGCCCCAGCAGCCAGCAAGCCATCCGCGACATCGGCGGCCTCGAGGTGCTGCTCAACCTTCTTGACACGTCCGACCTCAAGTGCAAGGTGAGCATCACAGTCACTGTGAAGGTCACACTTTTGCCGGTAGTATATAAGAGTGTGACAGGGTGGAAAAGTAAGTCACTCGTCAAAAGTATCAAAACTATATCTGCGTCGACCCAAGCAAATTAAAAACATAAGTATATGTATATAATACATTATATTATAGTATTTTTATTATTGCAAGCCATAGATTTATATTTCATTTTTTTATGTATCGAGATTATAATTGATGGATTTATTTCACAGCCATTGTGTTGGTTTAATATTGTCTTACACATCTGACTCTCAAACTTTATTTTACTTTTTCTGCAAATGTGACGTCACTGTGTCACGCAGATCGGCGCACTGCAGGTCCTGTCCCGCCTGGCAGAGAGCGCCACGGTGCGACGGGGGTTGACGGACCTGGGGGGCGTGCCCCTGCTCGTTGCGTTGCTCTCAGCGCCCAGTGGCCAGCTGAGGCTGCTCGCCGCCGAGACCCTCGCTCACGTGGCTCGAGTACGAAGGGCCAGTCAGATGGTTCGCAAATGCTGCGATGGACTAGCAAGGCTGGTAAGAAACTGGAAAGTTTTCTGAAATTTTGAATTCATTATAGGATATGTATTTAGATTTAGCCATTTATAGAAAATTTAACAATACGTAACGCAGTTAACTGAATTAACCAATTAAACGCGTACTCTCCCAAACACCCCCTTTTTTATATAACTTATAATACTTGTTACAATCTCTTGTATAATAGGAATACATTTTAATACTATAATACTATAATTTAATAAATCTTTCTTAAAGTGAGATGGGAATTTATCATGGGTTAACAATATAATTATTAATATAGTTTCAAAATAAGTCTCTCTTTAATACTTAACCATTGTATTATTCAATATTGCAATGTTTCCATTGTTTCCAACATATTATAGGTTTATACGCATTTTTCATTTTTCTTCTATTGATTAAACCACATGCATGTCATTACAGGTAGACCTGCTGGACGTACCGGCGCGCGTGCTGGAACGGCGAACTGACCAGCTCACTGAAGAGGAGGTGCAGCTGGTGGGTGTGGCCCGCGCGGGGGCGAAGGCACTCTGGTCACTGTCTCAGAGTCGCCGCAACAAACGCGCCATCCAACGAGCAGGCTGCGTGCGGCTGCTGGCTCGTCTGCTGCGTTCTGTTCACAAGGACGTGCTCGTGCCTGCCGCCGCCACCGTGCAGCAGTGCGCCGCTGAGGTGTGCTAGAAATCTATCCGAGCAGCACACTGATTAGATGAGCCAGGCAGCAGATGGAATGGTTTAATTTAAACACTCAATGCTTGACTGACTGATTCATACATAAAAAAGACAAAAAAAATGGCATAATAATAATTATACATCAATTATATCATGTTTCTCAGACATTTGAAATAATGATTTACGTGTAAATTAATAAATTGTAATAATTTTTAAATCTCCATGTTCATTAACAACAAAATATGTATAATTTCTAACATTAAATCATTTGTATTATGTTTTTAGGGTAGTTTTAAACTAGCGATTCAGACCGAGGGGATGATACCAGATTTAGTGAGACATCTGTCGAGTGATAGCGAGGAACTAAGAAAGCACGCAGCGTCGGCTATATTTAAGGTAAATATAATATGGTTTAATTAAGTACTACCTCTATATTATTTTTATTAGTAAATTCTCAAATATTATTACATTCAGATATAAATAGTGCGAGAATGGTACTGCTTTTACATAATATATTATAATATAATGATTATATTTTATGGTTACAATATTGTAAAATGAAAATTATATAATATATGCAGTAAAAAAAAGAAAATAAATAAACAAATAAATAAATAAATAAATAAATAAATAAATAAATAAATAAATAAATAAATAAATAAATAAATAAATAAATAAATAAATAAATAAATAAACAAATACTGCTGCATGGTCACGTCACCACAATTAAAACACAATACAGTAGTAAAATTTTAAAATTTCTTCAATCGCAAACGGTATAAAAACAATAATGTAATTTTACAATATAAAATATATAATACAATGCAACTATTATGATATATATATATATATATATATATATATATATATATATATATATATATATATATATATATATATTATAATACACGTACAATATTTAATAAAGTGACATATAGTAAATTATGTATGGACAGATTCACGAAAGGGCAACGATGAAATTGGTTCGATCATGACCCCCACCCCATCTTTCTCAATAAAATGATGCAACACATAGGAGGTTTTATAATATTATAAGAGTGACCTTCCCCAGAGCAGAGCCTTGAGTGTGACCTCTATACCATAGAGAGGACAAAATTTTAGCATTTAATTGAACCACAGTATTACTTTATATATACCTTATACATCTAGTGATAAAGGTCTTCTGAATTTTCTAATATCTTATTATATGATAGCCAATTTTGTGCTTGCTTTATTGAACATTGCAAGCATTAATAATTCAATTTATAATAGCCAAAATCGTTTTCAAGAAGAATTTAATAATAGCCTGAAGTATATGCAACTGTTTTAGCAGGCATGTACGGCAGGAAGCCTATTCACAATATAGATGGGGTAAAATCGAATGGTTTAATTGTATCCTACCCATATTGTGAAAAATGTAATGTGAATTTTGATAATAAAAACCCTTTAAACTGAAACGGTTAAAAAAAGAGGGGCAGTGAAGTGCAATTTAAAGCCGCTCTCACCATAAAAGTGTCAGTGCAATATATTAGTGTGTGCAATTATAAAGACAATATTATCTACGAAAGAAAAACAATAAAAGCTTATTAAATGTAATCACGCAGAACATTTCCTATATTTAAACTGAAATTATGTCTCATATGTTTTTTTATTTAATGCATAATTATTAAACCCAAACTTGTATTGTAATATGTGTTTTCTGAATAAAAGTTTTTTGAATCTTGAATCTTGAATGATGATGTAATAAGACTTAATTGTTTTGAATCCTAATTTTGTATTTGTATTATGTAAATTTGAATAAAACCTATTCTGAATCTGAATGCACCTCGTGGTTCACAGTGTGCGGAGGAGAAGGCGACGCGTGACATGGTGCGTCAGCATGGAGGCTTAGACCCGCTGGTGTCGTTGCTGCAAGCCGAAGCTTCCTCGAAGGAAAGCAACAAGGCACTGGTGGCGGCACTCAGTGGTGCGCTCTGGAAGTGTGCCATTAGTCCGGAAAATGTTCGCCGTTTTGAGGAGCTCAACACCATCGACATGTTGGTGGGCATCCTACATGAGGAAGATAACGAGGAGGTATGTGGGGGCAGGAGGTAATAAAGTAATATAATTACAAGAGGTAGAAACCTCAGATGTTTAAATAACAGGCTTCTATTAAATACAAGCTAAACATTTTATATTTAATTTCATACGCAAAAAAGGGAACCAGATCATAGTTATTACATATTATGAAATCCGAAACTGGATTAATTAACAGGGTAAAACACATTTAATTTCTTGGGCTCAATATTCATAAAATCAATGGTTTGGATTATCCATATTGACGAGGTTTGCAAAAAAAAAATTAATCATGCAAATCAAATTTAAATTTACGCAATTAAAATTTTTTGAAGCCTATACTCTATTCAGTATGTTATTTTAGTTTCATTAAAATTGGACTGTTATAAAAAATGAAAATAAGATAAACCTGAGTGAAACGTGCATGTTTTAATATTATATTCCCTACATTCACATGACGCGCAGATCAATACGGATTAATTGACGACGTCTCATAAGAATAATATTATCCGTCATCAAAGAATATGTATTGAACACCGTCATGTGCATGTATATACGAGTGATCGTAGTGATTGTTTACACGCATTTCGTAATTCCCCTTATTTCGTTCGTGTTTTGCTATTTTCCATTTGCTAAAATCTCTTAAAAAAATATTGTAATATGCATTGACACAATTTAGTTGGCAACAATATAAAAATATACATGATTGTGTATTAAAAGATCAAGATCAAGACATTGTAATTTGGATGGTAAAATCGATTTGGATGAGAGCAGCTAGAGATATGATGTACAGGTGCTGACGAACGTGGTTGGCGCGGTGGCCGAGTGTTGTCGCACGGCCAGTAACCGCGCGGCTCTGAGGACCGCAGGGGGCCTGCCGCCTCTCGTGGCTCTCCTGTCTGGTACCAATGCTGCCCTGCTGCAGAACGTCGCTCTGGCACTTGGCCAGCTAGCTCAAGAGCCCAGCAGTCTAAAAGCCATCGAGGAATTAGACGGTGTGCGTCTGCTGTGGACACTGCTCAAAAGTCCAGACCCCTGCGTGCAGGCAAACGCTGCAGCTTCGCTTTGCCCCTTCATACAGCATGCTAAGGTAAAAATCACAAACCTTTCTCATAATTTACTTAAATTGATTTTTTAAATAAATAAAATATTATTAAATTACTGCTTATATACACACATATATATATAACAATTTAGCAAAATAAATTAAACATAGAGCACGATATTTTAATTTTTTTTTTTTTTTTGTAAAATGATCTCAATACCCGAAAAACATTAAGTATTACTTAAAATCAGCGCAAACAACATTTTTTTTTCTATAGTATTTTTTAATTATTTATTGTTATTATTGTTATAAATACAGTAAAACCTTCATCTAAGACAAAATGTAAAAAAAATAAAATATATCAAATATGCTTCAAAACAAAGAAAGCATTAATAAATGCAGACGTAAAAAATTAAATGCACATTCATTTTCATTAAATGTACATGAAGTTGGTCGAAGTTTGTGCCACTTCAACCTCGTCACGAGTCTCGTCGTTCCCGGTGTCAGACTCCTCTTGTACTGCTGGAAATTGGAGCTCGGGATGTATGGGAGCCCCTTGCACTGACTGCATTGCTGAGCTGTCAGGGTACTCGGGGATCAAGCGCGCTGAGTCAAAGCGTTGAGGAATTGCCTCAGCAACTTCTCCTTCATCAGACTCTTCATCAGAGTCTATAGGTAGAAAGCGTGCTCCAGGCCCCTTCTGCGCCATCAGACACAATCGTTTCTCGCCGTATGGTCCTTGAACTTTCACGCTAACACGCTCAGGGTGTTCTTCGTCTGTTGTCACAATGATATTGCTCTGCTCAGTTTCAACGGTTATCTCGGTGCCGGTGTTGCTGATCCATGTTGCGTGGTTTTGCAAAGGGATTCTGTTGGATATCATCCAGCCCGCACTTCTCTTGCGAGAGGGGCCAGTGTAGAGGTCGTGCTCATTGCTGAGCACCACTTTGCCACCCATGACAGCTGGGCCCGCCATGTTGAAAGTGATGTGGCCGCTCAAACCCTCGCTTGTCACTGTGGTCACGCTTCCGTCATCGTTCAGCCAGATATCACTAAGGTCCTGCAATCAAGCACGTCGTCAAACACAGGCTGAGAACTGGGGAGAGGGGTCACTGCTGCCCGCCCATCCCCCCTTCTCCCCATGACGCTGATATAAAAAGGTATACATAATGTAAAAATGAATAATCGTGCAACAACGATTCAACCACTAAACGTGTTTTTCTCCCCACATTAAAAACAAAAATCATTACTCTCTAAATATTGCAGTCTATTGCTCACCTCCTGCTGGCCCTCCTCCGAATAAGACATATCCTGGTCTTCCTCGATCATTTCTGGAGACTCCGAGTCTGACTGGTCCTGTTCCGCATCATACTCGTCCTGGTCCGTCTCGTAGTTCTCGCACTCATCCTGGTCCGTCTCGTACTCGTTCTGATCCGCCTCGTAGTTATCCCGGTCCGTCTCGTACTCGTCATTTTCCTAAAATCACAAGAACGTGTATATTATATTTGTTTAAAATACTTTTTCAAAGTATTAAAAAAGTTCTCTCTAACTCGTGTAATATGTACCCATCAACCATACAACCATATCAACCATATATATTATATATCCGTAATGCACGTTTACAGTGTACAGTACAGTGTGTAATATATATATAATTAATTAATTAATTAATTAATTAATTAATTAATTAATTAATTAATTAGTTATATAGCAACAATTTACGTGTAAATTATTTATAAAAATATTGCAGATAATATAAACGTTTATACGAACAGAAAATGGCCATATATGTCTATTGTGTTGGTACAGTTCTTAGATTCTAAAAAAAAAAAAACAAAAAAAAAAAAAAAAAATCGCATATTAATAAAAATTAACAAAATAATTTAAGAAAATTAATTTTAAATTAAATTTTAAATTAATTTTTACAATGTGTAAACTCATGATAGAGCGGTAAAGAATATGATACTTAAGAATTAAGAATACAAAATTTTATAGTATATAGACCTGCATGCCATGCGCGCATGCAACAACTGTATATATATAATGCATGATAAGGGAATCAAATACATTAAATATACCTCGATGAACTCATTCTCCTCGCAATCTCTCTCATCCCCAGACTCTTCCTCGAGATTGCTTTCATCTTCGTTCTCATCCTCGGCCTTGATCTCGTGCTTCAACTCATTGAGCTCGGGCTTGTTGACCTCCAACCCAGAGTCTTTGTTTTCAGGCATGTCTGGGTGCTCTTCAACGGCTTGTTTTTGCTGGTTGGACAACACGTTCTCAAGGTCAGACTGTTGATTCACTCGTGTGCCGTCAGCTACCGACATGCTATTAGGGGTTGGGGTTGGGGCACCAGACTGCAGCAGATCATTAATCTGCTGGCCAACTGAAACCATGCGATACGTTTACAGATATTAAATAGGCCACTATATTTTATAATAACTGATAATCTGCTAATTCCATGCAAAACAGAAAAAAAAATTGTAACTTAATTTTGATACCAAATCAGCCAATTGCATGGAGGAAGGGGGAAGATACGTAACTAGGCAAGCTCCAGTTTGTTAATTATCGCAACAGTTAAAATCAACAAACTGGAGTTTGCCTAGTTACGTATCTTACCCTATGCAATTGGCTAATTTGTTATCATATGAAATTTGTCATATTGGAATAAAGAAAACTTCTTCTGATACGGATTTCAGGATTATAAATGGCCAAAAACTGCAGATTCTGGTGATATTTTCATAATTAGAATCGTAGATATTGTAACATATTGAAACCTGTGTGTGAAAATCGTGAATTTCCCATGAGGTCCAATGTATAAGCAAAATTTATACACATAATCATGCAACCAACAAACTGACTAGGTATATATGTGCATACATGTCATATGTGTGAGTTTGTTTATACTTTTTGCTAAAATAGGGTTTTGCATGCAAGTCGTCTATTCTGAATGGTTTAGAAATAACCTTTTTTGCTGAAACGCCTTCCTATTGGTTAAAAAGTGGTTATTTGCTTATTGTTTACAAATTCAACAATTTTTTTTTTTTTTTTTTTATTATAACGGTCGGGAGTGACTATACCCGGTTCAATAGAGGATTAGCCCTGGTCTCAGGATAGCGCAAACCTTTAATTCAATAATTATTCCCCCCATGGACTAGCTAGTAGATCCGCCTTTGAGTTTTTAGTGTATTATAGAGCATTGATATTGGTCTACGTATAGAATCAAGAGATATAATAGCAGAATACATTCTAATATAAATGCAACTGTTCAATAAAACACTAACAGTAGCGAAAGAATAGAAAAAATAGCCTTATATGTACTTAAGACAGTCACGATCATCGATGTAATACGCAAAATATACTTCTATATAAATTCATATAATTTTAAATTATGGATACATTCGTAATATTCCATTTTACGCAATTCTTTTTTGAAATAATGTAGACATTTAATATACACGTTTTAATATTGCACTAATTAATAAACAATAATATATATTTATAAATATAAATATTTCGTAGTTATGCATATAACGAGTACAAAGTAATTTTATTCTGTGTTGTATTCAAATGGTTATTTTTTAATATTTTTATGTATATTTATCTTTAGCAGGATTCGAATAATTATGTTATAATAATTATACCTTGGTTCTACGAGGACTTTAAACTGCTTATGAACATTTTTATTGACAGACTTTTTACATTCAAATTAAATTAGTTTGATTTAAAATTGAATTGCAATGGATTACGCTTTTATTTATTTTTTGTAGCTCACACTTAAAATTATCGTACCTGAGATTAAATTAATTAATGATGCGTTCAGCTGTGACCTGGATTCAGAGCTCATTTCTTGACCCATGATTTGTTTTTATCTGGGTTTAAATATTTTTAGACACCTTGACGCAACGCTGTTGGTTCTTAGAATGTAAAATTCATTTATACTTTGTTGTTCAAAAGTTTTTGTTTTAAATAATTAACGTGTTTTTCTCTGTTGTTGTTTTATAACGGTCGACGATCGTTAACTAGTATTTTGTATTGTTTATTTATATTATATGTGCTATACTAATAAAATTGCTTTATATATAATATACTATAATATGCATTAATTAGCTAATTATATAATAATTTAATAGAATAATAAAGAATAATAAGTTGATCGATGCATAAAGTATTCAATTACAGTATCATATATATATATATATATATAATATAAATTAATGGATCGAGCTTTATACAAGATCAGAGACCCTACAGGGTCTCTGATACAAGATGAGACTAGATACAAAACCATGCATGCATGGTCAGTCGTACTTTCTTAATTTGGCATGATCGAGGCATGAGCTCTTTTTCTCACCTTTATAAATTAACGCGTATAATAAGAAAACATTTTTTGCATGCATTTTCGAAAAGTGTTTTTTTCCGACTGCAGTTAAGTTTAGCCATACAGATATCTAGAAGTTTAATATAATTATTATAAAAATATAATATACAATTATAGTATTCTGAGTATTCATAAAAACTAAAAACACACAAAATAATTGGCATTAAATTAAATATGATCTTAATTTACGACAGGCGGATGAATTTTATTTTTAATTTAACCAAATAAAAATTAGATTAATTAATAGATCACATTGATGAACATTCAATAATATTTACTGTTTGTTTTAATATTATATTTATATATTATCCCAAATAAGTATATACATGTATATAACTATATATGCTATATTGATTTAGAATGAGATTTTTTAATTAATTTGCATTTGATTTTCATTTTATTTTAAAAGGTATAATACTATAATATATTCTTAAAACCTCCATCAGGATTCTGCAGAAATGGTTCGCAGTCTGATCGGCGGGTTCGAGCTTCTGGTCAGTCTGCTGGCGTCTCGTGACGCTGCCGTGCTGGGTAGCGTGTGTGCTACCGTGAGCTGCATAGCGAGCAAGGACCGTGACAACCTAGGCATCATCACCGACTACGGCGTCGTGCAGATGCTCGCCTCACTGGTGCATACAGTGAGTGTGATATGAAGCTGAATCACCCACTCTCGCAATCTCTTATAAAACAATAAAAACGTATTGTCAGTGAATTATCGTATAATATAATTGCTTATATTTTTTTAATATATAGTAAATCATTAATTATAATATGGACTCTTGAAATTATAATGCAACAAATAGATATTAGGTCTGTTCGTTATAAATACACAATCAGCAAGAATCTATTTTTATTGATGATCCTTGTGTTCCATGCTATGTATAATACAGAAGGTTCATCATGCAATAATAATCGATTATTTCTGACTGTTATAATATATTTACGAACAGACCTATATATGGTGAATAAATCAGGAGTGAGGATAAGAATTTGGGGGGAAATTTGACTAAGGGGGAAATAAAGGAAATCTGATCACACAAATGTTTAATGAAATATTTCATATAATAATATTGTAAAGATCGCGAGACGTTTAATATTAAAACAGATACGACATATTTTACAATTTTTTAGACAACAATCCATGTATTATATTATACACTCATCGCCTTGGAAAATTTCTCTCTTGCGCAAAAGGAAAGCAGCGCCTTGGTAATCGTCACCATATGCCATGTCGGCATGCTCTTATCCTTATTATATCGTTCCTTATCCTTATTATATCGTTCCTCGATCGTCCGCAATAATTTAAGATTTAAAGCTCATAATTGCGCTCACCTATATAAAATAGCAGAAAGCTCTTTGTTGCAACGAAATCGCGGTAAGGAAACAGCTCATTATTGCGGACGAAGGATACGGGGAATGGTGATTAACAAGGCCGCAAAGGCAAATTTTCCGTGGCAACGAGTGTACAGTACATAAATATGAATGCCATTATACAATAATTAACATTGCAGGATAACTCCACGCTTCGAGGACAGCTGTCTGCAGCCATAGCCCAGTGCTGTAGTTACGGAAACAACTGCCGTCAGTTTGGCCAACTCGGAGCCATTCCTCCTCTAGTAAGCTACATGGCTAACGGAGACCTTCCTGTCCAAAGAGCCACAGCTCACGCCCTACACATGCTATCTATGGACCCTTTCAACTGCCAGTCTATGTTTAATAGTGGTGTGGTCCCGGTGAGTACAATTATAATTAATGTTTTAAATAATTTGATTAAGGATCAATCAAGAATTTATTATTTTTAAACATTTTTTTTATTAGATTTTCCCAAAAGCAGAGTATTATTAATCGATCTGTTTTATCCTTCTCTGTTGTTTATAAATTATTATAAATTTTAATTTTTTTTCATCAATATATTCACGACATATATGCAATTTTATATGTAAAACAAAAAATTATAAATAAATATTTAATATTCATAAGGAATTAAGCAAAAGAAAGTGATGTTATATTACATACATTATACATAATTATACAGTATAATAATTATTAAATCAACAGTAATAAATTATTTAATTGTACATCTTATTTATTTTCTTTTTTAAGTTTAGTTACCACAAAAGTCGCTATATTTAAGGGTAAAAAGTAACACGCCCAATGTTGAAAAAATTCACAGAACACATGAACATTATGAAATATATTATAATTATTATATCTGAAAATGTTCTCTTCTACATCCCTTATCAGTATATAGCTAAAAATATCAGCCTGTATACAAATTCAAGCTACTTTTTCAGTTATTAATTTTTCAAGTTGGCTAATTTAACATGGGAGTTCCACTTTTCCATGTTAAATATAAGTAAATTTTAAAAATTTACAACTCAAAAACTAGCTCGAATTTGTGTACCTGATATTTTAGCTACTGATGATAGGGGATGCAGAGAAGAACATTTTATTAAAGCAAATTATTTTGTTACTCTTTTAGGCGCCTGCATGATATAATTATATATATTCTTAAATGTATAATAATTTTGATTGATGCAATGTACATATTATATATTAAAATTATATTTTTAAATAGCCTCGCTCTTCACTTTTTAAGTGCACCAGTAAGACCATTGGACAGACGACAACTGTACACCTTAGTATTTGTTGCAGACTATAGGCTCGCCAGATGAGAAGCTGCAAGAAAGTTCCGCGGGCTGTTTAAGCAACATTCGCAAGATGGCTCTAGCCGTGGAAGCAAGAGAACAGTGAGAGGACACTATTCAATCAAATAAACAACATAGTATAGAGAATATATATATATATATATATATATATATATATATATATATATATATATATATATATATATATATATATATATATATATATATATATATATATATATATATATATATATCTAAGATAATCTAAGAAATAAAAAAAAAAAAACGTTTTTTTCTCATCCACTTCTTATGGCACCTTTTTAACCCCCCCTCCCCCAAATATACATAAATATATATGTATATTGTATATATATGCATCAATATCACAGATGGGAAAAAAAATCGGGTGAAGGAGGCCGGGTTATTTTCATTCGCAAGGGATTTGAAGGGTGCATGACAAAACATGACCCTTTTAGTATCATTACATCCCTCCCCATCTTACGTTGAGGTTAGGCAACTTATTAAAAGCACACAATTAAATGTAGCAAGTTTATACATGTTTATACAGCAGAGGCAAAGGTGACGAACTATGTGAAGGCCATGAACAACCTCAAGGCAAGATGATCAGGCAAGGCTAGCACATTGTTTCAACTTATGTCGTATTGTTCGTGCATATATGCAGAGCTCTATATTATTAACTAAAGTCAAAATTAAAGGTCAAGAGAAACGTAATTATATTTTTCAACGTAGCTAGTTTATTTTATAACACAAATAGATTGACATGGCACATAATATGCATTGTATATAATGCACAAAAAAGAAATTATAATAATAAATGAAGTTTTATTTTAACACAGTAATTTATATTTGAAATACTCTTTTTATTGATCTGAATTAAGGGAAAGGGAACGCCAGAGTTGCGCCGCGATCGCAGCGCCTCTATATCAATATTCAAATTGTCCCACTCTAAAGATACCACGCAAGTCACGGCAGTTTTATATTCAATTTATTTATAAATAATGAGTTAAATAATAACTGTTATGGTTGTTTTATTTATAAATCTTTTTTTTCATTACTATAAAACATTTTTTGGAAGTTTTTACTTTAGGTGAGTGGATTATAAGCGTTGTTTTGGTTCATTAGTCAGCCTGTTTCATTCGCCAGTTGTTTAATGGCCGACCAAAAAGGGGTGTGTGAGACGTGCGAGTGTCAAAAATCGTGCAGTTATTATCAATTTACGTCGCTCCCACTCTCATAATTGTCTTTTTTTTTTGCTGTGAAGGTTTGTCCTAGTGCATTAAGTTTGTTTCTAGTTTTTTTTAAAAATCGGACGATTGGAATATAGAATTTTTCTAATGTCACTGAAATGCAGCGTATGCTTGTTCAATAAATGGGTTTAGTTTTAATACACGTAACTCGGAAACTGAATCGTATTTGTATTGACGATATTTTAAGAGCTAATGAACGACATAGAGGAGAATATTTTAAAATATTTTCGGAGGAACAAATGAGAGTGGAAAATTTAACATTGGTGGCGTTACCTTACCCTTAAGTAAAATAATATATTTCAAACATAGTAGAGCTTATACATACATATATAGTGATATGTAAAAATAAAATATTTATAACAAAACTTTTTCAAATAAGAATCTAAAGATTTGGTCCAGTAAGTATACATATAATATATATTATTAATAATAAAAGAATCTTATAATTCTTGTTCATTAAGAAAGAGCCGATCCTCGACAAACGCTCAAGGGAGGAGGCATTTTTTAAGTTAAAAAAATAGTCTGCAAGGGCAGTACTTTCCCACCACAAAATGGAGCAAAATATTTCTTCCATTGCCAAAAATAATTTTAAATAAACAATTTCTTGTTATCCACCTTCCCTCCCTCCCTCGGACATTGCCTGGATTTACGTCCAACTTATTGAACTGGAAAAAAAAAAACAAGAAAACAAAATAAAGTACACCTGATTCAGCCTGTACATTATTTCTTTGTGTATTGAAATGGGAAATGCTAAAGAAAGCTGTAACCATGTTTGTTAAACTTGTTAATTAAATATCAATGCTGTATTAATTTTCCAACTAGTGTTCTTACTTTTGTGTTTTCTCATTTTGTATGTTATGTTTTGTTATTATTATTTGACAGGTTCTGCTTTAATATCAGATCTAATACGTAAAGTAATTACTTTTTTTTTTCTATTCATTATAGTTTAAAACTTTTATAAGATAAATTTGAAAAAAATTGTTGAAGTTTTTTTTTCACAGAAACATAACTCAAAAATAAAAGCTTTCAAGAAACACTGAAAATGAGAGCATATATATTATGAATACAGTAAACTTTGTAAACTTAAAATCAATTACACAAACATAATTAATGTTCATATATAGTTTAGTTTCTAAATTTATTAATCAACATTAAATTTAATATATTATTATACCATATCCATGATGTTTTGATATCAGAGTGGCAGGCGTGGATCCAGAGGGATGGGCGGGGGGGGGGGGGGAAGGGCTGGGGGAGGATGCGGCGGCGCCCCTTTAAAATTTTGGATTTAACATGGACAATATAGAAATTTCCCCCACTCAATTTTTTTTAACATGGCATTATGCAGGGGCCCCCCCTGCCCCCCCCCCCGAAATTTGGTTCTGGATCCGCGCCTGTAAAGTGGTATGTATATAATTATATATATACATATATGTATGTGTATATAATATATATTATTATATATTTATGAAGTTGTCTTAGTGTTGTCATAAAAATAGGAGCATACACTTATTTAAAGTTTTATGAATACTCTTTAAGAGATAAAAATTTAGCTGTGAGGGTATATACAATAAAGAATAAATATACTGTAGTATCTTTACTGAAAATTTCAAGGTTTATATTTTATGAAGAAGTAACAGTCACATTTTTTGGTGCCTTTGAATAAAAATACAGTATATATATATATATCGAGCATTTTGAAAATCGATATAATAATATGGGAAAATATTATGTAATATATTATTTTAGAAACTATGAAGAAAAAGTAAGTTTTATCAAAATAGCTACGTAACAATTACTAAAAATAACTTAACCTTAGTCCCTTGGTTACATCTAGTAAAAAATTTAAACATTTTCAATTACAAATTGACCAAGTTCTGCATTTTGCACTCAAAACATAAACTGAATTTTTTTATAGTTTGAAGCTCCATTAAATATGAATATATAATTTTTTATTCAAGGCGCAATATATGTTAATCGTATTACATTTGAAAAAATATACGTACAGTAATTAAGTATACTGTAAATTATACATCAGGGCATAAAACATTATCATTATATATTATGCTTTTTTCCCCTTTATTGCAGAAGTAGCCCAAGGAAATAAATATACCATAATAATTATAATAATATAATATATGTTATATATATATATATATATATAATAGAGACCGTATATATTTAAATGTCCAATTCATGATCATTTTTAGCCCACCACATCACAACTTGCCACAATTTATTCTGTGACGCTCCAGGCATCCTAGATATATAAATTTTTTACCACAGACCTCACACATCAATTCTAATTTTCTTGGGCTTTGGTCAGACTGTTCCGGCAACTTTGGAACTGTGGCAACTGGTTGTGTTAAAACCTTCACTTTACGACTTGGGCGTTCAGTTTTGCTCTGAATATTGAGGTTACGTTTACCTGTGGTTGCAGAACGAGAGATCTTCTTGGCTTTACCGTGCTCACTGATCTCATGTTTTTTCAGGGATGACAAGAAAGTAAACATTTTGCTACACTCGTTGCACGAGAGTTGATTGATGAAGTGTATAACACGCATGTGAGTGGTCAGTAAGTGCTTCCTATTGTATGTTTTGTCACATAAATAACACTGGTGCAAGTTGTTGGCCTGGGAAATATTTTCAGAATCTGAAAACAAAGAAAAAAATGAAGATATATATTTTAAACAAATTATTTTTAAATAGATTTTATTAAACACAAATTGTATACTGCATATACAATTAAACATAAATAAATAGATATATATACATATATTATATAGACATTGAAATATAGACACAAAATTATGGAACATTATTATTAAATTAAAAATTGCTAAAATTGAAAACATAGTTTATAAATAAGTTGAATCAGCAGTATAAAATTTAGAAGATAAAATTTGTGTTAAATATTTATAGGACTTATTATATATAATATATATATATATATATTATATATATATATATATATATATATATATATATATATAGAACACATTGGATTGATTTCTCACCTTGTTTCGACGAGCCAGCTTGTGGTTGAGCTTTGCATGACACTACGCCATCATTTGGCAACTGGTCTGTAACACAGGGTGCAATTTTACTCAGCAAAGGTAATAATGTTGAAGTATCAGCATGCAGTCATTTATAGATTCAACAAACTGAATAATTCACTCATATCAAGCCAAACTGAAGAAACTGAGAGAAGATAATGAAGTAAACAATAAAATTAATGATGTTGAAAGTCCGTAATAATAAACATATAATTAATATTTATTATGTTCCCATGAAGCTCTGACAACTAATTTTAGGGATTAATTGTGCTGACGTCATGGGAGCATGCGAGGAGGGCCAGAATGCACGGACTAGCATATTAACAATGTGTACAATATTTTTTTTTACTGATCTTAATAAAATAAATCAAGTTTAAATACTAAGCTAAGCTCACTGTACAATATGGCCTGCCAATACTTTCTCTTTTCCCTCCCTCCTGCGCCTCCTTAATTCGCTTGAGCAGGTATATAGGGACTACCCCCCTCCCGCCTCACGTAAACATAAACAGAAATCAGCTCTATAAAAGTCAATCCACATGACAAAAATATTTAAAAAAATATATATATATTAAAAAACCATGCAAGTATTCAAGCAAAGCGATGTTGAAGATTCAGAGAGTTCGGCGTTTGCGTGTGACGTCAGATAGGGAGTTTCAACAGTTGTCTGCCTGTCGTCGAAGGTGGCCTGGTGGAGCTACGCAATGTATAAGCATAGGAAAAACTATTTAAAAAATTATTTAAAAATATATAAAGAAAAGATTCTAAGTTCTGAGGTGAGCAAAAGTGTGTAAATTTTATGTTAAAAATTTTTTTCACCTCACATTTTTTATTTTCATTTCAAATAATTTATAATGAGCAAAGGTGTGTAAATTTTATTTTAAAAGTTTTGTTTACCTCACATTATTTACTTTCATTTTAAATAATTTATAATGTATTTTTTTAATCTTTTGCCTGCATGCAGAGTTCTCTACCAATACCCCAGAATGGCGACCTGAGCGCGCGCATATTTTCACTCAGCCCCTGTAAAGTAGACTGATTGCGTTGCTCATGCAACCGCATTATTATATTTTTTGCACTGTCTCATTGATTTTTTTTTTATATTTTAATTATATTATTTTTAAAACTGTATGACTTGCAAGTTATTAAAGCTGAACATATTACGGACTTTCATGTACTATTAATACACCATACAATTATGTACTCACAATCACACAGTTATAACTACAAGAAAATTTGTTGAGATCTAGACTTTTCTATTGTTATAATTATTGATTTATTTTCATGCATGTAAATTAGAAATAACTTTCCCGTATGTCTAGCCTGTCTAATAGACAGAGACGGAGGGTGGATAAAAAAAAAGTCTGAGCCCATTGCACCCTTAGAACGAGAGGAGTAAGGTAACTGGATGACGAGGCTGCTACAATTATAGGAAAGAAGGCGACTGTGTTGCTATAAGTAGTATAAGTGCTATATAAATTTTTACAGCTGTTTTTTCAAAACTATAGTATAATTCTGAGAAGACTAGTAAAAATGTTAGTTTTAATTAAAGAGGGGATTCTGTTCTTTAATATTATAATCCCACATCAACTTCCAATATGTGAAATTAGGGTTATTTAATTACCATGCATGCACAAAACTGTTAAGGATGAATATAGCAGTTGATTGAGATCTTGCAATTAATCTGCTCAAACCATAAGCGATTATTGCGATTAAGTTTTAGAACATTCTCAATTTTTAAAATTTTATTTCATTCGATACTGTCATAGAAAAATATTTTGTGACTCCAGCAGGAACTGAGATCGTTAAGGAGAAATGAGTGAGAAGGACTTTACTGTAGGCCAATAATTAAATTATTTGAAAATGCTATATTTGAGTTGGTTATCAGTATTTCATCACATAATTTCATAGTAACAATATTATTTTATTTGACCAATTCAAAAAAACTTTCATAATTTAATTTAATCTTTGAATTAATTTATTGATTATCCATCTCATTTTAAAAACAAGAACTACTTAACTTAAGAAAATAACTTGAATATAATATGTAATTAATGTCAATACACATAATTATATATATTTACCTTTTGAAATGGAATGAGATTCTTCATTAGAATCTTCCTCACAGTCAATCAAGGAGTCAGCAGGACCCACGGAAGACTCGTCATCTGTGTCAGGGTCTGACTGGATTTCACAGCTTTGATCTGGTGGCTTCGTAAGAGCCTGATTGTTTGCCAACCCTGCCATTTCAATACCAGATTCTGTGGTACTGGCAGGAAATTGAGCTGGTTGTAGAGCCTGAATGGTTGCCAACTCAGCTGTTTCATTATCAGATTCTGTGTAACTGGCGGTTAATTGAGTTGGTTGTAGAGCCCGAATGGTTGCTAATTCAGTTGTTTCATTACCAGATTCTGTGCAACTGGGGGTTAATTGAGTTGGTTGTAGAGCCTGAATGGTTGCTAATTCAGTTGTTTCGTTATCAGATTCTGTGTAACTGGCGGTTAATTGAGTTGGTTGTAGAGCCTGAATGGTTGCTAATTCAGTTGTTTCATTACCAGATTCTGTGCAACTGGGGGTTAATTGAGTTGGTTGTAGAGCCTGAATGGTTGCTAATTCAGTTGTTTCATTATCAGATTCTGTGTAACTGGCGGTTAATTGAGTTGGTTGTAGAGCCTGAATGGTTGCTAATTCAGTTGTTTCATTACCAGATTCTGTGTAACTGGCAGTTAATTGAGGTGGTTTTAGAGCCTGAATGGTTGCTAGCTCAGTTGTTTCAATACCAGATTCTGTGGTACTGGCAGGAAATAGAGCTGGTTGTAGAGCCTGAATAGCTGCTAGCTCAACCGTTTCATTACCAGATTCTCTCTGTCTGAAACTCTCTTGCAGAGTGCACATTTTGTATTGACTGGGTGCTTGACAACCAGGGTTGCCTGGCTGATATCCTGCCTTAGAACGCTTGGCGGATTTCGAAATGGACGTGATTGGCGAAGGGGTGGTGAGGGCACGCTTGAGTTTCGTAGTATGATGACAGGAGAGGTCTTGAACTACTACAGCTTTTTGTGGATGTTCTGCATAGGTTTTCAGGTTGTCTGATTCTCTGTCCACCTGAAACATAGCTATTTTATTTTTAATCACAACACTACCGGCATTATTTTGCAGGAAAAATTAAATTATAAAAAATAAATAAAAATGAAACAATATTAGCATATAAAAGTTAATTATATATATATATTATATAATATATATATATATATATATTATATATATAGGCTTTTATAAATCTCTACTGTCATTAAAGTTAAAACATCATTAAATAAAAGTTTTTTTTTTTTTTTTTTTTAAGATTGTAATTAATTCCTCTAACCTAACCACCTTTTCTACTAAATATCGAATTTGAGAGTGTTAAATTACTCTTAATTATAATTCACATGATACACACCTGTTGGTTGCTACGGCTGGCAATGAGTCCTTTAATGCATAGTCCATCAGCAGTGCTGAGGAAAGAATCTAGCTCATCATGTGGTACAGATACTTCTCCACAATACACAAACTTGAGCACAAACTGAAGGCTTGAAAACTTAACATCCTTCAGGATCACAATTGGGTGCTTGCAAGGGTTGGTC